>JAHDVF020001060.1:600000-802750 GCA_022606425.2 Lepidostoma basale
GTTGACTGTTAGAATTTTAGGTTAGGTTTTATATATATATAATTTTATTTATATATAAAAGCCTGTATTGCGTCCGATTGTCATGTGACCGTCGCGATAGTCATGTGACTATTGGTTCTCTTGGTCTGTACATATCGAAATTACATTTGATTATAGTTGAATACATAAATTATTTATGATTGCTATTTAGATTGCGAAAGCACATCCGAGTAAGTGTACTCTTGAGCCCAAAGAGTCTTGATTCTTCGGTTAGACGTATAATTTAATTGTAAATTTGTAGATATACTTATAAGACAGTTTAACCGGCTCGTTGATCTGGGAGAGTATGATTTAAATGTACCTTGAAGACTTCATTATTTATCTAGACGTAGTTTTATCGGTTATCGTAGAGCGAGGCGGTGGGAAAGAATTAAAACGCTAACCGCTAAAGTGTCGCTTTAAATGTATCCATAATGTTTGAGTGTTGTCGCGTGTTTCTTCTCCACAACGGCGGGAGAATCTTCCCATGTTTTACGTACAAGTGTGTTTCGATCCTGTTTGTCCACCATTTTGATTTCAAACAAATCAAAATGGCCGCCAGAGGAACATGAAACGCATCTTGTATCTTCCTCTCTGCGTCGACGTGCGTACAGCACTGTTCGTGAAGAATTATTATAAGAATGCGATCTTCGGTCAAATATTTATATTGTTTTCTCTGACGGAAATAACATTTTTTTATGATTTCACATAGTCTACATCAGTGGTACCCAAAGTGGTCCGTACGGATTCCGCAGAAAATTAAACTTGATTTGGGGGTCCCTAAACAACATCAGGGGGTCCGTGGACGCGGATATTTTTCGTTGTTGACCCTTTTTTAGCTCATTCGCGAAAATCGGCCGGTCGAAATCGGCGATTACTTTTTTTTTAGTTCCTTTGGGAAAATTGAATGTCAGATTTTTTTAATGAGCTAAAAAAAATTGGTCAAATTCTACCTGCTAACTGGAAGTTGCAGATGAGCTAAAAAAAAGGTCGCCAGTGAAAAATATCAGTTATAATTTATTTTGTTACTTTCATAATAATAAAAATGTGTCACAATTTTTTTAAGTGAATTTGTAAGAAAAACAATATTACGAAAGTAGGGGGTCTGCACAAAATAAAAAAAATCAACAAGGGGTCCACGGGACAAAAATGTTTGGGAACCACTTGTCTATATAAAGGGTGTTTTTTTTAGAGGTATACAAATTCACAATGAAAAAAAAACACATTCAAATAATGTTAATGTCTTTGATATTGGCTTTATTCAATAGATAATTTTATGCCATTATTGTTTAAATATGATTTCGGGCATATGAGCGCCACGGCTAGCTCGAATGAAGCGCAATCAGGAAGTCTAATTTTCGACACCTTTATTGAGCAACTGGATGAAATGGCAAAACGTACTGCCTACAAATCAACTGTCAACTGTCAAATTGACAGTCTATAGAAACAATGTTGTCAGTTTAAAAACCAAACCTCTAAAAAATACACCCTATATCTTCTTCTTCTTCACTTTTGGTAGACCCAGGACTCTGTTATTTCAGGCGGGTCCTCTTGAGAAGCTGAACTCCAGCTTTCTCTCCACCGTTGGGTCTTCCTGGTCGGTGTTGTCCGTTTGGCGTTCCATGGAGAGCTATGTGTGGTATCTTATTTGAGCTCATCCTTTCTACGTGTTGATGCCAGTATCGCCGTCTTTGACGTCCCCATCTGACCACATCTTCGACCTCGTAGATTTCTCGGATTGCTGTATTCCTAACTCGATCACGTAGGGTCTTGCCAGCTACCCTATATAATAAATGTATATTAAACCTGTGTTTTATTGTGTTGAGTTTTGACGTCGTCTCGTCGCCTTCACGAGCTGTGCTGTATTTGTCGCCGTTTTAACGCTAAAATGTCTTAAGTGTACGATGATTGTTGGACGGAGAAAACGGCATGTTACGACGTTGTATTTCGGCACTCGTTTCTCTGGCAGCACACCCTAGAATAATGTTTATCTTCAGTAGACTGATTAATATACACGTTACGACTAAAGCCACGGACATCCATTTTAAACTTTACTATCGTTTTGTAAATCGAATTCTACATTTTTAAACGTCTTTTGAAAAGTTTACCAACGGGCGTCCCTCGTCTCTTTACCTCGTCTCAACGGAACTCGACACATTACCTGAATTGAAAATTTTTACCAAAATAACATAATTTAAACAATGAAGTGAAACTCCGTATTAAGTACTAAAGGAAACACGTTTCAGAGATTTAAAAAAATATTTTAAAATGTAACGTGTTTCGCCTATATAGGGCATTATCATGCACCTTCATTCGTCAATCTTGCCGTCCATGGTGTTTTGAGTATTCTTGAGCATTCTTGAACATTATTGAGCACTTTCAAGCAATCTCGAGCATTCTCGAGCATTCTTGAACATTCTCGAGTATTCTTGAATATTCTTGAGTATTCTCGAGCATTTTTGAGCAATTTTTAGCATTCTCGAGCATTCTTGAGCAATTTGAGCATTCTGGAGCATTTTTGAACGATTTGAGCATTCTCGAGCATTCTTGAACATACTTGAACATTCTCAAGCATTTTGAGTATTCTCGAGCATTCTTGAGCAATTTGAGCATTCTCGGGCATTCTTGAACATACTTGAATATTTTCGAGCATTCTTGTCCATACTAGAGCATTCTTGGTCATTTTTTAGAATTATTTTTTTTTATCAAAATATATTTGACGTGTTCCACATACAAAGTGTCAAAGTGATTGAGTAAATTTTTTTTTTAATGTTTTTTTTTGTGATTGCAGTAGGTTTTCGAGAACCAACTTTGAGACACGTGTAAAGGATGAAGGGATTCCTCATAGAATATCAGAACCACGTCAATTAAATATGTCCTTTTTATTGGAGGCGTTTTGAAGAGGGCCTTCGTTCATAAGACTGGCCGCTTTAGGGTCAATTTTTTAAACTTTTCTCGCCTTACATTCAATTCCGTAGTTACTCGGTAGGGGCAAGCGTGTTCCCATCCAAGAGAGACGCTTGAAACCCATCAGAACTCGTGGGATCAGTGGCTATCATCACGTTGTCGTTTTGACACCGGGTTTCATAAAAAAAAAAATCACATTCATATTAACTGGTGTGTGAAACCAGCAAAAGGGTAATTCAGGAAATACTTGACATCTTTTATATCATTTTTAAATTGAAAAAAATGTGATTGTTTTAATTATTCCTTCACACCTGAATTCTCGTACACATGAAACTTCGTAAAAAAAAATATATATAAAAGTTGGATTAGTTAGAAATTATGTAACAATTTTTTTTTAAAATAAACTTAATTAACACTGCCTATTTCTATAGTAATCAATTTGTATTATTCAAATTGCTGTTTGTTTCACTTGTATGAAATTATTTATCTCCATGTGTTTCTAAGATATAGGGTGTTTATTTCGGCATAACCTAGATGCAGTCTGCACAAGAGAGAGTGACGTGGAAGCGATTGGAGGTGGCGGTTCTTTGTTCAGGGAACAGGTTCAAGAATAAGGGTTTCAACAAGTCTCATCTTGGTCTTATTAAATATATTCCTATCTTGCTATATCTTGGTGAGATTACTCATGGTAGTTTTAGGCGATTGGTCAGATACGAAGTAGACAAACTCATTAACGATTTCTAAGACTGTGCGTGACTATCATCATCAGCCGTCTGTCATCCACTGCTGAATGTAGGCCTCTCCCAAAGTATACCACCGCACCCTATCCATCGCCGCTTCCATCCATCCATGTCCAGCAATGCTCTTCAGATCTTCAACCCAGCGGGCAGGGGGACTTTCAACTCTCCGGAATCCTGTACGCGGTCTCCACTCCAGAACCCGTCTTCCCCATCGGCCGTCGGTTCTCTGACAGATATGGCCAGCCCATCGCCACTTAACGAATAAATTCGTTTCTAAATCTACCCTCAAGGTTATTCCAAGCATGGCTCTTTCCATGGCGCATTGGGCGATCTTGAATCTGTAGACTAGACCTTTTGTCAGTGTCCACGTCTCGGCTCCGTACGTCATGACTGGCAAGACACACTGGTTGAAGACTTTAGTTTTGAGGCATCGTGGTATTTTAGAGCGTGACTATGGCTATTCTCATCTTTATTTTTGATCTGTATCGTCTATGCAACGTTAAATAAATAATCTCACATAAGTGGAACAAACATATTTGTATAACTAACTTTATACATTTTCCAGCGACCCGGTTTTAGTTACAATCCCACAATATGATATATGATTTCTTGGGATTTGAAGAGACATATAAAAAAAATTAAATTTTTTTTTACCAGTCAGTAAAACTCCGGAATCTTCACGCCTTGTTGTCTGACAAAGTGTGATGATGTCTTAACAGAAGCGTGCGATGAATCTCCGATATTTGAGATGGCGGGAGATTTCGTGAAACTTCATCAAGTGTCCGCATTGCACCAGCTTTGCCAACCGTGCGAAACAGAAGCCAAAATAATGTACGATCTTGTAAAAGTTAAGCAATGTAGATCAGAGTTTCCCAAACTATAACATACAAACAGCAGTGAATCTGAATATGTATTCCACATCAATTTGGATAGGTTTTATACCCTGCAACATATTAAACGATCCATCGTTCCCCACTAATGTTTATGACGTATTTAACTACAGGCTGAAGACCACCTATTTTCATACCGTGCGCATGAAAGAGATGGGTTATATTGTCTTTATCTGACCGTCTGCCAAGTCAGTTCAACGACAGTTGTCAAGATTGATAGAACGGTTAGCCGTGCTAATATATGAGGCAGTCAAAGCAAAAGTGGACTAACCCACATGATGTTTTTTATATTAACCCACGAATATTTTTAAATATTTAAATGCAAAAACAAAAACAAAACACTCCCATCTAAAGGTATTATTGAAACTAAGTTTAGTCCGTTTTTGAATCGAACAAACACAAGTTTTAGACACATTCCCATAGTTAACTCAATATTGGCCATCATGTGGGTTAGTCCACTTTTGCTTTGACTGCCTCATATATTATTCATAAACCTGTTAAAAAAAACAGCTTGAAAATGCATTTTAAATATTTAACATATGTATATAAATTCTGGAAGGAAAAATCTGCGGGAAATTTCACAAGTCTGAAAAAATATATTTCTTTTTAACTTTAAAATTTGATCGACTTTCAACTGAAATTTAAAAAGTTTGGGAAGCTCTGAAGTAGATGATGTTTTCTACTGGAATTTGTAACTTGTTATTGCTCCTGTGTGGAGGAGAATGTTTGTGCTTAATGAAGATCTTATTAACTCTGGAGGTGACTACTAACGATTTTCGTGGTACATATAAACTTGGTTTTAACCAATGATATTAAGTAACTCTTTTTAGTTTGAATAATCTTGGTTCTTAACTGGTTTTGAATAAACTTTGTTCTTAACTAGTTTTGAATTAACTTAGTTCTTAACTAGTTTTGAATAATCTTGGTTCTTAACTAGTTTTGAATAAACTTCATTCTTAACTGGCTTAGAATAAACTTCATTCTTAACTGGCTTAGAATAAACTTTGTTCTTAACTAATTTTGAATAAACTTCATTCTTAACTGGTTTTGAATAAACTTTGTTCTTGACTGGTTTTTAATAAACTTCGTTATTAACTGGTTTTGAAAAAGCTTGGTTATCAACTGGTTTAGAGTAATCTTGGTATTAACTGGTTTTGAATAAACTTTGTTCTTAACTGGTTTTGAATAATCTGGGTAGTTCTAACAACTCCAGTGGTTTGTTAACGTACATATCACGTTCCTCCGAGTAGTTTGTGTATTGTTACTTGTAAGAGGAGGGAAGGAGGTTGTTACTTCGCCTATACACCGTTGTCAGTAAACTGTAGAATAAATATCATTTCTATAACATTAATAAAGTTCATTGAAAAATAACGTGGTTTTATTTATTTTTACACCTTACCAATGTACGATAGAATACCCAATTACGAAATAAGGAAGAAGCAACTGATTACTCACGAAACAAGGAATAAGTAACTAGCCGATAAATGATCTTTTTACAACATTTTGAATGTATACAAATACTTATAGACGAATACTGGATTTTACCCATTGCGGGTTATCATTTTTAAGGATTAATTGTATCTCAATAGAGACGAAGATGCAAATTGGAAACAGAATATGGTGGTCGAGAAAAATACAGGACTTATTGACCTGTCATTGGTTGGGTTGAGCGATCGCTTAATGTTTAACAACATTCCCCATTCCGCCCTTCTTACGACCACCACGCCTGACAAATTTTTGGAAGTTGTATATATGCTAGCATCTTTATCTTTACATTTTTTTGTTCATTCTACACTAGCGTCATCTATTAAGATTGGGAAGCATTAAGCAGAAAATCTTTATTAATGCACTGTGAAAGGCTCGGAAAGAATTGTTAAATAAATTCTAATATTTATTGTGTGGTTTAATCGATCTATGACGTAGGTAGTCTAAATCCAGACTTAATCTATAAGTAATCATTGCGCCCCACGTATGGGGCCATTTGTTATTTGATTCAGTATTTCGGCGCCCCACGGTTGGGGCGGTACGCACGTAGAAGTTAACATGGGGCGTCTTATAGGACATCGAGAGGAGAATGAAATAACAAGTAAAAAAAATATTTTAATGTTGATTAAATATGAATCTTCTTTTCCTCCTGACGCGGTCTACCATGTTACTCTCAATCCAGTCGAGATACTCTGCGGAGTCTGTGAAGACGGCGTATTCGTCAGGGTTGCATCTGTTCTGGTTGTTCAAGTTGACACTTAAGGAGACGATTCCTCGTAGGTACCAGCTAGAGTCTCCGTGGGGTGACTGCAGAGGGAAGAACATCCCCCCACCACTGTCTCCGTTGCACGCGCTTGTCCCTGAAAAAAAATTAATTCTAAAATTGAAAATCTTAACCGAATAATTTTTGTTTTGTTTTTATGTATACAAATACTTGTAGACAAATACTGGATTTTTACTCATTGCGGGTTAATCATTTTTAAGGATTAATTGTATCTCAATAGAGACGAAGATGTAAATTATTTGAAAACAGAATATGGTAGTCGAGGCGTTTACAGGACTTATGACCTGTCATTGGTTGGGTTAAGCGATCAAACGAAATCAAATCAAATCAGTTTATTTTCTCAAAAGACATTACAAACATTTTTTATTGTTTAAGGCATCTATTGAGAACAGGTAAAACATAATACATATATAATACCAGGAACGCATGAGAGATGGTTCGACATTAGGAATACAAGATACTCTCCAAAGTCAAGAGTATTTGTCTTCTGAATGTACTTTCACGAATATGAAAGACATCGATCTCCGAAGCGATCATGTTCAGCAGTTTGATTGCTCTCCCCACCGGCATCACCAGAGGCAGGTTGGTTCTGCATGCTGGGAGATAAAACAGTCTGTGCTGACGCTGTCGAAGATAACCATCCGGAACATAAAGATGGATAGCCTCCAAGATGACGGAATTCTCAAAGAATCCCCTGATAAGTCTGAAGAAATGGGTAAGTGTGCACCCATCCCTTCTTATCTGTAAACTATTGGTCCCCAGCATGCCCAAGAGGAATGCAGTGGGTTTCAAGTTTCAATCACTTTATGTTTAACAACATTCACCATTCCGACCTTCTTACGACACCACGTCTGACAAATTTTTGGAACTTGTATATATGCTAATATATTTTAATAACTTCACTGTTGGTAGGTCAATCTACACTAGCGCCATCTATTAAGATAATTTGTAAGCATTAATTTCTGTTTCCAAATAATTTACATCTTCGTCTCTATTGAGATACAATAAATCCTTAAAAACGAATAAATATTGTTCCGAAACTCTCTGCAGCTTCGAAGAGATAGGCATCTCATAACCAGTGACGTGCCTAGGATCAAACAGTAAGGCAAGTCCGTCCGACTTTTTTGTGTTATAATATTAATAAACAACAACAACAACAACAAACCATCACGCCGTTTCCCCGCAGGGGTAGGCAGAGAGAATGGACCGCCACACTACTCTATCCTGGCAAACCTCTCTAGCTTCCTCCACATTCATACAACGAGTCATACACGCACGTCGATTCCTCCGACTTCTAACATGACCAACCTTTAAAAATTGATTAATTTGGTCATGCCATGTTTTCCTCGGTCTGCCTCGACTTCGTACCCCATTTACATCATTAACGTATACTTTCTTAACCATTCTTTCTCCATCCATGCGTTCCATATGTCCGAACCAACGCAGCGATCCTTTCATAATTTTGTTCATAATACCTTCTTCCGCTCTACATTCCTTTCTTATATCAGCATTTGAGATTCTGTCGTATATCGTTCTACCACACATACGTCTTAGGGACCTCATCTCTACCGCATTTATTCTACTCTCATCCTTCTTTTGCCAGTTCCATGCTTCGCTTCCATACATTAAGGTTGGGACCAGAACTCCATTGTGAACGGCCGTTTTCGCTTTCATTGATAAATTCTTGTTTCCAATAACTATTTTTAAAGCTCCATTCACTTTGTTACCCGCACCAACCCTTCTTTCGACGTCACTATCCGTTCGGGCATCTGCTGTGAACATACTACCTAAATACACAAATTCTTTCACCTGTTCCAAGTTCTCTTCGTTCACACTTATATTACAAACTGTCATTTGCTCTTCCCTTTCGAAAACCATCACCTTTGACTTTCCGACATTCATCATTAAATCATTTGACTTGCATACCTCATTCATTCTCGACACCAAGATTTGTAATTCGTCCGCACTATCCGCAACGAGAACGGCATCGTCCGCGTAAAGCAGACAGTTTACAGACAGATCACTCATCTTAGCACCAGCATTTATACCTTTAAGTTCTTTCATACACTTGTCCATATACAGATTGAACAACCATGGAGACATCACGCAGCCCTGCTTAACACCCTTCGTGATATCAAACCAAGGCGTGATGTCTCCATTTACCCTAACACTGGCAGTGCTCCCTTCGTAGAGAGAAGCAACCGCCCGTATCAGTTTTGTGCTCACTCCGTATTCGGACAAGATTGACCACAGTTTATCTCTGTTCACTCGATCATAGGCTTTTTGCAAATCGACAAACGCACAGAAAAGCTTACGGTTTTTGGCCATAAACTTCTCCGCAAGCGTTCGAAGTGCAAAAATCTGATCCATACATCCTCTTCCGGTCATAAAAGCGCCTTGAACATCCCATACTCTTTCAGTCGTCGTCTTTTTTACTCTTTCTATTAAAATTCGGCCGTAGAGTTTACCAACGGCGCTTAACAGACTTATTGCCCGGTGATTTCCGCAGTCCATACGAGACCCCTTTCCCTTATATAGAGGCATGATAACAGCCCTCCTCCAGTCGAGCGGCGTATATCCTTCCTCTAAACACTGGTTAAAGAGTCTGTATAACCACGCTGCAACAACCGGCCCACCGTTTTTAATAAACTCCAAAGCGACACAATCATAACCAACAGCTTTTCCACCTTTCATACAGCTTACAGATTTTACTATTTCGTTCAAACTTATTTCTGTCATATCTCTTTCGCTATTCGTACAACTCACATTTGTAACGCTCCTTCTCATTGAACTCTCAGTCATTTCACTGCCATATACATCTTTAAAGTATTCCATCCATCTTCCTTGTATACTGTCAAAATCAGTAATCATTCTTCCCTCACAACTCAAAATTGCTTTCGCACAACCATTTTCGGGAGGATTCCGGGCCTTTTTGACTTCCTTCCAGAACATTTTTATGTTGCTCTGAAAGTGACTCGTCATCTTGAGACCGTCTTCCTCCTTCAGTTTATCCTTTTTCTCTCTCACTTTCAACTTGACATTCATCTTACAAACTTTGTATGCTTCTTTTGCTCTTTTATATTTCTCGCAATCTCTTTTATCCACAGATATCATATTTAACCATGCATCCTTCTTTTCTTTGACCAGAATTTTTACACAGTCATCCCACCAAGCATCTCCATTCCTTCTTCCTTGCACACATGTACCACATACCTCTTTCGCTGTTTCACATAGACTTTCTTTCAATTTGTTCCAGATCTCGTCTATACTTATAAATTCAGATTCTCGACCACTCAGCCTCTCATTCACTTTCGTCATATAACTCTCTTTTACGTCATCGATTTGGAGTTTTTCTATTTTAACTCTAGATGGGGCGGTCACTGTTTTGTTCTTCTTGGTGCGCCAACCTCGGAACAGGTTTATCTTTGTCACCACCAAAAAATGGTCAGTTCCGAGTTCGGCCCCTCTGAACACTCTGGTATCTACAGTGTCCGTCCGTAATCTAGAGTCAACGATGACGTAATCGATAGTCGTCCTTTCATTCCCTCTCTCCCATGTATACTGATGGATCCTCTTATGATCAAACATCGTGTTTGACACAAAGAGGCTCCACTCCAGGCATACACCAAGCACTCTCCTTCCATTATCGTTCGTCCTACTATCACCATACTTACCGAGACATTCTTCATAACCAGTCCTTTGGATTCCTACCCATCCATTCAAATCTCCTGCTAAAATAATTCTTTCGTTCACGTTCTTACTCGCTGCTATCTCGTTTACACTATCCCAGAACTCATCTTTCACAGCTTCATCTTCGCTATTAACAGGAGCATACCCAATTATGAGTAATACTCTTGTCAATCCAATTTTGAAGCGGATCCACATCAGTCTAGGACTTATACATTCGTATCCTTTCATTCATTCTACCATCCTTGGAGCTAGAATCGCTGCCACACCCTGACCTCCCCTTTGTTCTTGTGATACCCCTGACCATAAGATGAACTTATTATCATGCTCTCTAGATCCGCACTCTTTAACCATGCATTCAGTCACACACAAAATATCCAAACACTTGTTATTAAATTCATCGCACATCTCACTTAACTTCCCTTCCATACCTCCTCTAATATTCCAAGTACCAATGCGGCACTCCACTCTCCTCTGTTCGCCCCCGCGGAAAATGCAACGTGATGGGTGGCGGACCTCATCGCCGTCTCTAAGCATTTCCCACAACCACTAAAATCTACCTTAACATTAATTACATTTTACAATCCACATCAACTATCCTAAACAATATTAAACTAAATTAAACTATTACAATATATTACACTATTCATTATATAATATATTACAAAATTAACTTAATATCACTAAAATTTCAAAATAAAAATAGGATAACACATAAACCGGCGCAGCAAAGAGTTCTTAGTTGAGCCCGTATGGCATTTTGATGTCTTGCAAGCAGGCAAAGCAGAGTTGTTGGATGACGGCTATCCGGATACAGACACTGTCTCACATGACACAATGTCACTAAGTCATATATTTAAAAGAAAAAAAAAATAGTAAAAAAAAACCATAAAAACAGGTAGGCACCCACGCGATCCTATTTAACAGGTTGAAAAGGGAGAAAACGGAAACAGCTGCTTTTTCTGTGGACTCTATAAAACCATAGAGGAAGATCTTCTTCTTCTTCTTCTTCTTTTTTTATGGCTTTTCACCGCTTGTGGGTGTTCTGGGCCAGTCTCAAGTAAGGGTAGTTGTGTAATAGTAGTAGTGGGTTAAGGGATTAATCTATGGAAGATTGTTATATATACAAATTACATCTAGGGTTAGTATCTAATAAATTTTTGTTAGTAGTAAGGAATATGTTACAGATTTATGTTATTGAGAGTCAGGAATTTTGTTAGTATTTTATACAGATTTTTGTTAGATGAGGAGATGAGAATGGACATGTTAGTAGGTAAGGGTATATTAAGGTCTATAAGGTCTGGAATAAAATTTGGGTATTGTACATTAAACGGGCAGTTGAAGAATATGTGGTCGAGATTTTCATCTTCGATGCCGCATTCACATATGGCAGAGTCCAGAATATGAATTTTGGTAAGATGCGCTCTGTGACAACAGTGACCGATGCGCATTCTACAGATCGAGCTGGTTTCAAATTTATTTAATTTTAGTTTGTTATACCAGGGTGTTGACAGGACATCGGGCTGAAGTTCCGAATACATTTTTCCTTTGGACTGACTGGAGATGTTCCAATCATTCTGCCATGTGAGAAGCAATTTTTCGCGCATTACTGGGATAAGATCATTGATGGGGATGTGAGTGATATATTTGTCATCACCAGAATGAATTGCCTGTTTAGCTATATTGTCTGCTCTTTCATTTCCAGAGATCCCGCTGTGACTCGGGATCCAAGCCAAGGCGATCTCTCTGTCTGAGTCTTGCAACAAGCATAGCGCATGACGAATCTCGATGCAGAATTCATCTTCGGGATACTGGGAAGGAGGTTCACGGATTTTTTGCAGGGCGCTCAAGGAATCTGATAAAATAATAATTTTTGTTAAGTTTTGAGAGATTACATACTTAAGACTCTCCAGGATGGCCACACATTCGGCTGTGAAAACGGAGGCCAATTTGTGTAGTCTGAAAAGTCTTTCGTGGTTGTTAAATTCACAAAAAAATGCAGCCCCAGTATAAAATTCGGAATTTATTTTGGAACCATCGGTAAAGATAGGTCTCCAGTTGGGCCATTGAGATCTCATGATTCGGGAATAGTCCCGTTGAGCTTGGATACCAGAGTGAATACCAAATGAAAGTAAGACTGTTGGCATAAACGTATTAATCTTATAAGGGGATCTGTATAGGGGTAATAAATCTTGGGAGATTAAGCTTGGCTTGTAATATTGATAGGTTTGGAAGCTGTTGACTAATAAGGGAGGGGCTTTGTTTCTCCAGTATGGGGAAGTAGTGACTTGGAAATTTAGCTTATATAGAATTGTCAAAAGGGGATGGTCGGATATAATAAAACATTTTAGAAGAAATTTATCTGCTAGATATTGTCGCCTCATATGGAGTGGGGGGTCTGCAGATTCCACCTGCAAAGTATTTATTGGAGAAGAACGCATGGCTCCGATGATAAGTCTAAGGCTTTGGGATTGGATCCGATCTAATCGTTGAAGATTCTTTTTGGAAGTAGGCTCGATGAGGAAAGACGCATAATCCAAATGGCTACGTATGAAGGCACTGTAAAAAAGTCTTTGAATAGTAGGGTGTGAACCCCACCAGACACGTGAAACTGCTCGTAGGGTATTGAGCCCTGCTTGACATTTATTGACCACGTGGTTGACATATGCATTCCAGGAGAGGTTACTGTCTATGATAACGCCCAAGAATTTTATTTGGTTAAAAACGGGGATGTGAAATTGGTTATACATGATTTTAATTGTGGGAATTTTCCTTTTCCTAGAGAACACAATGGCCTTGCATTTGCCCGGGGAGAGTTCCAACCCTCGCCGGCCAAACCAAGCTGCAAGTCTCTTCAGGTTTGAATTAAGAAGTTTCTCTAGAGAGCAAACACTCGGACCGGTAACATATAAAAATAAATCGTCCGCGTATTGTAAAATTTTGGAGGGCTCTGGGACGGAGAGGTTTAAATCTTGGGTGTATATATTAAATAAGATGGGGCTAAGGACAGAACCTTGTGGAAGGCCTCGACTCAATATTCGTTGTGTAGTAGGAGTACCTCTCACGTGGACTTCAACCTTCCTTGAAAGAATTAAGTTGATTATGAAACTGCTGAGTCTGCGTGGAATGCTCATTTCTAATAATTTGGAATTTAATATATTAATGACGACGTTGTCAAATGCCCCCTCGATATCAAGGCAGACTCCCATGAGATGTTCGTCCTTTGAAAGAGCGATTCTAATTTCTGAAGTCAGGACCGATATACTTTCGATTGTGCTTTTACGTTTCCTAAATCCGAATTGGGAATGGGGTAGTGCTCGTGAGTTTTCAATGAACCAGTCTAGACGGCTTTTTATCATATGTTCTGTAATTTTAAGAATCGATGATGAGAGAGCGATCGGTCGGTAGGAGTTACAGGAATTGGGATTTTTGTGTGTTTTAAGGATGGGCAAAATAATTTGAGTTTTCCAGGAGGGGGGAATATTTCCAGATTCAAACATTTTATTGAGAATGGATAGAAAATAGGAGAGAGTTACGTCGCTAGAATTTTTCATGAAGCTGTATGGGATACCATCCACTCCCGGAGCCGAGTCATCAAGCCGGTCTAGTACAGATCTCAGCTCTCTCAAGGAAAATGGTTCATCCATCCAACCCTTCTGTTTAAAATCATAAGTATAAGGAGATTCATTCCAATTATAGGCGGTTTGAGGAGCAAGCTTGTCTATGAAGCCCTTCAACCAATCTAACGACTCGGGTTTGGGGTTTGGGGGTATAAAGGAGCCCCGGAATTTGCGGATAGTATTCCATACCTCGGATATATGGACATCTGGAGATAGGGAGGAACAAAATTTCTTCCAGCCAAGTTTCTTTTTCATTTTCAAAAGTTTTTTTGTTTTTGCTTGGATCTGCTTATAAGAAAGAAAGTTATCTAGGGTCATATTTTTAGAGTAATGGATTGCATATAATTTTCTCTCACTGACTGCTTCCGAGCACTCCCAGTCCCACCAAGGAGCTGGAGGGAGTTTGGCGCCTTTGTATTTTTTCCTTACGGGGACATGTAAAGTTGCTGCGGAGTCAATACAGGATATGAAGTTATTATAGGAGGAAATAATATTTTTTTTTAATGGAGGAGGGAGGTTCAGAACGGAGAGCTCCAGAGAGTCAGAAAAATCCTTCCATTTTACATCTGAAGTGATGTATCGAGGGCGACGGGTTGAACTTGACTTGTGAAATAAATTTTGGATTAATGGAAGAGATTGGGATTCAATGATGAGGGGATAGTGGTCACTCCCAAGAGTATCCTCCAAAGTTTTCCAGTTAACACTGGAAGCTATGTCGGAACTACAGAGGGAGATATCCACGGCGCTAGGGCGTTGGTTGGGAATCCTTAGACGTGTGGGGGAGCCATCGTTAATAACACAAATATTATTTTGATCCAGGAGGTCGACCAAGTCTCTTCCTAATCTGTCACATGTGGGAGCGCCCCACAAACTATGATGGGCATTGAAGTCGCCCAGAATAAGGAAAGGGGGGTGGAGATTGGAAAAAAACCCACCAAGCATTGCTTTGGTGGGTTTGTTGGAGGGGGAAATATAAAGGGAGGCTATGGTAACGCCAAGAACCGTGGCAGCTACCACCTGAAACGGGCAGCCGGTGGGCTTGACGTTCACAGGAAAAAAATGGATAGGGGTTTTAATGAAAAGAGCGGAGCCGCCCTTCCCATCTATACCGTCATCCCGAATACATTGGTAAGAGCCGAATTTCAAATGAAACCCGGGGGCCAGCCAAGTCTCCGAGACCGCGGCGATTGAGACATCTTCGTTGGTGAGAAGATTTAAAAAGTCTGCTTTTTTATTGGAAATGCTGTGGCAGTTCCACTGAAGAATCCTCCTCGGGGGGAGCATGAGTGGGTTGGTGAAGGGAAATAAGGTTGGTCAAAATTGAGGCAGCGTTGGACGGTAATTGATTATTATTTTGTAAAATGGAGAGGAGTAATTGAAGTAGGGAGGTGATAATTGAGGAGTTTGAGTTGTTGGTTAAGGAAGTAAATCCCTTATTAGGGGATGAGGAGGGTTGTCCGTTGGGGGAAATCAGGAGATGGTCATGGTTGGGGGTCTGTTTGACGAAAGAAGGTTTGGGGTTAGTCTTCTTAGTAACTGTTTTTACGTAAGAAGACGTGGATGGTTGCTTGTGGGTTAGATCAGTGGGGTTGGGAATGCTCCTTGTACGAGCAACTTCAGCATATGAGATAGAGGCTTTGTTGTGCACTTTGGAGGCTTCTGCATAGGAGATACTTTTGTCGGCCATTGTATGTTTAATATTTTGTTGCCTCGTGAATTCCTGGCAATTTTTGCTTACAGCGGAGTGGTTCCCAGAGCAGTTAAGGCATTTGAGTTGTGGGGTATCGATCTGGCAGGATTCTCCAAGGTGGTCTGAGCCACACTTATAGCATCGCGGCTGAGATCGACACAGTGCCTTGGTGTGCCCAAATCTACAGCATTTAAAACACTGTATCGTTGGGAACACGTATAGCTCCACGGGTAGGGATACGTGGAACAAGGATACATGGGAGGGAAGCGATTTGGAGTCGAATGTCAGGACGACTGTCTGGGAGGGTTTCCACTCCACCGTTGTGCCATTATTAACTCGGTAATTCAAGCGACGGGCCCTCAATACCTTACCTGATCCTGTGGGAACCTCAGTACTCTCCACAATGTCTTCTTCAGACCAGTGTGGAGGAATACCTCGGACAATCCCTTGTTTGGTGACTTGGAAGGTCGGGATGAAAGCATTGTAGGATGCGTTCTTAACTTTTTCCGAATTTACAAAGGAGTTTGCGTCTTTTGAATTGTTGAATTCAACTGAGAGTTTATTTCTTCCGATGTTTTTTATTCCGTTCCAGGAAGTTTTAATATTGTTTTTGAAAAGAAACTTTCCAAAATCAATGCCGTACAATGTTCCCATCGAGCCTTCTGAATTTTGCCGGGTGACATGGGTGATAAAGGGGGGTCTGTCAAGATCATTGAAGAGGCGGGTCGTAGGTGGGATCTTAGATTGTATATTGGAGGGTAAGGGGGATGGGGGAGAAAGGGTGGACGAGGTAGAAGGAACAGGGAGTGGTAAAGGAACCGAGGTAGCGGACGAGAGAGGTTTTTGGGCAATACGCCGTTCCCTAGGGAGAATTATCTTTGGGGTTGGGGGCTTGTGAGGAAGATGATCCGAGTCGGAACTCGTCACTTGCCTACTTGCTGCCGTGGAGGAGGACTTTCTAATTTTGGGATTTTTTTTTCCCTTAATGGTGACAAACGTGGAGGCCTCTGGGACCATTGGTTCCGCCGATTCCATGTTTGTGGAGCTCGCCGCCGAATCACTCGACATATTCCCATCGGGGGGAACGGGGTCGGGTGGTTTAGTGCGATTCATAATTAAAAAATGTTGGTTATTAATGCAACAATAAGTTCTTAAAAGAAAGAGAAAAAAGGTGGGTAGAAATAAAAATATAAAATAAAAATTTACCTTATTGAAGTTTGTATAAAGGGATTGGTTAATAGGGATATGTTAAAACAAGATATGGATAACACCTTCACCAGAACGGGAACTTCTAACTACACAGGTAGTATTGTTATCACGAGTCTAGTGCAAATTCAACCGCCTCCCGAAACACGCAAACGCAAAGTCTCATAGAGGAAGATCGACACTTTCTGCAAGAGCGCATGCGCCTTAGGCGCCATTTTGTAGGAAGCTTGACACTTTCTGCAAGAGCGCATGCGCCTTCGGCGCCATTTTGTATTTTTTTGTTTATCAAATCTGTCAAAGATTTTTCTATCACGTTAGATTGTTAAAAAACGTGCATTAATAAAGGGTCACGATAATGTCTTTTTTCGGATTAAAAGAGATTTTTCTAAATTCTACTTCTTCTTCTTCCTCAGCCTATTCCCGTCCACTCCTGGACAAAGGCCTCTTCCATTTGCTTCCATGTCATTCTATCCTGTGCAGACTGCATCCAGGTTATTCCTACGTGTCTGTTTAGATCATCCTTCCACCGTAGTTGCGGTCGCCCTGCACTTCTCTTCGCCGTCCACGGTCTCCAAGTCAGCAGTCTTCTTGTCCACTGTTCATCTGAGCTTCTGGCCACGTGACCTGCCCATCGCCATTTTAGAGTCGCCACCCGGTGGATGATGTCAGTGACCTTTGTTTATTCTCTAAATTAATTGATTTTAAATCCCATTTTAGGCGCATATTAAATCTATACAAAAAATAATTTTCTGCGTCATCAAACTCATGTTCTTGTATAATATTATATAATAATGTATTTACAAATACAAGAAGAAATATAATTAATAAGAAATAAGCTGTAAATAGACAATAATAATAAATTTGTTAACACGAAACACGAATTATAAATAAATGTTCGTAAAGAAATTACATAATCTTTCTTTTCATAACATTTCTGCACATAAAGTATATGACAGATAACATTCTGACAATAGAAATGAAGTTCGTGACGCATCGAATAGTAACATACTTCAGAAAGATAAAGCCCGGCTTCAAATCCATACAAAAAAATGTAGATATCTTCTGGTATATATGCACCTAGCTATATTATTACAAGCCAAAAATACGTAAGTGCGACAAAGACCCCTTTACATTTTGCAAGCCCAATATGAAGCTCATCGAAAACATGAAACAAAACAAAACTTCACGGATTTAACTAACTAACTGAACTAACTAACCATCACGCCGTCTCCCCGGAGGGGTAGGCAGAAATAATGGAACGCCACACTGTTCTGTCCTGACATACTTCTCTCGCTTCCTCTATATTCATACATCTTGTCAAGCACGCAAGTCGATTTCTCCGACTCCTCACGTGACCGACATTCAATATTTGATTGATTAGATCGTGCCACGTTTTCCTCGGCTTTCCTCTATTTCTAGCTCCGTTCACGCCGTTTACATATACCTTCTTTACCATTCTGTCTTCACTCATTATTTCCATGTGTCACTTTCATTCGCACCACATTCACTTTTAATACTTGCATTTGTCACACTATCATATACAGATTTGCCACACATTCGTCTTAGAGATCTCATTTCTACTGCATTTATTCTACTTTCTACGGATTTCGGCCCCATAAATCTTCATGTTTGAAAAATTGTGTATGGTGCTTACGGTCTAGTAAAAACTTTCAAGACAGCATTGTTCTAGGGTGCGTTTCGTAGCCTTTTCGTGTGGTCTAGTCAAGATAACGGTATTTGTGAGTAATTACTTGACATTTGAAAGAATTGATAAGAATACACGCTTTGCGATATATTATGAAAAAGGTCAAAGAGTAAACCACAAGTCTTGGTCATACCCATGATCCAAGAACTATTGTATTTATATGTCATGAAAATCTTAGTACGTATTTGTTAATTACAGAAAGCTAGCATTTGTTTAATATTGATGAGAACATCGGTTTTCTATAAGCAATTAATTGTTTCTTGGACAAGTATGTAGAACTCCTATACAATATTGACAAAAAAACAGCATCATGCACGTCATGCACGCGCGTCGATATTTTTTTTACTATTCTTTATTCATTCATTCTTTCCATATGTCCAAACCATCTTAATGATCCTTTTATTATTTTGTTCATAACACCATCATTCGCACCGCATTTACTTCTTATATTTTCATTCGACACTCTATCATACACAGAGTATCCACACATTCGTCTAAAAGATCTCATTTCGATCGACGACCTTCGTGGCCGAGTGGTAAGTGCATTGACTCCCACCCCCAAGGTTCCGGGTTCGATTCCTGGCGAGGGCAGTGTGATTGTCACACCGTCTTTGGTCTGGTGTAGACTGGTGTAGGTGTCACGTGAGAATAAAATGGTGATAGATTAGCTACCTATCACATGTCACGAGAATCAATATGATAGCAATAATACCCTATACATCGATTTGGCTCATGCTGTCACAAACAAAATAATAATAATAATAATAATATTAATAATAATTTTTAACTAACTAACTAACTAATTAACCATCACGCCGTCTTCCCGAAGGGGTAGGCAGAAAGAATGAACTGCCACACTTTTCTTTCCTGACATATTTCACTCGATTCGTCTACATTCATACATCGTGTCATGCACGCGCGTCGATTTCTCTGACTTCTCACATGGCCGACATTTAATGTTTGATTTATTTGATTGTGCCACGTTTTCCTCGGTCTTCCTCTCTTTCTGGTTCCATTTACATCGTTAACATATCATTTTTTTACCATTCTTTCTTCATTCATTCTTTCCATATGTCCAAACCATCCTTATGGTCCTTTCATTATTTTGTTCATAACGCATCATTCGCACCGCATTCACTTATTATATTTTCATTCGACACCGTCATACACAGAGTATCCACACATTCGTCCTAGAAAGACCTAGGTTCTCAAAGTGGGCGATAATGCCCCCTTGTGGGCGTTTGAGACTTTCAGGGGGGCAGTAGAAGACCCAGAAAAAATAGAGAGCGTAGGTAGATAAAAAAAAATATCGAAAAAGACAAAAAAAACACGCTAATCATTTTTTCGTTTTCTTCGTTCGGTATTCTACCATATGTCGTTTTCAGATACATAAAAGATTTAATAATATTTAAAAATTCAACTATGTGTTTCTAAATATTTTGAATAACTTTTTCATTTAATTTATTTATTTTAAACATATCTAAAGCATGTGATGAGCGTCCTATCCACGAGGACCTGGTGTGGAGGGATTCCTCTCCTACCCTTCCTCCAGTCCTCTCCTGGTCACGGCACCAAATGTGGTGAAATGAGCTGTCCGTGAGGAATTAATCCATCCTAACCTTCCTCCGCGAATGGTGGAGCTTCCTCCAGTCATTCCCTCTTCATCCACCTGTACGGAGCTTACAGGTGTTTTACCCTACGCGAGTTGGCCTTCGTGATCGTCTAGAAATAATACCGTATGACCCTTCGTTATGACCGATGTAATCCAAGCCCTTTTATTTGGCGAATACTGATAATTTCATTCTAAAGCTAATCGTTCCTAACCCTTCCGAATATTCTAAGCAATCCTGACAAACCCACGTGTAATCAAACTATATGTCGCTCAATATCTCCTAGGAACATCTAAACCAAACAACCTAAAATAACTCAAAGTTTACAGAATATAAATTCAAAATATTATCTCAAAAAATGTGGCAGCCCTGGAAGAAACATTCACAAATAATTTGGAACAAATACGATGTACAGTAATTTAAATCAGAACGTAGTGTAATAATGATGCAATAAAGAACAGCTTTCTGAAAGGTACAATTATATAGCAATTCAGTATCAAAATAGAATATATTAAGTATATAAGGAGTTGTAGGGATTCGGATATAATAGTGTTAGTATCGCGGGGAACCAGTCTTTTCGTCAGACTGATGATTTTTCTCCACTGCTCCACAGCAGAATCGTCTGGGGACCAGACGATCTACCTCCCAACCCTTAATCAGTGGACCTGGGGATTCAAACCCATGAACCTGGCCATCACCCTATCAGGGGTTTTCGAAGTTCGGTCCACTCACCTTCGAGACAATCTCCACCAATAGACAGATAGCAGGGTCTTTCACCATACTACCTTATATTTCGTCTTTCGGTGGGGTCAAAGAAGTGCGCGATCCCAACCTCCCCTAACTGTCTTCATTCGTCAGCAGTCGGTCCACTCACCTTCGAGACAATCTCCACCAATAGACAGATAGCAGGGTCTTTCACCATACTACCTTATATTTCGTCTTTCGGTGGGGTCAAAGAAGTGCGCGATCCCAACCTCTCCTAACTGTCTTCATTCATCGGCAGTCAACCATATTTATGTAGCATAATTTGCATGGGTCGAAGTTTATATGTTTATTTATATAGAAGATGGCAAATTTTGTTAGAACGCTACATGTCCATAACTAAGATTTCAGTATTCGATGAGTTAGTATTTCGGGCGCGAGGCGTTGGCCCGAGTGTTAGTGAACTATATTACGTGCAGTATAGGAAAGGTATCGATATATCATATATATATATATTTAGATACATGTATGTAATATATAAACGTAAGCATAGTATAATCATGGAGTAAGCCGAACGCATACGTTCCAATTTCCTGAAATATAAATTCTTAATTCTAGACTTAGCTTTTCAGTCGTAACAGCTCAGGAAAACTGATTCTATAGTATTTTTAAATCTGCAAATGCCGCACCCCTCGTACCACTATACTTGTATACAAAATAAAATGAAGTTCTTGATAATCAGAACAACAAACACCCACTGAATTTAATACCAAAGCGACCGCTTCCCGTCAGGTCAGAAGTCCACTGCCTCGAGCTATCTTTCCCCCTGGCCCACACCCCTCTCGGCTCAACTCCCCTCTCTCCCCTCTCTCCTCTCCCTGCGTCTCCTCTGCTCCCCGCGCCTAGATCTACCCCCACATGGTTAGGTGTTATATTTCCTAGTCATTTGAATTTATTTTCGTATTACATCTGAATTCACGCATCTCTCTCTACGATGGTTCAATACCATCACAAGCATTACAGAATTTTTTTTTCCAATACACTAAAGATACAAGTTCGAGATACACAATAATAAGTAATACATAATAGATTAATAAAAAGAGCGAGAAACATAAGATGCATGACAAATTAATAAAATATATATACCATACAATTATAATAAAGATAGTACTTCCCTCAGATGAGCCAAACTATCACAAAATATGTCAAACTCCGAGGTGATACGATTAAGCAAAGATAATGCTCTACCTACCGGCATAACCATTGGCAGGTTGGTTCTGCATCGTGGGAGATAAAACAATCTATGGCCCCTTTGTCGAAGATAATTATCAGGGACGAACAGACCTACATCACTCAGGATTTCTGAGTTGTGTATACAACCGCCTATCAGTCGAAAGAAATGGACTCCCAAGTGAATGTCTCGTCTCCTCTCGAGTGACTGGTAGCCTAGCATCCCTAGCAAGAAATCAGTTGGAAAGAGCCACGGGTAATATCCATACTCCCTAAGATAGAAGAATATCGCAGAAATTTTTTCTGCACCCTCTCCACCATCAGGGAATATCGAACCTCATGCGGCGCCCAGATAATGGAACTAAATTCCAACCGACTTCTCACCAGAGAGTTATACAGTAGCTTCAGCACTTGAATGTTACGAAAGATCTTGGCGTTTCTAATGACAAAACCAAGCATTTTGAGATAGCTATTACATAGTGAAGTTATGTGAAGACTAAACGACAAGCGAGCATCGAACAACACCCCTAGATCCATGGACGTCGACGCTATTTCGAGCTGGGCTTCATCCATTAGATATCTGAAGTAAATTGTTTTAGTTGCTCGTATAAACGACATTACAAAACACTTGGAGATGTTGAAGAACAATTTATTATGTTTAATCCATTGCATGATGCTTTGTATATCGCGCTGGAGATTCAAGCAGTCTGATGGGAGGGGGGCGTTGAACGTTTATTATTCTTGTAAAGGGGGCGGTGGCCCAGAAAAGATTGGAAAACTATGGTCTAAGAGATCTCATTTTGGGAATGCTCGGAACCAGTTCTCTACAGCTTCGAAGAGATGGACATCTAATAATCTATTTCTTCAGATTAATTAGGGGATACTTCGAGAACTCGGCCGTACTGGAGGATGTTGGTCTTTTTGTCCCCGATAGATATCTCCGACAGCGACAGCACAGATTGTTTTACCTACCGGCCGCCAGAACCAATCTGCCTCTGGTGACACCGGTGGGAAGAGCAATTAGTCTGCTGAACGCGGTCTCCTCGGAGATCGACGTCTTTCATGTTAGTGAAAGTACGTTCAGGGGACAGATACTCTTGACTTTGGAAAGTGTCTTGTCTTCCTATTGTCGAATCATCACTAATGCGTTCCTGGTGTTGTATTTTATGTGTATAATATATTACCTGTACTCAATAGTTGCCTTAAACATTTATGTTGTTTGTAATGTCTTTTGAGTAAATAAACTGATTTGATTTGGTTTGATTTCTACTGCATTTATTCCGCTTTCATCCTTCTTTTGCCAGTTCCATGCTTCGCTTCCATACATAAGGGTCGGTAGAAGAACACTGTTGTGCACTGCCATTCTAGCTTTTTTGGATAAATAATTTAATAATTATAATAAGCTATAAACATTTTCTGAAATAAACACAAGAAATTGATATCATTTTGCGCGCACAGTCACACAGCCACAGGAATGAACTAAATATATTTGTGCAAGGTGGGTGCCCAGGATGCTTACGGAGGACCACAAATGACGCTCATTGAGAAATTCGGGCGGGAGATCGTCCTACACCATCGTACAGTCCGGACTTGGCCCCGAGCGACTACCATCTCTTTCCTGATTTGAAGAAACACCTGGGTGGAACGCATTTTGCAAACGAAAAGGAGCTGAAAGAATAGGTTCTGAGCTACCTTCAGGGCCTGGCGGGAGACGTCTATGATCAGGGAATCAAAAAGATGGTGACCCGGATGAAAAATCGCATGCATGCATCGAAGTCAACGGGGACTATGTAGAAAAATAGCTAAAAGTCTAAGCTTTCCAATGATGTATTGCTCGTTGTAAATAAAAATGGTTTTCGTTGTGAAAAAAAAATAGGGAAACTTATTTCACGGACAACCCTCGTATATCTGTCACCGAGTGGCGAGTGGCAATAAAAGTTATCGTATCACCGAATGGTGGCTTACCATTTCTGAATCCAGCGCAGAAGGACGTGTGGCGTACGAATTTGTTGTAGAATTCAGGCTTGCTCAGGATGCACTGCGTGTTCACTACCACCGGCATCCTGGCCTCCAGCAAGACTTCGGAGAACTGGGCCTCGCCTGTGTGGCCCCATCCAACCACCTAAACAGCCATTGATCAGTCAATATTAAAGTCGCGGTCCCAGAATAAATAAAAAAGTTTATTAACCTTACCCTTAAGGCCGTGCCACACTGTTCGAAACAAGCTCTCCACAGGGGTCACCCTTGTGGAGCCCACAGTAGACACCTGTGTTTCGTTGTGTTATTATCTGTTTTTAATTATAAATTGTGACAAATTCGACTCTAAATATTTTTTTATCAATTTCTATTATTTTTGTGTGGTACAGAAATCAAACAGATCATTATGAGTGTGCGTTAATATATAAAGTACTTTTTTTATTCATCATCAATAGCTAAAGGATAATCGAACAAATATAATCTGCAAAAATAGCCCCGGTAAGTACATTTATCATTAAAATATAAGTTATTAACAAAATAATTGGTTAGAAATATTCGTTTTTTTTTTATTGGCTGAAAATGTCAGTGATCTTCAGGACCTCCTTAATCTTGTTGACGAGTCCGGTGAAAGATTGGGGCTAACAATAAATGTCAGCAAAACCGCATGGATGACATTCGGACGGCTTGACTACAGTGGATCAGTATTGCATTTGAATGGCCGTAACGTTGATAGGGTGGAAAAATTTAAATACCTCGGCAGCATACTAACGCAATCTCTTGACCCAGATGTAGAGATAAAATGCAGAATTGAGGCAGGTACGTTTAATAAAATGAAATCACTCTTCTGCAATGATAACGTAAACTTGAAACTCCGCCAGAGAATGATCAAATGCTATGTGTGGTCTGTTTTATTGTACGGGTGTGAAACTTGGACCTTGAAAGTTAACTCAATGAAAAGCATTTGAGCGTTTGAAATGTGGCTCCATCGCCGAATGATCAGAGTTCCCTGGACAGGCATGGTTACCAATACCGAAGTCCTGAGGCGAGCTAAAGTTGACAGGGAACTGTTATCAACTATCAAGGTTCGAAAGATCTCACATCTGGGTCATATACTGCGTGGGGAAAAGTACCACCTTCTCCAACTGATATTGGAGGGGAAAATTAAGGGACGCCGAGGGCCCGGAAGGAGACAAATGTCCTGGCTGCGAAACGTGAGGGAGTAGACCGGCATCCGAAGTGTCGAGGAGCTGTTCCGAGCGGCGCAGGACAGGGACAGGTTCGCCGAGGTGATGCCAACGTTGGGGGAACCCTACAGGGCACTTGAAGAAGAAAAAGAAATATTCGCACCGTACTGATTCGTTTTTGACCGAGCCGTAAAGAAAGGTTTAAAGAGTCTGTGAGACACTCACGTATCCTTGTTGCCCGTTAACGTGCGCCCTGGCAACTTTGTCAGCCGGCCACAGGCATACCGTCTGGACGAAGCGACCGAGACGGGCTTCGGTGGACAGTGCCAGCAGAGCGATATCATTGGACAAGATTGCTGGGTCATAGCTAGGGTGAAGGATCGTCTGCCGGATCTGCAATCATAAGAAATCAACAAATCATCTCTCTATCTCTCAAAACTGCATCTGTTTCGAAAACCGCATTTGGGGTTCTTGAACCGACCCAAGCAAAACCAAATAAACCAAGCAATGTGCATATGAGGTCTCTTAGGCAATTGTGTAGTAGATATTAATGTGATTGACTGCCTAAACTATGCAGTACTAAAGACAAGATAGTGGCAAAAGCTATGATTGCCACACCGAAGATTTGGGAACTTAAGGAACCACTTTGGGAACCTATGATCTAAACCATCCAGGGACCCACTCAAACACACACAAAAATTTAATCAAAGTCGGTCAAGCCGTTTAAGAAGAGTTCAACTACGTACGCCGTACATACAGGGTGCGGCAGCATAACTTCCTTTTTTGAAATGCGCGTCATTCAGCCGGTTGATGTCGTAGCGGAGCGCTAGTGGTCTCGTTTGAGAGGCGGAACTATTAAATTTTGTCCCAACACAGTTAAATCGGCATCATGCGTTGGAACAGTGAGGAGCGTGCGTTGGCCGTTGAGGCCTACTTTTCGAACGGATGTTCTGTGATCGCAACTTAGCGCGCCTTTCGGAATCGCTTTAATTTAGTCTTGTTGACCCCTGTCCCGGACCGGAAATCAATTGTTATGTGGGTCACTACGTTCAGACAAGCTCCAAGTGCGACAAGACGAAGAACTGTAGTTCCTCGTCCCATTAGATCGCCTAAGAACAATGAGACAGTGAGGGCTTCAATGTTGCGATCACCACGGCGATCTGCGCGCAAACATGCGTCTGCCCTTGGACTTTCCGATCGTTCTTGGTTGTGTAGTAAAATGTTAAATGTAAAATGTAAATAATCATACCGATTTCTGCTGAAGTTCCTCATCTTCACCGATGAAATTGAACTTTCCAAGAAAAGCAGTGAATCGAGAGGCGACCACCTTGTTTCCATTTTCTATTATGCAATGTCCAGCTAGAAAACAAGTAGTGAAAATATAAATACTCCATCCATTTCTGTCTTCAGGGCAATAGAACAAATTTCAAAATTAAGGTCCTTAAAGTGTTATGTAAAAAAATTAATGTATGAAGAAATAATGGTTAAAAAAATTACATGTACAAACAAACAAACCATTCCCCGCAGGAGTAAACAGAGAGAATAGACCGCTTCATTTGTTTTTTTTAAGTTGTTTAGTCTAAAATTGTTCATATGTACGGTCAAAAAAGATGAAATAAAAAAAAAATGTAGTTGTAATGTGATTTCTAAGACGAATGTGTGAGTTATCTGTATATGATAGGGTATCAAATAAGAAGATTTCAGTGCGAATGAAAGTGTTATGAAAAAATGAATAAAGGGTGGTTAAGATGGTTTGGACACATGGAAATAATGAATCAAGACAGAATGGTGAAGAAAGTATAGGTTAATAACGTGAATGGAGCTAGAAATAGAGGGAAGCCGAGGAAACCTGACACGATAAAATAAATCAAATATTAAATGTCGGTCACATAAAGAGTCGGATAAATCGACGTGCTTGCATGATACGATGAATGAATGTAGAGGAATCGCGAAAAGTATGTCAGGACAGAACAATGTGGCGGTCCATTCTTCGGGGAGACAGCGTGATGGTAAGTTAGTTAGATCATCTGTACGGTAGATACGTTTTACCTGTAATAATCCTTGTGGTGGATATCAAGCTTCCACCACAGATGTAGTGCAAGGAGGCGATGGAACTGGCAGGTCTTCTATAGAGAGCCACGTGCCACGGCCAGTCGCCGGGCTTGGTGGTATAGCCGCTGGTGATGAGGGGGTTGATGAGGATCTGTCTCTTGCCGCAGGAGCCAGCCACGGGGACGCTGGTCATCGCGGGCAGGCGGGGTTTGGTCTCGACAACCGTGGGCCGCCTGAATTCGTCATTGAGGATGAAGTCATCCCAGTATCCCTGAGCAGCGAAACGCACCGTATTTTTACGTTAACTTGAGACAGAACATCGAACCAGGAACACACCATCAGTCGAGCAGTTAGAATAGAATACATACAAGGTATCTTAATATAAAGTTTATTTTTAGTGGATCTATAGAAAAAAATTAAGCCATTTATCGAAAAAATGTTTAATAGTTATTAAAGTATACAAGTTTGTCCACTGAGGTATAAAAGAGTGGATTCTATTGTACAGATGTACGTTTTATAAATTTTGTTTTGTTTTGTTAAAGTGACAGTTATAAATGTGGTACAAAGACGATGCAAGTTCGTTCACTTGTGGAGTATAAAAACTCGATTATATTGTACAAATGCACTCATATATTTTTATGTAGATGCCTTAAATTATAATTGTTTTTGAGAAAATGAACTGATGAAAATTAGATTTTATTTGATTTCCTATATGTTAAGAAACTAAAAAAAAAAATTAATAAAAATTCGTCAAATGTTATTTTTGTTAAAGAGTCTCTGCTAAATGTGGTACAAATTTGTCCACTTATGGTGGTATAAAAAAGTTAATTAAATAATTTTTTGTAATTTTTTTACTTATTTTGGCACAGTAAGAGAAAATTGAATTATTTTTACCTTCCTAAATCCCTTAGGGCAGAGGTTTTCTGCGTCAATTGTGAGCTCTATAAGGTTAGGCACGGGTCTTCCTTGCACCCCTCTCACCGTCATGGAGAACCCTTGGTTCCCTGACCTTAGGATTGTGATCTCGAACTCTCCGACGGATATAAATCTGGTGGTACCGAAATCATTATCCTGAAATGCAAATGGCAAAATATTTAATTGGTTTAAATATGTAAATGTAACTAACTGACTAACCACGCCGAATGGGTGGGCAGTAAGAGTGGACCACCACACTTGTCCGGTCTGTCTTGACACACTTATCGTACTTTCTCAACATTCATACATCGTGTTATGCAAGCACGTCGATTTCTCCGACTTCGATTTAATATTTGATTGGTTTGATGTACCACGTTTACCTCGGATTTCCTCTATATCTTGTTCTGTTTTCATTAACACCTACTTTCTTTACCATTTATTCTTCATTCATTCTTCATATGTGTCCAAACAATTTTGACATATCTTTCATTATTCTGTTCATGACACTTTCATCCGTGATTGTACTATTTTTTCAATTTCAATAGGGTCGGTAAAAGAACAAGATTGGACACCGTCATCTCAGATTTTTTAGAAAGGCTTTTTTTGTGATGACAACTTTGAGTGCACCATTCACCTTGTTGCCTGTCCTAGCCCATCTTTCAATATTCCAGTCCGCTCGTTCATTCTTCGTAAACATAACTAACTAACTAACTAACCATTACGATGGACCGTTTACTGTATACTGCTCTGTCCTGACCTATCTATCGAGCTTCCTTCACATTCCATTCGCGTAGCTTGTATACAACATTTCAATAACTCTTCTCTCATTCATTTGTAAAATTGCTTCTTAAAATACAAAATCATTCACTTGTTCCAGATTTTCACCATTCACGCTAATATTGCAGACTCTAAGGCTTTCTTTGTTTTCAAAAATCATTACCTTGGACACACATTCATCATCAGATCATGTCGCTTGCATACCCCACACTAACTAGAAACCAAGACAGATGCTTGTTGCATGTAGTATATGCTTGTTGTATTATTCGATAAATAATTCTAGTCTCAATAGATGGCGCTAGTGTAGTGGCTCTAGTCTCAATAGATGGCGCTAGTGTAGATTGAACTAAAATATGTGAAATTTTTCTCAACATGGTAGCATATATACAACTTTCAAATAATTGTCAGACGTGGTGTTCGTAGAAGGGCGGAATGGGGAATGTTGTATTACATAAAGCGATCGCTTAACCCAACCAATGACAGGTCATAAGTCCTGTAAACGCCTCGACCACCATATTCTGTTTCCAAATAATTTACATCTTCGTCTCTATTGAGATACAATTAATTATCAATGATAAATAATTAAAAAAAAACATTAAGTGCACATGAATATGTAAAATAAAAACGACATAGTTTTGTTTTATGTCATTCACCTAGCACCAATGCCAGAAATGTTTACTTAAGAGTTAGAAAGAATTTGTTTGAAAATGTATTTACCAAAGCCAGTGTGACGTCCGTGTCAAAAGATATATGGACTATGGAGCCAGAGGAGAGTCCAGCTGTGGCTATCTTGTTAGTGTTAACGCTGAGGCGGAATTTGTTTTCATCGTCCACAGGCTGCAGGGTTTCGAACGTCTCCAAGACATCCGCCTGGCCCACGCAAGGATACGCCCTTATCACAGCACTGGCTCCTAAAGCACCTTCAGCTCCATCGAAATAGAATAACAAAATGGCTAAAAACCATTGAAAATGAATCTTTTTCATTGTTTTTGGATGTATTCTGAAAAATAAAATATACGCATTAAATAACAACACCATTATCCGATTTCCCGGAAGGGTAGGAAGAGAGAAGGGACCGCCATAGTGTTCTTTCATCCATCATGTCAGGCATTTAATTTCTACTTCTTCTTTGATGTAGACCTATGAGGTCTGTTCTCTAGAGTGTTGCTTCTCCTGTGAGGTAGACTTCCAGCTGTCCTTTCATCTTTTAGGAGGGCTCCCACGAGGACGAGTCCCATTAGACTGATTACGTAATGCAATATAGGGGAGTCTGGTGGTGTCCATTCTTTGAACATGGGCGCACCAGTCTCTTTTTCGCTGTCTGCTCCATCTTATAATATTCTCAACCTCACATATCTCTCTTATTTTGAAGTTCCGCGCGATCTCTCAGTGTCTTGCCTGCTATCGTCCTCAGTGTCTTTATCTCGGAAGTCCTCAAAACTTGTTTGGTCCTTACTGTGTCTGCACTTAATTTTATTGAAATCACACACATTACAGATGTGTTAATCTAAGTCGTTTGGAATACATACTATAAAAATAATTAATAATAATGAAAAATCTTGAAAAAAAAGAGAGAATAATCATAACATTGATATCGCAAACGGCCGTTCACAATGGAGTTCTGGTCCCAACCCTAATGTATGGAAGCGAAGCATGGAACTGGCAGAAGAAGGATGAGAGTAGAATAAATGCGGTAGAGATGAGGTCCCAAAGACGTATGTGTGGTAGAACGATATACGACAGAATCTCAAATGCTGATATAAGAAAGGAATGTAGAGCGGAAGAAGGTATTATGAACAAAATTATGAAAGAATCGCTGCGTTGGTTCGGACATATGGAACGCATGGATGGAGAAAGAATGGTTAAGAAAGTATACGTTAATGATGTAAATGGGGTACGAAGTCGAGGCAGACCGAGGAAAACATGGCATGACCAAATTAATCAAATTTTAAAGGTTGGTCATGTTAGAAGTCGGAGGAATCGACGTGCGTGTATGACTCGTTGTATGAATGTGGAGGAAGCTAGAGAGGTTTGTCAGGATAGAGTAGTGTGGTGGTCCGTTCTCTCTGCCTACCCCTGCGGGAAAACGGCGTGATGGTTTGTTTGTTTGATATCGCATCCCCGAGGCAACCCCTACTATCACGAACTATATTGTTCTACCCACAGGCATAACCATTGGCAGGTTGGTTCTGCAACGGGGTAAATAAAATAATATGTGTTGTCTATGAAAAAACTAATTATCATGAACAAATAAACCTACATAACTCAGGACATCTTGCTCTCAGGAAACTCGGAGCTAGAAAAAAAGATAAAAGTAGGATATATGCCGTAGAAATGAGATCACTTAGAAGAATGTGCAGGAAAACGATATATAATAGAATACCGAACAACGAAATAAGGTAGAAATGTAAGGCAGATGATTGCATCTTAAGTAAAATTAAAAATGGATCTCTGAGATGGTTTGGACATATGAAACGAACGGACGAGAGAAGAATGGTTTAAATGTTGTATACAAGTAGTCTGAGACCAAATTAATCAAGTACTGAAAGGCGACCACTTTCGGATTCGAAAAAATCGACGAGCGTATATGTTACGATGTATGAATGTGAAGGAATCTAGAGAGATATGTCAGGACAGAACGATATGACAGTCCATCCTCTCTGCCTACCCCTCCGGAGAGATGGCGTGATGTTTAATTAGTTAGTTAGTTATTATTTTATTTAATCTCAGTGATGAGAGCAGAATAAATGCGGTAGAGATGAGGTCCCTAAGACGTATGTGTGGTAGAACGATGTACGACAGAATCTCAAGTGCTGATATTAGGAAGGAATGTAGAGCGAAAGAAGGTATTATGAACAAAATTATGAAAGGATCGCTGCGTTGGTTAGGACATATGGAGCGCATGGGTGAAGAAATAATGGTTAAAAAAGTATACGTTAACGATGTAAGTGGAGTAAGGAGTCGAGGTAGACCGAGGAAACCATTAATCAAATATTAAAGGTTGGTTATGTCAGAAGCCGAAAGAATCGACGTGCGTGTATGACTCGATGTATGAATGTGAAGGAATCTAGAGAGGTATGTCAGGAGAGAGTAGTGTAGCAGTCCCTTCTCTCTGCCTACCCTTCCGGAGAGACGGCGTGATGTTTAATTAGTTAGTTACTTAGTTAATATTTTTACAATTTTTGTATTGATTTGGACTTAGATCTTCCGGTATAAAGAGGTTCAATTTGATGTCATGTAACTAACTAACTAACTAACTAACCATCACGCCGTCTCCCCGAAAGGGTAGGCAGAAAGAATGGACTGTCACACTTCAACTGATGCAGCACTCCATCCTTCTCTTTTCGCCCCGCGGGAGACGCGGTGTGATGGGTTGCGAACCTCATCGCCACCAGTAGGCATCTCCCGCGCACACTTCGATCGTCCAACACCCACAAAATAAATCTAAAACAAATAATATAAAATACATAAAATAACAAAATAAAAATAATTTAACACGAAATGTTCTTTTTAGATGGTGCACATATTGATGTCATGTATAGAATAATTAATAAATCATCTCGTTTTCCTTATTCTACAGCCAACAAAGCAAATGATTTTTCGATTAAATGTATTCATATTAGACTCACACTTATAAAATCACATATTAAAACTAGTCCACTCTCACATTTGTCACTAATTTCAATAGTTTTTTACAGCAATAAAAATTGAATCTATTTTCAAGATATAGATTATAATATATAAGATTCAATAACACGCCTCAGCCAAGCCAACTGGTATACTGAACTGAAGATTGTGCCAGAAATGCTAAAACCAGTCTTGCTCTTCCGAGAGCCATTATCCTCGGAGATAAATCTCGTTGTTTGCGGCAATACATATACAAATTAACACATACAATATAAAAAACGTACATTTTTATTTATCGATGAAACAAAATAGTGTTGTTATCATATTCTTATTTTAAAATCCAACTTTTGCGTTTTTATTTATTGTTTTTTGAACAATGATGCGAAACGCTATTTTAAATAATTATATTTAAAGTAAAAAAATATTAAAACTAAACTAACTAACTAACTAATCATCACGCCGTCTCTCCGAAGGGGTAGGCAGAAAGAATGGACTGCCACACTTTTCTTTCCTGACATATTTCTCTCGCTTCCTCAACATTCATATATCGTGTCATGCACGCGCGTCGATTTCTCTGACTCCTCACATGGCCGACATTCAATATTTGATTTATTTGATCGTACCACGTTTTCCTCGGTCTTCCTCTATTTCTGGTTCCATTTACATCATTAACATATAATTTTTTTACCATTCTTTCTTCGTTCATTCTTAATAGAGAAAAGTTGTGGAAAATATTGTCTGAATATGGAATAAGTACAAAACTGATCACGGCAATTAAGTCGCTATACACGAAAACAAATATTAAATAATTATATTTATAGTAACTGGCAAAAGAAGGATAAAAGTAGAATAAGTGCAGTAGAAATGAGATCTCTTAGATGAATGTGTCTATACTCTATGTATGATAGTATCGAATGAAAATATAAAAAGTGAATGCGGTGCGAATGATGGTTTTATGAACAAAATAACGAAAGGATCATTAAGATGGTTTTGACATATGGAAAGAATGAATGAAGAATGGTAAAAAAATTATACGTTACGATGTAAATGGAACCAGAAATAGAGGAAGGCCGAGGGAAACGTGGCACGATCAAATAAATCTAATATTGAATGTCGGCCATGTGAGGAGTCAGAGAAATCGACGTGCGTGCATGACCAGACGTATGAATGTTAAAGAAGCGAGAGAAGTATGTCAGGGAATAACAGTGTGTCGGTTCATTATTTCTGTCTACCCCTTCGGGGAGACATTGTGATGGTTATTTAGTTAAGTTTGTTTTATTGTATGATTTGTGACAATAATAAATATCAAAAGAATGAAGAGAACCTAATGAAATATGAGTACCAAAATTCTTCGAAATGTCTTCGCAATACAAATTAATATGTCTTAACAATAACAATTAATTTTAGTTTTTGTATGGCGATCCTTTTTTATAATCTCAAGGACAAGAGATGAAAATTGTAATTTTGTAGGGTTACCAAATGAATTTATAATAGTAAACACGATTGTTTAGTGGTTTTACTGGGATTTCATTTATATCAATTATAAATTATATGTTAACGATGTAAATGGAACCAGAAATAGAGGAAGACCGAGGAAAACGTGGCACGATCAAATAAATCAAATATTAAATGTCGGCCATGTGAGGAGTCAGAGAAACCGACGCGCGTGCATGACACGATGTATGAACGTTGAGAAAGCGAGAGAAATATGTCAGGAAAGAAAAGTGTGGCAGTCCATTCATTCTGCCTACCCCTTCGGGGAAACGGCGTGATGGTTAGTTAGTTAGTTAGTTAGTTTTAAATAATTTAAATAATTTAAATTTTGACAAATTTGTTTCGCCTTGCGAAGGCATTCTCAATCTGTAGTTATCAGATAAGATATAGTCAAATACATTTGATTAATAATGACTTCGAAAACCGAAACATGTCATTCCCATAAACTATAATAAAACATTTAGAAAACAGATGTTTTCATACGTATTAATAATTTAATATGGAAATTACATCAATTTTCAAGCAAAAATAAAGTATTTTCAAAATGTTGTATAAAAACTGGTCCAAGTTAAAAGCATAAAAATTGGAGATTGAATCTCCAGGTGTTGTCTAGAAATGTACGATAATTGCGTAGCCTTTCACATTGTATTAATAAAGATTTTCTGCTTAATGCTTACATCTAATCTTAATAGATGGCGCTAGTGTAGATTGAACTAAAAAATGTGAAGTGTTCTGCAACATTGTAGCAATTTTCTAAAAATATATTACAAACATATTTATAGTTTAAGGCATCTTTAGGAAGGTCACATTAGGAAATCAAGAATCAGAACGTACTCGTACTAATATGAAAGACATCGATCTCCGAGGTGATCATGTTGACTGATTGCTCTTTCCACCGGGATCACCAGAGGCAGACTGGTTCTGGTGGCCAAAAATACCCAAAACCTTCATCATTAATGGATGGCGCTAGTACTAAAAAATGTGAAGTGTTCTGCAACATTTTAGCATATATACATCTTCCAAAAAATTGTCAGACGTGGTGTTCGTAAGAAGGGCGGAATGGGGAATGTTGTTAAATATAAAACGATCGCTTAACCCAACCAATGACAGGTCATAAGTCCTGTAAGCGCCTTGACCACCATATTCTGTTCCCAGAAAACAATTTACATCTTCGTCTCTATTGAGATACAATTAATCCTTATAAAACAATAAAATAATTATTCACATTGTTAAAATTATTTGCACCAACGTGCATAGTATTTTAAATACAAAACACGATCTTTATTTCTTGGAAAATTACAACAGTGATTCCTATTGGTTTATCATTTAATAATCAGCAGGTACCCTACGATCACGTCCGCTTCGATGTGATCGGCACTTGAGAAGTCGGAGAAATCGACGTGCGTGCATGACACGATATATGAATGTTGCGGAACCGAAAGAAGTATGTCAGGAAAGAATAGTGTCGCCATTCTTTCTTGCTTACTCGGGCAGATGGCATGATGGTTAGTAAGTTTTATATTGTTTCTAGTACCGACCAAAATTTTGTAAATATGATTTCCAGATATACACGTTCGGGTTACCGTTTTCTCTATTCATGTTTTCGTCGCAAACCGTCACAAATTCTTCCTTATCAAATGCGATACAATTTTAATATGTTAATATTTAAAAACACTGATCGACAGTCACACTATCCTTGGTCTAGTGTAGAATTCACGTGACAACGAAATGGCGATAGATTAGCTACCTATCACATGTCACGAGAATCAATATAATAGCTAAATATATGTTTTATACAGAAATTTTGTTCAAACAACCGTTGTATAGAAATAAAAAAAACAAACAAAACATCATGAAACACTGTTTTTTCCACTTTTGATTTTTTTTTCTTGACATGTTTCGAAGGCCTTATATCATAGTGTAAGGCCTTCAAAACATGTTGAGAAAATAAACTTCGTAAATAAATATGGTCATCAATATGTTTGAACTTATATACAATAAATTATTATATTTCTCATTTTTTTTATATACTTTGTGTAAACAACACAATATTTTTAAACAAATAAAAATCAAACATGTTACGGACAACCCGGTCCTTCCTCAGTGATATTTTAAAGACATTTAAAATATTATAAAATTGTTTACAAATATGATCAGTTTTGAAAGATGTTAACATCTGTCAAAACAGATCATATTTGTAAACAATTTTATTATAGGATTAATTGTTTCTCAATAGAGACGAATATGCAAATTGGAAACAGAATATGGTGAACGAGGTGTTTACAGGACTTAAGACCTGTCATTAGTTGGGTTAAGCGCACGCTTTATGTAATACAACATTCCCCATTCCACATTTCTTACGACCACCGTGTCTGACAAATTTTTGGAAGTTGTATATATGTTAATATGTAACACCAAACTTCACATGTTAGTTTCAATCTACACACTAGCGCCAATATTTTAAATATCTTTATAATATCATAGAGGAAGGACCGGGTTGTCCGAAACGTGTTTGATTTTTAATTTTAATTTGTTTAAAAAGTTAGTGTTGTGTATACAAAGTAAGAAAAAAATAAAAATAAAAAGAAGCATATAAAACATCTACAACACAAAGTATGGCGAACATAGAATAAATAACTTATTAACTTATAAAATAAAATAAAAAACACTTTGTACTTAACCAAGGTATGGTTATTATTACATAAATAAATGATGCCAACAAGTTTCTCTTGGACCCAAGATTCATCAGGGTAGTATAATAACAGTTATTATACTGCCCTGATGAAGCTTGGGTTCAAGCGAAACTAGTTGGCATCAATACAAAGTATTTTATTATTTTATATCTATTAAGTTTAAAATGTCTAACCTCAAAGTGAGTGCTTCTTATGAAATTTTTTTTTGTTTAAATAAACAATTTTTTTTTAAATAAAAACATTCAAATACTTGTTTATTACGTAAAGTGAACGTGACTTAACAAGAATCGATAATTTTAGATTTAGGTAGTCCATCCCAAGGTCACACTTATTGCATACTTCATACATTCTTGATACTAACCCGAGGTTCAATAATAAGTCAGTGACGTTGCGTGGCGAATATAAATGGATGTTTGAAAAAAAAGAAGTACTAATTAAAAAAAAAACAACCAAGTATGCAGAATTTAAAATTATACTAGTAAACACGATTGTTTAATGGTTTTACTTTGATAACCAAACAAACAAACAAACCATCACGCCGTTTCTCCGCAAGGGTAGGCAGTGAGAATGGACCGCCACATTATTCTACCCTGACACACCTCTCTAGCATCCTCCACATTCATATAACGAGCCATACACGAATTAAATGTTGTTATTTGAAATTTCACGGTAGAAGTTCTTTGTAAATATAGGAAATACATTTGTTTTTTAAAATATCTTTTTAAAATGTATGGAGATTCCAAAAGATAGCAGTGGGCCGCCGAAACCCGTCGAAGACACAAACATTAGTGGATTTTTACGAAATATACATTTTAAAAAGATTTAATTATTCAAATTGACATTGGAACAAAAGCACGCAAAGGTTCGAAAAATTCACGAAAATTACAATTTATAAAAAATCACGAAAATTATAATACTTTATTATATAAATTGACGACCTTCGTGGCAGAGTGGTAAGAGCCCTAACCGCCATACCGAAGGTTCCGGGTTCGATTCCCGGCGATGGCAGTGTGATTGTCCCACTGTCTTTGATCTGGTGTAGAATTCTCGTGACAATAAAATGGCGATAGATTAGCTACCTATCACATGTCACGAGAATCAATATATCAGCTCAAAAACAAATTGTATACTGTAATTGGGTTCAAGCGACCTATTGTATACATAAAAAAAATCCACATTTAACCATTAAATAATCGTTTTTACTATTATAAATTAATAATAGGGTTTTACAAAACAAATACATCAAACATCACTAAGTATGATAGATAGAACTAAACTGCATACGTACTTAATTTGTAAGGCGAACCGATTAAGGAAAGAGATTGCTCTACCCACAGGCATAATCTGATTCTGCCTGTGGGTAGGACTCATAGATTGATTCTGTAGCAGGGAAAATAAATCAATTTGTGTCGTTTGGACGAAGATATTTATTAGGTTAAACGCTTGTTTTCTAGAAGCTTTACTATATTTTATGTGAATGACATGTTTCGACTGTCTTAGGCGTTTTTAAATTTTGAAAAAAACACTTTTCATAATGCCTTTGACAGGCGAAACATGTCATTCAGACGTTTTCATTCGTTTTAATTATTTAATATGTACGCGAACGTACGTACATAAAAATAAAATATTTTTATTCTTCTTCAGCCTATTCCTGTCCACTCCTGGATAAAGACTTCTTCCATTTGCTTCCACGTCACTTTATCTTGTGCAGACTGCATCCAGGTTATTCCGACATGTCTGTTCAGGTCATCCTTCCACCGTAGTTGCGGTCGCCCTGCACTTCTCTTTGCCGTCCACGGTCTCCAATTCAGCAGTCTTCTTGTCCATTTTTCATATGACCTTCTGGTTACGTGACCTGCCCATTAACATTTTAGAGTCGCTATCCGGTGGATGATGTCAGTGACCTTTGTTTTTTCTCTCACCGTATCGTTTCTGACTCTGTTTCTTAGGCTTATTCCAAACATGGCTCTTTCCTTGGCTCTTTGGGTCACTCCGGCAATATTATAGTTTTAAGGCCATAAGTACCAAATTGCAAAAAAATAACATTCAAATAACTACAGCTTTATTTAAACACAATTGAATCACTTTGGGATAAACGTATTTGTAAGGACGTAGAAAGGACATAGCGATTCGCCGTTTGGTAAAGTCCACTTATCAAAAACTAGCGTTTTTGTCATTTTAAATAACACAAATATCAAGCAATCTGTATAAGCTACCGCTGCGCTTGTTTCAAGTGCACTGTGCCGCGTTTGCGTTCAGTCTAAACGTTAAACGCTCTCATATTAATTTGTACCGGGTGTTCACTTCTGTGCATCAAATTGATTAAAAGGGTACTCATATATATATATGCTGTAGGGTGACCGTGTTTTCATCGAACGGTGTGATTTTAAAAATTATTTGTAGATATTGAAAGAGGGGTTGGGGCAGGCAACAGAGAAAATGGTGTAAATTGTCATCGCAAACAAAATTCTAAAATCGTAGTACACAATGGTGTTCTTGTACGGACCGTTGTGTATGGAAGCGGAGCATGGAATTGGCAAAAGAAGTATAAAAGAAGAAATGTAGTAGAAATGAAATCTCTCAGACGAATGTGTGAAAAACCTGTGTACGATAGTGTCGAATTAAAATATATGAAGTAAATGCGGTGCGAATGAAAGTGTTGTGAACAAAATAATGAAAGGGTCGTTAAGATGGTTTGGACACAGGGAAAGAATGAATGAAGAAAGAAAGGTATATGTATACGACGTGAATTGAAGGCTGGACATAACAAAGGTGCCAAGTGTACAAAAAGTCAAAAATGAGTTTTTGATGCCAATTGGTCTTAAACATAAAGGTCAATAACCGCGCAAAAGTGCGTAATGATTCAATAATATAGTGTAGTTCAAACGTCACTTTAAAGATGTCACCCGTGGTAAATGACATATGGAACAAAAAACAGTTTTAGCTTATTTTTTCTGCATTATGTTTAAAAGATTTGGCTCCATTGTAATGTCTAGCCTTCAATTATAAGGGGTCATATTGACGACCTTCGTGGCCGAGTGTTAAGTGCATTGACTGCCACCCCGAATGTTCCGGGTTCGATTCCCGGCGAGGGCAGTGTGGTTGACACACTGTCTTTGGTCTGGTGTAGAATTCACGTGACAATAAAATGGCGATAAATTATCTAACTATCACATGTTACGAGAATCACTATGATAGCTATAATACCCTTTACATCGATTTGGCTCATGCTGTCAACAAAATAATAATAATAATAATACGACGACCTTCGTGGCAGAGTGGTAAGAGCTCTGATTCCCATTCCGAAGGTTCTGGGTTCGATTCCCGGCGATGGCAGTGTGATTGTCACTGTCTTTGGTCTGGCGTAGTATTCTCGTGACAATAAAATGGCGATAGATTGGCTACCTGTCACATGTCACGAGAATCAATATATCAGCTCAAACAAATTGTATACTGTAATTGGGTTTAAGCGACCTGTTGTATACGTAAAAAAAAAAAAAAAAATATTGGAAGGTATCCATCATGTTCCGTATAGACTGTTTTATCTCCCAGCATGCAGAACCAACCTGCCTCTGGTGATGCCGGTGGGAAGAGCAACCGGTTCATTACATTAATTTTTAGAGTCCAGGTTTCGCAAACATTTTGTAGAACAGACCATATATAATATTTAATCATTATTTGTCGGAGTTTTAAGTTCAGATTATCGTAGCAAAAGAAGGTTCTCATTTTATTAAATGCAACTCGTGCAACTTCAATCCTGTATTTTGTTTCAATGTCACTTCTGCTGCATTAATTCTTACAAATAGCGTGTTCTTCTTAGAAAATGTCCATATGAACAAAATATTCTTATAATATACAATTAACAAAAAAAAAATCGTTTTAACTCAAAATACGCATTTATTATTTAAGTGGCGATGAGGTTCGCAACCCTTCACATCGCGTCTCTCACGGGGGCGAAAAGAGAAGAATGGAGTGCCGCATCGGTTAAAGTGTGGCAGTCCATTCTTCCTGCCTACCCTTTCGGTGAGACGGCGTGATGGTTAGTTAGTTAGTTAGTTTATTTAATGGTGATTATGACAAAACATGGGTGAAGCGATTCGATGATTTTATCATCCCTTTATGATTATAATATCATGTGTCTCATATTTATCAACCCTAAGATAAGCCAAAAGTTGATAACAAAGTGGTCCTTCGATAAGAGAAACAATGGTCACCATAAGCCTCACCGCCGTCCTTATTAAACGGCCATGTTGGTAATTGCCAGGACTTTAGGGCTACCAACCGTTACGAAAAAGGTAGGACAGTTCGTTTTTTATTTTTATTTTTATTCTATTTATTTAAATAGTAATTTAAGTTAAGTCTGTAAGGTAAATCAATAATGTAATAAATAAAAAAATGTAAAAAAACTAAGTATTGCCCGGAGGGTAGACAGAGAATACATCACTACATTGTTTCTTTCTTCTTTCATTCTTCTTCTTCATGTGTCATGTTCAATCAAATAAATAAACGAAGGCTGAGGAAAACGTGGCACGATCAAATCAATCAAATATTAAATGTCGGTTACGTGAGGAGTCGGAGAAATCGACGTGCGTGCATGACAAGATGTATGAATGTAGAGGAATCGAGAGAAGTATGTCAGGACAGAACAGTGTGGCGGTTCATTATTTCTGCCTACCCCTTCGGGGAGATGGCGTGATGGTTAGTTGGTTAATTAGTTAGTCAAAGAAGACCTTTCTCATTTCATGGAATGCTGCACGTGCTGCCTGTATTCTGCATCTAATTTTAATTTATCCAAATATTAGTTTTTAAATTCAATTTCTTGATAGAAGTCCATTGTTAATATTGTTAAAAAAAAAATAAAAGTAATAATATGTATTCAATAACTATAATTTGAAGGTTTGTCGAAGAATAGTTAAATGCTACGTGCGGTCCATACTTTTATATGGTGTTGGATCGTGAACCTTAAATGTTTTTTTTATTGTATGACCGAGTCATAGAGGGCTCCCTCCGCTTACTCAGGGCGCCTTTCTTTAGCTTCACTCGTGCACTCCATAGGCCCGTCCCCCGTCCATGCAGGACTTACGTTAAAAAAAAAATATATATTTGCAACCGAGAGGGACCCAGACCACATTTAAGCTATGCTACTCTCCCTCGATTTCCCGCTGTACACACATAGCAATACAACAGTAAAAGAAAATACACAATTGATACATAAATGAACCAGCTGAAGGTATTTGAAATGTGGCTACACCACAAAATGTGGCATGTCTCTTGGACCGATATAGTCAGCAACATAAATGTTCTGCAGATAGTCAGAGCTGATAGGGAATTGTTGGCCAATATTTAAGTCCGAAAGTTGGCTTATTTAGGACATATGATGAGGGGAACAATTATGAATGGCTGCACCTGATCATTGAGGGTAAAATAAATGGTCGCCGAGGTGATGGAAGGAGGTGAATCTTCTGGTTCCATAACTAAAGGGACCTGACTGGCTTGAGGAGCGTCGAGGAGCTGTTTCAAGATGCCAGGGACAGAGACGTCTAATCTCGAGTGATATTCATCGTCGGGGGGACCTGATATGATACTGGAAGAAGAATCCTCTTTCTTGTTGTAGACCTATGTGGTCTGTTATCCAGAGTGTTGCTCCTGCTGTGAGGTAGATTCCTAGCTTTCTTTTCATCTTTTAAGAAGTCTTCCACGAGGACGAGTCCTATGAGGCTGATTATGCAATGCAATATAGGGGAGTCTGGTGGTGTCCATTCTTTGAACATGACCGTACCAGTCCCTTTTTTGCTGTCTGCTCCATTATATAATATCCTCAACCTCACATATCTCTTTTATTCTGGTGTTCGTCACGCGATCTCTCAGTGTCTTGCCTACTATCGTCCTCAGTGTCTTCATTTCGGAAGCCCTCAAAACTTGTTTGGTCCTTACTGTGTCTGCCCTTGCTTCGACGCCATATGTTATTATTGGCCTTACGCATAATTTATGGATTCTCATCTTACTCTTAATGGCCATGTCTTTGGTTTTCCATATTGTGGATTTTAGAGAGCCAGATATTGCAGCTGCCTTGTTTACTTGGGCTTGTATTTCTTCACGCAGATCAGCTCCTCCCACCAGGTCTATGCCTAGATACTTGAAGGTTTTAGTTCCGACCGATCTCATCAACTCGCTGACATCTTCTAGTCTTCCAGAAGTGTCTGGCCTTCTACCAGAAGAAGACGGCGAGCTAGCGAACTAAAAAACAAGTGGAATTAAACTAAATACATGTTTTTTATCCATCAAAATAATAATAATAATCAAAATGACCATTTGAGCTTAGTCAGACTTACTTAAGGGTGATCCAAATAAATCTTCTTCTTCTTCTTCTTCTCCTTATAGACCTTCGATCTGTTACTGAAATCAGGCTGGCCTCTCTTGTGAGGTTGACTCCCAACTATCTCTCCATCTCTTCGGCGGTCTTCCTGGGGGGATGGCAGCCGGCAGGAATTTGATGCGCCACAGCGTGTGGGATTCTGGTGGGATCCATCCTCTGCACGTGCGCATTCCAGTATCTTCTGCGTTGTCTGCCCCATCTCACGACATCTTCCACCTTGCAGATCTCGCGGATAGCCGTGTTCCTCACCTTATCTCGAATATTCCTTCCTGCTATCATCCTCAGCGTCCTCATCTCTGTCACCTGTACTTTAGCCTTCGTTTTTGTGGTATCCGCTCTGGTCTCAATGGTATATGTCAGTATAGGTTTTACGCAGGTTTTATATACGAGGGTAATTCGTAAAGTAAGGTTCCCTATGCTGTCAATAAAGATAGCGGCGCGCTGGGAGAAATCTGGCAACACTGGCTGACTCATCAACTCCTCCACTCTCTACCCCTGTCACCCCCGCCACGCTACACTCCTCAGTGTCGGCCTGGCAGCCATCGTAGATGGAGCTTCCTATCGCTGTTTCCGCCAGATGCGAAGTTGAGAGCATAAGGCTTGAGGATCGGAGGATTACCATTAACGAACTTGCTCTTTGTATTCCTGGGACTTCCAACACCGCAATTCACAAAATTTTAACTGAAAAATTAGGCTATCGAAAGGTGTAAGCGCGGTGGGTACCGCGAATGCTCACAGAAAACCACAAGCAGAAACGTGTTGAGCGCTCGACCTCATGTCTCAAATCACACTCAAGAACTGCTGACAGATTTTGACTGGACTGTTTTGCCCCACCCACCCTACAGTTCGGACCTAGCCTCTGGTGATTACCACTTATTCCCAAAATTAAAGGAACACTTGGGTGGAATGCGCTTCCATATTGATGATGAAGTCAAGAAAGAGGTTATTCGATTTATCAGAGGAATGGCGGCAGAATTTTATGACTTGGGGATACAAAAGTTGGAGCATCGTCTGCAAAAGTGTTTAGACAGAAACGATTATGTAGAAAAATAGAGTTTTAAGCTTTAAAATGATGTATAATGCTGAGAAAAACAATAAAGCTGTATATTTAAAAAAAATATGGGAACCTTATTTTATGAATGATATACAAATCTGACCAGTCCAAATTTGTGTCCAGGGTTTTTGGCAGCCCTAACAATACACACTACAATTGTCCATAGTATCGGCTTATCTGTCCGGAGTGCGTTCGTCTGTTTGTTTCCCCAGAATTTCGTGTGACAGAGAACGAAGTCTTGAATCTCAGAGAAACCCGATAAGGCTGCGATAGTGGCTTGTATCAGATGACCTATGAACCAGCGACCCACAGTAAACCGCTGGGTCGTGTCGGCCTGTCATAAGTGCTAGTTCTCTAGTCGAAGTAGCATTGGTACAATCAGCATCGAATCTAATGAAGCCATCGGACATTTTAAAATCAAATGTTACAGTGAAGTGAAATCATGTGTAAACTTAGAGTTTGCATCTTTTTGAGTGCGATTTTCGTTTCTGCGCTCCTGGGATTATCATCAGCAAGTATGTATATGTAGAAAGTAGACGACAACAAACCATCACGCCGTTTCTCCGCAGGAGTAAGCAGAGAGAATACTCTATCCTGACACACCTCTTTAGATTCCTGAACATACATACAACGAGTCATACACGCACGTCGATTCTTGCGACTTCTAACATGAACAACTTTTAAAATTTGATTAATTTGATTATTATTATTATTATTTTGTTGAATCGCTCTTTACATCATGACAACAAGAGCCAAATCGATGTAAAGGGCTCGCCAAATCGATGTAATTATAGCTATCATAGTGATTCTCGTGACATGTGATAGGTAGCTAATCTATCGCCATTTTATTGTCACGTGAATTCTACACCAGACCAAAGACAGTGTGACAATCACACCGCCCTCGCCGGGAATCGAACCCGGAACCTTCGGGGTGGCAGTCAGTGCACTTACCACTCGGCCACGAATGTCGTCATGCCATGGACATGTTGGTGAAATTCAATATTTGATTTATTTGACCGTGCCGCGTTCTTCTCGGTCTTCCTCAACTTTTAGTTCCGTTTACATCGTTAACATTTACTTTTAACCATTCTTACTTCATTAATTCTTTCAATGATGCTAAGATGAAGGTGCACTATGTTGTTCTTGTGCCGACCCTTATTTATCGACGTTAAGCATGGAAGTGGCAAAATAATAATGAAAGTATTATAAATTCAATTGAAATGAGATCTCTTAGACGAGTGTGTGAAATCTCCATATTATTATTATTATTTTGTTGAAAACCTCTTTACTTCAACTACAGCGCGAGCCAAATCGATCTAAAGGTTTTGTGCCGACCCTTATGCATGGAACTGGCAAAAGAAGAATTTAATTGTAATGAATTCAGTTGAACTGAGATCTCTTAGACAAATGCGTGATAAATCTGCATATTACTATTATAATCATTAATGAAGCTTGGAGTTGGTACAAGAATGATGAATGTAGGATAAATGCCTTAGCAATAAGGTCACTAAGAAGAATGTGCGGAAAAACAATGCATGATAGAATATCTAATGATGAAGTAAGAGTGGATATGTATTATGTGATATATAATATAATAAAGCATCAATGGCAAATATTATATATTAAACGAATACAGTGCAAATGAAATTGTTATGAACAAAATAATGACATTGTCCGTAAGACGGTTTGGATACATGGAAAGAATGAATGAAAACAGAATGGTGAAGAAAAAATATATAAATGACGTGAACAAGCTAAAAATAGAGGAAAGCCGAGGAAAACGTAGCACGATCATATCAGTCAAATATTACATATCGATCACGTTACAAGTCGGAGAAATCGACGTGCGTGCACAACACGATGTAAGAATGTATAGAAATCGAGAGAATTATGTCAGGACAGAACAATGTGGCGGTCCATTCTTTCTGTCTACTATTACAGGGAGATGTCGTGATGGTGAGTTAGTTAGTTAGTTTATATAATTGATTCTAAATAAAAATCAAATAAAAAAAATACCAATCAAAATTAACGACGCAATTGATTTAAAGTGTAGGGCCACTCAGGGTTAGATTGAATTATATATTTTTTAACGTCACGTAACATTTAACTAAACTAATTATTAAACAGATTATACGAAAGAAAACGACTTTTTTCTAAAAGTTTCATTATGATATGTTTCGCCTTGTTAAGGCATTATCAAATGTTTATTTGTAGATTATATACTAATATTGACGGCTTTCCCATAAAATATAGAGTGTTTTTTTAGAGGTGTGGTATTTAAACTGGCAACTTCTACAGACTGTCAATTTGACAGTTGACAGTTGATTTGTAGTCAGAACGTATTGCCATTTCACCCAGTTGCTCATAAAGCTGTCAAAAATTGGACTTCACGATTGTATTTCATTTGAGCTAGCCGTGGCGCTCATATGCCCGAAATCATATTTAATCAATAACGGTATAAAATTATCTATTAAAAAAGCCAACATGTGAAACGAATACAGAGCAAATCAAATTGTAATGAACAAAATAATGAAATTGTCAGTAATACGGTTTGGACACATGGAAAGAATGAATAGACATTAAGTTTATTTTAATGTGTTTTTTTATTTATTTAGAATTTTTATACCTTTAACCGTCGCGTTGCCATGTGGTCAATTGAGTTTCCACTGCCAATTTAAAGTTGATTTTCTTAAAACCTATGGACCCTAATATTATAAAAAAAATTGTAATCCTCCATTGAAGTGTTCTCAATATTTCGTAATAAAAAAAAAGCAAAAAATTACTTCCTTCATCCCAAAAAAAAAATTTTTCTAAGACTGCCCTCACCTTCATTCGTGTTAAGGTAGAATTTGTTTTGCTAATATTTACAACTTTATCAAAAGTGACAAATACTTACTCGCTGTTTTGAACGTATTATAAATTATATGTTTGGCCTTTTCAATAGGTACGTAATAATACCGACTGTGGATGAAAACGCAGCACGCAACTTAATAATATCAGAACTGTGAAAATATTAACACTTTACCAAAAGGGACAAATATTAATACGTACTCGTTGTCTTGAACGTACTATACATTTTGCCTAGGTGCCTTTATCATACGTAAAATCTCGTAAAGTTTCGCCCCGCCGGCCGCCGGCCGCAAGACAAGTTTATACTTGGTGTCCAGTTGCTCGTATGCTGTGACGCATTCCATATCAGAAATCGCATGGTTCCAGAAAAAAATTAATAATGATATGTTTTTCAAATAATCCATGTATGTTATAGATATCGATCTATTCCTAATGAAATTCCCTACAAGATGACATAAATTAAATTTTGATTCATCGAGTCATATGCTTGATATTTAGATAAAGTTAGCGGTAAACTGAATTTACCACATGGGAGCGAGCGTTTTGTTTTGAACACGGTACGTTAAGGGTTAAAAAAACACTCTTATACACACTGTTATATAAAGCAGGGCTTAGAAATAGCGGGACTTAGATTACTTAGAAAATAACCATATGATCAAAATATTGTTATAAATGTAAAAATTCTTTATATTATATAATTAATACGAATGAAAACGTCAGTTTTCTAGAAGTTTTATTAAATTTTATGGAAAAGACATGTTTCACCCTTCTAAGGCATTATCAAATGTCGACATTTGATAATGCCCTGGAAGGGCGAAACATGTCATTCCCATTAAATATAAAAAAAACTTCTAGAAAACTGACGTTTTCATTCGTATTAATTATTTAATATGGAGTTTTACATCATTGTTCAAGTAACAATAAATATCTTTATATAATGTTTATATATTCACTGTAGCATGTTTATATAAGCGTAATTATAAATATTATTAATTTAACATCCGGGAGAATTCGTCATAAATTTTAAGATAACGCGGATGTTGTAACTTTTGTATTAAAATAAATAAGCGTTGCATTTTACACATTTTAACATTTAAAAAAAATATTTATTTCATAACACTTAATTAAACACTTTTTTAAATATGCTTGGTATGCAACCACTTTATTATGTGAGGATGCAGGCCTACCGGTTTTGCTCTATGCGAGCTTCGTCAGGGCTTGACACATACTCACATCAGTATGTGTCAAGCCCTGACGAAGCTCGCATAGAGCGAAACCGGTAGGCCCGCATCCTCACATAATAAAGTGGTTGCATACCAAGTATATTTAAAAAAGTGTTTAATTAAGTGTTAAATATGTCCAACCACCAAGTAATTTCTTCTTATCAAAAAGAAAAAAAAAAAAATTTCATAATTAATTAATTTTGTTAAGATTATAACTAACTAACTAACGAACTAACCATCACGCCGTCTCCCCGGAAGGATAGGCAGAAATAATGGACCGCCATACTGTTCTGTCCTGACATACTTCTCTCGCTTCCTCTACATTCATAGATCTTGTCATGCACCCACGTCAATTTCTCCGACTCATCACTTGAGCGACATACAATATTTTATTGATTTGATGGTGCTACGTTTTTCTCGGCCTTCCTCTATTTTTATTTTACATATATCTTCTTCACCATTCTCTCTTCATTTATTCTTTCCACGTGTCCAAACCATCTTAACGACCCTTTCATTATTTTATTCATAACACTTTCATTTATATACAATACTAATAAATTGGATGATTTATAGAGCGCCATTTTTATGAAATTAATCATCTCAAGGTCACTGATTTGCACAGCATTCACTTCTTATACGTGCATTTGACACTCTATCATACACAGAGTATTTCCACACATTCGTCTAAGAGATCTCATTTCTACTGCATTTATTCTACTTTCATCCTTATTTTGCCAGTTTCATGCTTCACTTCAATACATAAGGGTCGCCACAAGAACACCATTATGCACTGCCATCTTAGCTTTTTTGCATAAACTTTTGTTTGCGATGACAACTTTAAGTGCACCATTCACTTTGTTGCCTGCCCCAACTCTCAACAACCAACTCTCTACAGTTTCGAAGAGATGGGCATCTTATAACTCATTTCTTTAGATTAAAACTAACTAAACATCACACCATCACACCACCGGAGAGGTAGGCAGAGAGGATGAACCGCCACATTCATACATTCCGACTTCGAATGTGGCCGCTTTTCAGTATTTGAATAATTTGGTCATGCCATGCTATACATGGTCTTCTACGACTTCTCTTCCCACTCACACTGCTTTTATACAACATTTAAACCATTCTTTTCTCGTCCACATGTAAAAACCATCTCAGGGAAACTTTCTTAATTTTCCTAATGATGCCATCACCTGCCTTACATTTCTTCCTTATTTTGTCGTCCGGTATTCTATCATATATCGTTTTCCCGCACATTCTTCTCAGTGATCTCATTTCTACGGCATTTATCCTACTATTAATAAATTTTCTATAAGTTTTATTATATTTTATGGGAATAACAGGTTTCGCTTGTCTGAGGCTTTATCAAATGAGGAAGAATATAAGGCATAAAATATAAAAAGGGATCCCTGAGATGGTTTGGATAAATGGAACGAATGGATGAGAGAAGAATGGTTAAAATGTTGTATACAAGCAGTGTTAGTGGAAAGAGAAGCAAGTGGAAGACCAAGGAAAGCATGACAGTAGTAAATTAATCAAATACTAAAAGGCGGCCACATTTGAAGACGACAAAATCAACGAGCGTGCATGTTACGATGTGTGAATGTAGAGGAATCTAGAGAGTTATGTCAGGACAGAGCAGTTTGGCGGTACATCCTCTCTGCCTACTCCTCTGGAGAAACTTCGTGATGGTTTAGTTATTTAGTTTTGAGATGACTCATATTTTCGATGTAGCACTGATAATTGTTGCCTTTGAAGACCGCCAATGACTACGAAAAGACTTCTTTTTCGTGGTTATTGTTACAAAAATTTGTGCATACAAATAGTGTTTATATAATGATTTATAATTTATTTTTAGATTCCCTGGTCGACCCTTACATCTGTGGGCAGCCGTCCTGCAAACGTGAGTATATTTTATTAAACTTGGCTTATGAATTAATAAAAAAAAAATATATATATAATAATAATAATAATAATAATAATATGCTAACTTTTAAAGCGCCGTTTTTGTGGTGTAATCACCTCAAGGGCGCATTAAGACGTGTTTTAAATCTAAAAATCTAAGTGTGACCGCTTAAAAAAAACAATTGGTTTAAAAGTATAGTAGAACAAAGTATAAATGTTTAAATTGGGTATGAAATATGAAAAAGATGGGTTTTCAATTTAGTTCTGAAATCTGTCGGATCATTTATGCATCTAAGGTGTGAAGGGAGATTGTTCCAAGCTGATGGACCGGCTACCGCGAACGCTCGATCCCCGAAATTCGTACTGGGGCAACGCTTCGGCTCAACTAATCTTCCTATTGCTGAGGAGTTCGCCGAGCGAAGTGTGGATTTCCGTGAATTTAGGCTGTCCGTTATACAGAGTTCAGATATATAACTTGGTGCCATTCCATGTAGCGCTTTGAAGACTGTCCAGCAGAGTTTATACTGGATTCTTTCTGGACTTTTAAGCCAGTGAAGTTCTTTGAGATGTTGTGTTATATGGGACTTTTTTGGAATGCTTTTAATGAGCCTTGCTGCTGCATTGAACGCAGATTGAAGTTTGTTTATTTGTTGTTTTGGAATGTTTGCATAAATTCCATTACAATAATCAAGTCGTGACACAACGAAGGAATTTACAAGAGTTTTGAAAGTGTCATGGGGAATACTCCTTTTGACGGATTTTAATCGTCTTAGGTGGAAGAAACTAGCGCTGACCGTGTTATTAATTTGGGATTTTAGAGACAGATTTGCGTCAAGATAAACACCAAGAAGCTTTGTGGAGTTTTTGGGAACGATATCATTGTCAGCTGTTGAAATTGAGGAATGATCGATAAGATGTTGACGCTTTGCGGAAGAAGTCCAGAGAAATTCCGTTTTGGATGGATTTAGTTTAAGTTTGTTTGATGCCATCCATCTGGATATGGCATCAATGCAGTTGACAGTTATTGACGTAAGATGTTTGGTGTCATCAGGGTTGCAGAAAAAATAAAGTTGCTGATCATCAGCATAGCAATGTGAGAGGAGGCCAAAGGATTCTATTATTTTGGCAACGTCATTTGTAAACATGATAAATAAAAGGGGTCCTAAAACAGAGCCTTGTGGCACACCAGATTGGATATTAGTAAATGAGGATTTTTTACCTGCTGATATATACGCAGTAAACTTTGAAAGAGTCCAAGAAATGTTTGTTAAAAACATTAAATTCTAAAATAACATGTCATTTTCGAACTACAAGTGTGCCCTAATTTTTCAATCCTTGGACTTACTTAAAAATAAATTGTTTCTTGAAAAAATGATAAACATGTTTATTTATCAAATAATAATGCCTTAAAAGAGCGAAACATGTCATTCCCATTAAATATAATAAAACTTCTAAGAAACTGACGTTTTCATTCGTATTAATTATACCTCTTAATGATGTTGTTTCTTCATAAAATTATTCACTTTAAAATTGATAACTCTGACTTTTTGCAAATTGACACTCAATACCCGTATGTCTCGCACAAGACACATCAAGAGCCAAGTTTTAAACATTATTGTTTATCGCACTAACTACGTTCAGAGCGCGGCAATGTACCGGATTTACGACAACTACAATAAACATTTTAGAGATATTATCGGTGCAAAATTTCGGCGTTGAAGAGACTATTTCTTTTTCTTTTTATTTATACTATTATTATTAATTTTAACTACTAAATATTTTGTTCTATCTCAATTTGTCTTAGTTTAACTTCAATACTGTCGTCTGTTAACTCTTAATTTATATTTGTGGTAACATGTAATTAGCTTTATTTTATTTTATAAGTGTTTTTTTCTTGATAAAATATGTTATTGATATCGCTGTATGTTACCTTTCATAAATAAATAAATAAATAATCTCGATTTTTTTATTTACTTCTAGCTTCATCAAAATTTTTCTACCAGACCTCCATTATCTACCAATATGACTACAATACCTCCGCCAAGACCTGGTTTTCCGGAACCAGTGAAAACCAGTCGACCCTGGACATAGAAACAAAGGTAAAAACATTTTCTTACAACCCTCAAGGGTGCGTGCTATCAAGGCGGTCAGCAAGGCGAGGGCACGACTTGGAAAATTGACTTCAGGATGGGATTTTGTAGGATTGTAGTACCTCCTAAGAATCGTTCATAGTCAAAGTAAGAAAGCGCAATAGCCAGTCAATTTCGTGAAAAACACCTTCAAACTTTTCACCTTTGCTTATAATATTATATTTGTAATATTGTTGAAGTTTGTAGAGTGTATGGGGCAACAGTGGATTTAGAAACATTTATGGGGCGTTCAAGTGGTCTAGGGGTCGTTGGCTTCTTATATATTGTACATACATACATTGATGTTTAAATCCGGTGGTGGTCTAGGGGATAGAACGCTTGGCTCCTGATCTAAGGGACATGGGTTAAAGCCTGGACACGGCCAGATACCTTCTTCATAAAAATGAGCTATTTTCTGCTCACATTGAAGATTGTAAAATAAATTCTTATATCATTGATTTAAATCCTTGGTATTAGTCTTAAAAAATATATATATATATATATATATATATATATATATATATATATATATATTTGGATTTTACTAACTAACCAACCATCACGCCGTCTCCCCGAAAGGGTAGGCAGAAAGAAGTTAAGCCCCAAATGGGTTGGTCATATGTAGTTACGTATCATTAGATGGTATTTACGTCATAAATATTAAAATACCTGAACGCTGAATAAAGGGCGGCCGCTCAAAAAAGTTTGAGAAGCTATGCTCCAGAGAGAAAAATGTTTCATAATATCGTTACTCATTTACTTTAGATTAGCCGTATAACTCATGAAGAGTTTTAGCCTCCTTGATGATGTTATTCTAAAGACCTTCCCAGCAATCCCTTTCGCCCAGCTTAACCCGATTAGCCAGAACGTTGTCAAATAGGCGCTGTCTAGGTCTTCCTAGAAGTCTTACCCCGGCTGGTCTGGATGCGAACAGGGTCTTGATTGCTTTGGTCTCTCCGGATCGGCATACGTGTCCAATCGATGCTAGCCAATCGGCTCTCACGGTGGTTGTTATAAGAGGCTGTTGGATCATTTTGCTGATTTCTTGATTGCTCCTGTAATGCAAGATACTTCTTAGGATCCTGTTCTTAAAAAAGTAGATTATTTATTATTATATGAGAGTCATTGTCCATGACTTAGAACTGTATACATTAATTACATTTATAAATCTGAGAGAACAAAATATAGTAAAATCTAAATAAAATGAACTTCCACCAAGAAACTGTATAATAGGATAAGTTTTGTTTAATATTCTTGGGTCATGTGCTAAGGGAAGAAAATTACCCTTTCCTTCGACTGATATTAATGGGTAAAGTGGAGGGACGTCGGGGAGTTGGTAGAAGGCAGTTGTCCTGGCTGCGGAACATTAAAGAGTGGATAGGAATAACAAGAGTTCAGTACCTGTTCCAAGTGGCGCAGGAAAGAGATGCCTTTATGCAATAATCAAAAACGTTGGAGGGACCTGACACGGCACCGAAAGAAGAAGATTTCCGATATGTCCGTATAGATACATTTTCAATATATTATCTTTTAGATTCAATTGGAGTTTATTACACCATGTGAGGGTCTTCTGAAGATCCTGACAGCAAAAATGCGAGACCAGGACGAAGAGTACCCGCAGGAGAGAGAAGAAACATTCGCTAAGGAACTATCAGCTCAACCACTCAGGTAAAATACCTTTAATATACGAGTAATTCGGAGGAGCATTGAATAAAATAAAATAGATTATAATGGAGTGGTGGTCTATGGGATAGACCACTTGGGTTCTGATAAAAGGGACTTCGGTTCGGTTCTTTTTGAGTTTTTGGTGAAATTAAAAAATCATGTAAAATCCTTAGTGTAATTCTTTTTTTTTAAATACGAAATTTTATCTCTGCAACATCTTAACTGCCATAAGTTTGAAAGAACTCAAAATAATTTCTTCGTGACACGATTCGCAACCGTAAACATTACATCTACGAGTATAACTCGGGAAGGTTGTCTATCTATATTGTAAATCCAAGAGTGTCTCTAATCGATAGATAAACATATTAGAAATAAGTCTTGTTATAGTATACCATCGGGCTTCCTCTTTCCATGATTTCTAAAGAATTGGACGGGAATCTCAAATGGCTTTATCAAACAACTACTGCCAGAAAGTCAACATCCTTAGAAACGAAGAAGATGAATAGCAAAAATATAATTGCAATGTGGTAAAGAACAAATTGATTTTTGTTGTTGTAGGTTTGCTTTTCATGATGGAGCCATAACGGAGGTGTGTCCTCAAGAAGGGGAGTCGGATTGGACACTCAACTTCAAGCGAGGCGTTCTTTCACTGTTCCAAAACACGATGGGGCGATTTGACATTAATCATCAAGGGATTGAGGTAATGTTTCTCAACAAACTTAACAAGTGTCATTTTTCTTTTTTTCTCTTAAGCCATTTCTCATTAATTTGGAGACAGCTCTTCTAATAGAACTTGTCAGACTTCTCGATCTTGGGGCATTCCACTGTCGATTTGCAAAGTTTTTATCTTACTTCTGACGAATGACAGCCAAGTTGTCGAAGAGCGAACCGGCCCTCTCTTTCCAGCTACAGCGTCTAGTTGTAGGACCTTGAACGATGTGATCTGCGCTCATTCTGCACATATGTCCTCATGGTTCAGAAAATATTTCTGAGATATCTCTACATGAGGGAGTTTGGTAGCTATCTATGGCTTTATCCCACTACATTCCTCTTAGGCATACTGTGGACTTTTACCACTCTGCCACGAAGGTCTTCTTCCCCATCGCACGACATCTTCTACATTGCAGATCTTTCTTATTCTGTCTTGGAGTGTCGTTCCTTCTTCAAGCCTTCATTTCTGTGGTTCTTGGGAGACTTTTTGTTCTGATGGTGTCAGCTCTCGTTTCTATTCCATATGTCGTTATAGGACGTAAGCATTTCTTGTAGATTCGAATTATTGACATCTATGTATGTATTTAAAAAAATGTTTATTGTTGTAGAGAGATGTCCACGGAACTTGTATGACGGAGTATCAGATGCAGGGCCAACAGAACACAAGCCTGGTCCTCATGAAGAGGAAGGATCTTTCGCAGTGTCAGGATCGCTACCAGTACCTCTCCATACTGCAGACTGTCCGATATCGCTTCCAGAGTGTAAGTTTTGATTTAAAAAAAATAATGATTTCACAACTGGGTCATATACTCTGTGGGGAAAAGTACCACCTTCTCCAACTGATATTGGAGGGGAAAATTGAGGGACGCCAAGGGCCCGGTAAGAGATAAATGTCCTGGTTGCGAAACGTGAGGGAGTGGACCGGCATCATTAGTGTGGAGGAGCTGTTCCGATCGGCGCAGGACAGGGACAGGTTTGCCGAGGTGATCGCCAACGTTGGGGGGAGCCAACAGGGCACTTGAAGAAGAAGAAAAAAAATGATTACTTCAGAGATCGTGTCGAGATATTTAATATAGTGAAAGCAAATACTTTTGATGGAGAATTCTGTCATCTTGAAATCAAATCATTGCTTTGGTGCCGTCTGATGCATTGTCCAAAATATTTTAGTTCCAATCCTTATGTATGGAAACCAACGTGGAACTGGCAGAATAAAGATGAAGAGCAAAATAAATGTAGTAGAGATGAGATCCCTTAGATGTATGTATGGTATAACAATGTACAACAGAATTTCAAATGCTGATATCGGAAAGGAATGTAGAGTGGAAGAAAGTATTATAAACAAAATTATGATTGGATCACTCGTTGTTTTGGACACATGGAAAGCATGGGTGAAAAAATAATGTTTAAGAAAGTATACGTTAACGATGGTAATGGACTGCGGAGTCGAGGAAGATTGAAAAAAACATGGTATGATCCAGTAATTAAAATTTTAAAGGCAGGCCATGTTTAAAGTCGGAAGAATCGACATGTGTCTATGACTCGATGCACTCGTATGAATGTGGAAGCTAGAGAGATGTGTCAGAATCAGTAGAGTCTCGGTTATCCGACCTTCGGTTATCCGACCTTCCGAGTTATCCCCTTTGCAATGCCCCTTTCCTTTACCCGACTGCACGCATTATATTCGCGCGCCAGGCGACAGTCCTCGGTGCTTACGTAGCTCTTTCGCTGAGAGGACATGTTTGTGTTCATGTTTTAGTTCGTTACATTCAGTTATGTTACATGTATAAATAAAATTAACACATTTTCAATGTGATTTTTTCCATTTTCCGTGTTATCCGACCTTTTCGCTTATCCGACCTTGCCACGGCCGCTTTAGGTAGGATAATCGAGACTCTACTGTAGTAGTAACGACGTGATAGTTTTTTGCATATTTTAATTTGGTGTTAATACTTTTGGATTTGGTGATGCTTTCAGAAATTTCAAACCTGGCCAGTCTTGGAATCGGAGAGCAGATGTCGGGTCGTCATTGATCACAAGGTCTACACTGGGGTCGCGTGTCGTGAGCGGCACCTGTTCACACCCTTCTCTGGCAAGCGTTCTGGTTCCCTCACCACCGTCACGCAGGACCTCAAGCTGCTTCAGGAAATCAACAAGACCAACTCTGAAATCATGGACGAGAAAACTGAAGGTAATGGGATATTTAAATTCAATAGTTATCGCAAACACGATAACCTTAACATCAAATTACTTATTATTAATATGCTTTCTTTTGGAGTAAAATTTATTGTAGGGTAACATACAGTGATTGTTTAAACAAATGCAAATGAACAAACAAACAAACTAACTAACTAACCATCACGCCGTCTCCCCGAAAGGGTAGGCAGAAAGAATGGATTGCCACACTTTAATCGATGCGGCACTCTATCCTTCTCTTTTCGCTCCGCGGGAGACGCGGTGTGATGGGTTGCGAACCTCATCGCCACATGAACAAACTAACAGTTAAATAAAGACATAGAAGATTACCCGCCGCTTACCGGAGGCTGTTATAGGACGCAGCGGCGCCCCTTCGTCAGCTTCGCTCAAACAATCCATCAATTAGCTGGAGTATGAACCATACCAGAAAAAAAGCAAAGGCAAAAGGGTATCTACGCCATATTTAATCCAGTTTAATTTCAATCCACTTCTATGATCCAATCTAACAAAACAAAGCAATATATGGTACATGATTTTATGGCCTATTATAAAATTGTGACAGTATGTGGGATGGGAGAGAAAACTTGGAATGATGAAAGAAATAAAAAAATCTTAAGTAAATAGAGAAAACAGTCATGGAAACTAGGGACAGGAACACAGGGAACCTAACATTTTAATTTGTATAATTTAAAAATAAAATTGATCCAAGAGGAAAGAACGGAGCCCCTGCAAGGTGCCCCCTCTCCCCCGGCGAGGAGTCCGACACCCCCTCAAAGGGACGGATGTACGTCACAAGACGGCGACTTCCGGCAAGATAGTCGGCCGAGAAACCCACCAGTGCGATCCAGGAGTAGCAGCCCCGGTGATCGAGATTCTAATGCCAATTATGTGTAGCTATTTGAAGTCTTTTGGAGTAGCTTAGCATTCTCAAAGATCTCGACCTATTATTTGCTATCCAATGTCTTCTACTCCAAACACTTTTTTTCTATCTATCTAGACCAGCCAACATATTGTATGTATAACACTATTGGCAAGGGATTTTCTTTTGGCGAGACTTTGGATGGCTTAAATTTTTTTAGTTTCACTTTTATAGTTTTGTTCTTATTGTTTTATTTGAACGTGGCCAATTATGTGATACGTAAAATGTTTTAAAAAAATATAAATAAAAGGTTCATATTTCGTAAATGGTGCTAAAAGGGCAGGGCTATCAAAAGTCAGTAAGTAACATATCATCATCAAGTAAGCTAAAACTCTTCAAGAGTTGCATGTTCATTTGCAGTAAGTTAGTAAGATAGTAAGACCTTTACTTCAGATGGGCATGCAACTCGTGATAAGCTTCTTGATAACTATCTATAAATGTGGAAATCGTGAAGGTTGGGTTTTGGATACATTGTGAAATATGAGCTTTCTCATATGACATATTTGTTATTTATTTTCGTAGAATGGGAAGCAATTAAACTGAGATACAGCCTAATCCACCACCACAACTCTTCGATTCGACCCGGAACCGGAGAGCTCAAGTCTGCTAGGAATATTTTGAAGCAGCTATGCAAGTGAGTTGAAACCAAAATGTAATTGAATTGAAGGAAGCTACTTACAAGACGTGGGGCTCTTTTCAGAGATGATTAATTATAATTCCAGGGTTGAGGGAAACGTTGATGACTCAGAGGGGGCTCGCCGCACCGACGATGTAGAGGGGGGGCAGGCCGTGTCGCTGTGGGGAGGGCTGGTAAGGGCATGTCGCGGTCTTCACCACCCGGCTCTGGCGCAGCTTTTGAACCGAGCACCCACCATCTGTCCGCAAGCAATGTGAGCTATACCATACGTATTCATTAATTAATTTATACGAATAATGAAACAGGAGTTTAACATAGGGTTAGTTATGGTGACCACAATGATGACGAAGACGATGACGACAACGATGACGACGATGGTGACAACGATGGTGACGACAACGATGACGACGACGATGTCGACGACAATGACGACAACGATGACGACGATGGTGATGACGATGGTGACGACGATGGTGACGACAACGAAGACGACGACCTTGACTACAACCATGATGAAGATGATGACAACTATGATAACGACGGTGGTGACGACGATGGTGACGACAATGATGACGACGACTATGACGCCAACGATGACGACGACGATGATGACGACGATGGTGACGACAATGATGACGACGACAATGACGACAACGATGACGACGATGATGAAGACGATGGTGACGATAATGATGAAGACGATGGTGACGACGATGGTGACAACGACGCGAAAATATAAGTACGATTTTAAAAAGCTTTACTAATTACGAAGTGTTTTTTTTATTATTTCCATTTACAGGAAGCACGTTCTGGATGCCTTGCCTTATATCGCTAGCGTTGGATCCGTAGAACTCATCAAGGATATGATCCTGAAGGGAACTGTGTCCGAAGAAACCCGACTAGAATGGCTCTTATCTATGGCCGCAATACCCAGGTAACCATGAATTAAATAGCTTTTGAAACCATTACATCTATACATCATTGTTCAAGAAATAATGACAGTATTTTAATGTTTTAAGGTAAAAGGGATTTACAACATTTTATGAATGTATACAAATACTTGTAGACAAATATTGGATTTTACCCATTGCGGGTTATTATGGGTTTTTACCCATTGCGTTGAAAAGATCTTCTGCTTAATGCTTAAAATCCAATCTTCATAAATGGCGCTAGTGTGTAGATTGAAACTACCATGTAAAGGGTGGTGTTACAGATTAACATATATACAACTTCCAAAAATTTGTCAGACATGGTGGTCATAAGAAAATGTGGAATGGGGAATGTTGTATTACATAAAGCGTGCGCTTAACCCAACTAATGACAGGTCATAAGTCCCGTTAACACCTCTATCACCATATTCTGTTTCCAATTTGCATCCTTCGTCTCTATTGATATACAATTAATCCATAAAAGGGATGTTGCAAAGAGGGTGGTGGTCCGAAAAATGTTGGGAACAAACGTATTAGATGCTTATATTTTTTATTACATTTTTAGACCTGAACGCGAGATGATTGTGAGTATGAAACGTCTGCTGGAACGAACTCCTACGGATAAATACGTTTCGCTTGCTGCTTCTTCAATGGTTCACTCTTACTGCAGAATTAGCCACAAGTCGCGTGAGTGAAAATTTATTATTCAACATCTTGGTTTCAATATTTTAGGTGTAGCAGGGATTGTGGTGATTAAAATAATTATTTTTATATAAGTTACTTTATTTCATTGTTTTACAGGTGTTTTTTTAGAGGTATACAATACATATTCAAAATGAAAAAAAAAAACAAATTAAAATAATATTAATGTCTATGATATTGGCTTTATTTAATAGATAATTTTATGCCATTATATACAAGTATGTAGGTATATGATTTCGGGCAAATGAGCGCCACGGCTAGCTCGAATGAAGCGCAATCGTGAAATCCAATTTTCGACAATTGTCATCTTTGTGGATGCGTATTATCCACTAGAGTGTACGTGGTGCGAAAACAATCCACGGTCTTTCGAATTACATGCTCGAATGGACGATTATGTCGACCGTAAAATGGGCGTAGTGCACGATAAATTTGGCGAACCGAACCATGATTTTCAAAATAAATTTGCACAAATTGGAAGCGCTGTTCTGACGTCAGTCTATTCATGGTAAAATGGCAAAACGTACTAACTACAAATCAACTGTCAAAAGTCAAATTGACAGTCTGTAGAAACAATTTTGCCAGTTTAAAAAATAAACCTCTACAAAAAAACACCCTATACAAGCTCGATTTTATTGCTCGACGAGGCGACGCCCGGCGCGCTGCCAGGTACGCTTGTACTGCCATGTTGCGTCTTGCACGTGCACTTCTCGACTGACTACCTCGCCGTTGTCGTTCGTGTCCCCACATAGTACCCTCCCTCGGTGAGGCTGTTTGCCGGACGATGATGGAGATATTGGCAGGGGTTCGGAACAAAGAGGTCTTCGAGGTAGTCAGCCGAGAAATGCACGCGCAAGACGTAACACGGTGGTACAAGTGTACCTGGTGTCGCGATAAAATCGAGCTTGTAAAACAAATTAAATAAAGGAACTAATATGGCAACAAGCTAATATTTTTAATTGAAATTTCTTGGTAGACGTTCATTTTAAACAGTGAAAAAAAAATGATACAAAATTTCTTAAGCTTTTTTAAATATATTTTTTGTATATACAACACTATTAAAATTACATATCAGACATGTTTCGGACAACCAGTCCTTCTTCAGTGAAACATATTATAAAGATACATATTTAAAATATTATAAAATTGTTTACAAATATGATAAATTTTGAAAGATGTTATAAAGATTTATTTTGGAACGTTTATGCTTTTGTTATAACAAATATTATGAATCAATTTAAAAATTAAAATAATAATGTAAAGTTCTTATTGGGATTCAGGTAATTACTTACAACGAAGGAAATAAAATTTCTTCATTATTCTATATTTAGTGGGCTTCCACTTGTGTTTGACGTCGATCAGTTTCGGCAGCTGGCTGCCATCTTCTGGTGGTGAACATCAATTTATTTTTTAATTTTCATTATTTATGCCAACAATTGTTTTAATCGCCACAATTTAGGCTACCCCTAAAAGAATGAAACCCACTTAACATTGAGATCATCTTTCTATTAACAAAACCTAACCTCCACACTAATTTACTTTTTTTTGTAGTGACGGAATGCTGTATGGAAGATCAGAACATGGGGATAATAAATATTTTCCAGAATAATGTGATAAACATAATTCAAAAATCAGGTGACAATGCAGGAAAAATGCCAAGAAAAATGAGAGAAAAGGTACGTTCAAATTGAGAATAAAATAACATTGGCCATTTCGAGTGATATGAAATGAAGACTAATCCAATTGGAATCAAGAGTTTCTTCTCCAACACAATTTCGTTAATCTTTCCATTAATGAGCTATTGAAAGAGTGCACGTGTTTTCCCAAATTCAGTAGAAATGAGATATCTTAGACCGCAGGTTCTCAAAGTGGGCGATAACGCCCCCTTGTGGGCGTTTGAGACTTTCAGGGGGGCAGTAGAAGACCCAGAAAAAATAGAGAGCGTTTTTTAATTTTACTTATGATCATCTGCCTTACATTTCTTCGGAAGGTATTTTACCATATGTCGTTTTCAGATACATAAAATATTACATATTTAAAAATTTAACCATGTGTTTCTAAATATTTGGAATAACTTTTATGGGAAGGGGGCGTTGAACGTTTATTTTTCTCGTAAAGGGGGCGGTGGCCCAGAAAAAAATTGAAACCTATGTCTGAGACGAATGTGTGGAAAATCTGTGTATGATAGAGTGTCGAATGAAAATATAAAAAGTTAATGCAGTGCGAATGAAAGTGTAATGAACAAAATAATGAAAGGAACATTAAGATGGTTTGGACACATGGAAATAATGAATGAATGGTAAAAAAGGCATATGTTAACGATGTAAATTTAATTAGAAATAATACCGAGGAAAACGTGGCATGATTGAATGTCGGCCACGCGAGGAGTCGGAGAAATCGACGGGCGTCTATGACACGATGTATTAATGTTGAGGAAGCGATATAAGTATGTCAGCAAAGAGAAGTGTGGCAGTCTATTCTTTCTGCTTACCTCTTCGGAGAGACGGCGTGATAGTTAGTTAGTAAGATAGTTTTTAACTTGTTAAACTTTCAGGTGTCTGTCAGCTTAAAAGCCCTGGGGAATATTGGAGGTTTTACAAAGGAATTTTCAGACCGCTTAATGGATATGATTGAGGATACAAATATCATGCTGCCCATCAGAATTCAGTCTGTGGATGCCTTTAGGAAAGCCCCATGCTATGAATCAAGGTAATATCATTTATATTTTTCCAAAAACGTTTACCTACAAACAATTGAAAACTTTTTCTTATGGCTTCATCATATAATCTGTTAAACGTAATTATTTCATCATATTTATATTTGGTTATAATGTTTGACTTAACGAAAACAAACATCTGTTTCCTTTATATTATATTTTATGAGAATGACACATTTACACTTTCAAATGACATTTGACAAAGCCTAAAGCAAATTGAAACATGTAATTTCATTTCTCCTTTTCTTTTTTATATATTTTGTGTGTACAACACTAACTTTAAAAAATAATAAAATTATATATCAAACATGTTTCGGACGACCGGTCCTTCCTCAGTGATATTATAAAAATACATGTTTAAAATATTATAAAATTGTTATGTAAATTCCATTATTATATTAATATTTTAAAAGTACATATCTTTATAATATCACTATATACAGATAGAGTCGAATGGAGAAGGTTCCTTAAAGGCCCTATGCACCACGGACATATGATAGGACAAAAATAAGAAGAAGAAGAATATCACTGAGGAAGGACCGGTTGTCCGAAACATGTCTGATATATAATATTTTTTTTTAAAGTTGTATATACAAAGTATTTAAAAAATAAAAATAAAACATCTACAACATTAAGTATAGCAAACAAAGAAGACATGTCATTTCAATTTAAAAAAATTAAACTTCTAAAAACAGACGTTTTCATTTGCATTAAGTGCTTAGATTTTCATTGTTAGAAGCAAAATGTTTTTTTTAATCTTGGATATAATATATTGTATATCCGTATATATATTTTTTATCTTTTTCAAACGATTTCGGCAATCGTTGAAGACTTCATATTCATGATAGCTATAGTTATAAAACTACCCTGAAGTTGGAGACTCCAACGATCTCCGAAACGTTGGTTAAAGAATATTACAAGGTGAACGGATATATTCAAGATCCTAAAAAACATACTGTTTTCCTTCGCATACATAATTTAATATCGGGTTTTACATCATTGTTCAAGAAACAATAAAGATGTTTAAATTACTGACTAGAATATTATAAAAATCTATGGAACGTTGATTGTTTTTTGAATAAAATTTTGGGTTAAAAACTTGTACATTTTTCACTTGAACCCAATTCTTCCAGGAGTTATTTTTTGGAGCTGTTCCGCAAGCAGTCTTTGGATGTGGAAATCCGATTAGCATCTTACCTGCAGGTCATGCGATGTCCAAGTTACGTGGTAGTCAGGAAGATACTGCAGATATTAAAGGAAGAAACCATCAATCAAGGTAAACCAAAACACGTCTTTGAATGCCATTGGCATGGGTCATTTTTTATTTTTTTTTATTGAATATAAAAATGAATTCAATCAGGAGTTTATAAACTGCAACGCAATGATCGCTCTTCATTAAATATATATTGGTAAAACAATGTGCAACTTAATTTAAAAAAAAATATACAATATATCAAATAATAACTTTATGAACAAAATTATGAAAGGATCGCTGCGTTGGTTCGGACATATGGAGTGCATGGATGGAGAAAGAATGGTTAATAAAGTATACGTTTATGATGTAAATGAAGTACGGAGTCAAGGCAGACCGTTAAAAACATGGCATGACCAAATTAATCAAATTTTAAAGGTTGGTCATGTTAGAAGTCATAAGAATCGACGTGCGTGTATGACTCGCTGTATGAATGTGGAGGAAGCTAGAGAAGTGTGTCAGGATAGAGTAGTGTGGTGGTCCATTCTCTGCTTACTCTCTGATTGTTTGTTTGTTTGTTTGTATAACTTTTCGGAATTCATCAACTACCTTATTGAAAAAGATCATTCGTTTAAATTTTATCCGTTAATATTAGAAATATTACCTTTAATAATTTTGAAGTTTAAGAAATTTAAAATCCATGAATCCATTATAAACAATTAAATAAATTTAAATTCAAGCCCAATCATTGATTTGTTCCCTTTTTCCAACAATTCCAATTATGCCTATCTTAAGACATAATTTCTTGCACCTCATTTCATTTAGTATACGAGTATAAGTTTTTGTTTAATTTTATTAGGTAGTCAATTGTTTTGGCGGAAATTAGCTGTTTAAATAAATTACTTTGTTATAAATATCACAATTGTTTATATTTTGTCGCCACAGCTGTTTCGCTAACCGATGTTAACATTTTTTATGAAGTAAAACACTGTTTTTTTCCACTTTAGAGTTTATTTTTCTCGACATGATTCGAAGGCTTACACTTTCATCATTGGGAGAACGATACACCCGATGATGAAGGTGTAAGCCTTCGAAACATGCCGAGAAAAATAAACTTAAAAGTGGAAAAAAAAGTGTTTTAATTCATAAAAATTCGTCATTATGGAATTCCACAGTGTTAACGCCTTAAGTTTATCTAAAATTAAGATGTTAGCATTTTTAGTTGACAATAAGACCTGATGATGCTAACATCGATTATCGAAACAGCTGTCGCGACAAAATATAATCAATTGTGATATTTATAACAAAGTTTTTATTTTATTTTAACAGTTAATTTAATTTTATTGTTAAAAATTTTACACGGAGGAAGGGTGTCCGTAGTCCGAAACATGTCTGTGAAAAGTGTTGTGAGTATATCGTACCTTCGGTAAGACAAGGGCACAATTGCACGTTTTAAAAACTTTTAATTAGAGACTTTTAAAGATTTTTAAAGAATAATATCGTGTTATTGTGGCTATATTGATCATACACTATCACTCTCTGGCAAAATGAAACTGAACTTAATGAGCGACTTTGTTCCTCCAGATAAAGGAATGTTTTTAAAATACATTGTCATACTTAACTCATTTTTAGAATTTTTAACAATTATGCCCTTGTCTTACCGAAGGTGCGATATGTAATTTTTTTTAAACAATTAATCAATTGTGAATCCACAGCATAAAGTTATTGTGAAGATTTAAAAATATACAACTTTAGCCGGTAACTGAGTTTGAATTTAGACATAACAAAATATTAAATGATTTTTGCAGTTTCTTCCTTCGTTCATAGCCACCTAAACAATCTTTTGAAGTCTACGATACCATCTCGAGTAGAGAAACAAGGTTTTGTTTCTGGGAACACCATTCCGAACCCCAGGTACACGTCTGACTTCAGGAAGTTCTCGAGAAACTACGAACATGGTATCTTCTTTGATGAATACAACGCTGGTAAGATTTTTTGATAATTGATTTTATTTATTCATTAACTTAAAACATACGATTTTAACTGAAAACTCAGAGTGGGTTCATTGTGAGTTTTGCACCATAAAGCGAGTGTTAAAATTAAAAATAACGGTACCAAGGTAAGGATTAACACATTATTTATTTTTTAGGTGGCAATTGCGAAGCCAACATAATCATGTCTCCAGACTCCTACATTCCAAGATCAGCTTCGTTGAACCTTACAGTGGACATGTTTGGGGAATCCATCAACATTCTTGAGGTACATTCACAATTAAATGAATTTTCTTATATTCAAGCATTTATTGAATCAAAACACTGTTTTTTTCCCATTATATGAGTTTATTTATATCGACAATTTTTAAAAGAGTAATTTTGCTAAAAGCTAGTATTATTAAGATATAATTATGTTCAATATTCTTGAAGTATATTCACAATTATATGAACTTTCTTATTTTAAGCATTTATTGAATCAAAACACTGTTTTTCCCCTTATATTAGTTTATTTATATCGACATTTTTAAACGTGTAATTTTACTAAAATCTAGTATTATTGAGGTATTATTATGTTCAATGTTTTTGAGGTACATTCACAATTATATGAACTTTCTTATATTCAAGCATTTATTGAATCAAAACACTGTTTTTTTCCCATTATATGAGTTTATTTAAATCGACTTTTTTTAAAAGTGTAATTTTACTAAAGTATTAATGAGGTTTTATTATGTTCAATATTTTTAAGGTAAATTCAAAATTATATGAACTTTCTTATTTTCAAGCATTTATTGAATCAAAACACTGTTTTTTTTTTTCATTATATGAGTTTATTTACATCGACATTTTTTAAACGTGTAATTTTACAAAAAAATAGTAAATGTAGTGACCATATTTTTCCAAGCATGGGTTTTAAATTGTTTTCGGAAAATATTAATAAGATTAATATTTTTGCTAGTAAGTGGCTGCGAAACCGGTCAGAACTAAAATTAGAATTAGTATAGTAAAACTAAATAAGCACTTAATATTATATAAAAGTTTATAATTTTTTGTTTATATATTTTTAAAACGAAATTGTACCAAAAATCATCAACAAACTTTTCTATTATAGGCATCAGATATTATTGTTCAATATGTTCTCATATATACCTACAGTTGTGGCAATAAAAGCTTCCTATCACGTGTCATGAGAATCAAAAGCTAAAAATTATATGCAGTTATTGGGTTCGAATAACTTGATGTAAACAAACATGTGGAAAGTAACGGGAAACTAATATGTTAAAAAGACTCAAGTGGAATCCTAAACGTCCATTTACATTGGACAGTCATCAGCCGATACCGACACGTCACGATGAAAATAGCCTTGAATCTCACCGACTAGTTATCTATAATAAAATCGCCGTCGGAGGTTGTCTAAGAAAGCACCTACCTACATAAAATTGACACTTAATAAAAATGATCAATATTTTTCAGGACGTGTTTCCTAGAGTATATAATTCTTTTTTACAGAAAACCGTTTTCACTACCATTTAAATTCACCGTGGAGAATCTCGGGTATTTAAATATAATATGAACGGAATCGGCATTATTATAATTAAAAGTAACAAGACACCATCAAAACAAACAAAACGATTATTTGCTCAACGCAAACGCGTGACGTGTCGGTATCGGCTGATGACTGTCCTGTGTAAATAGACCTTTAGAACCAGCAACGATGTTATTAGATTTTACTGCAAACTAATCAATAGTAAACTAACTAACTAACTAACTAACCATCACGCCGTCTCCCTGAAAGGGTAGGCAGAAAGAATGGACTGCCACAATTTTCTTTCCTGACATATTTCCCTCGATTCCTCAACATTCATACATCGTGTCATGCACGCGCGTCGATTTCTCTGACTCCTCACATGGCCGACATTCAATATTTGATTTATTTGATCGTGCCACGTTTTCCTCGGTCTTCCTCTATTTCTGGTTCCATTTACATCATTAACTTATATTTTTTTAACATTCTTTCTTCATTCATTCTTTCCATATGTCCAAACCATCTTAATGATCCTTTCATTATTTTGTTCATGACACCATCATTCGCACCGCATTCACTTCTTATATTTTCATTCGACACTCACTACACAGAGTATCCACACATTCGTATAAGAGATCTCATTTCTACGGCATTTATTCTACTTTCCTCCTTCTTTTGCCAGTTCCATGCTTCGCTTCCATACATAAGGGTCATTGTGCACTGCCATTCTAGCTTTTTTGGATAGGTTTTTGTTTGCGATGACAACTTTAAGTGCACCATTCACTCTGTTGCCTGCCCCAACCCTTCTTTCAATATCTCTCTCCACTCGCCAATCTCTTGTAAACATACTACCTAAATACACGAACTCAACTACTTGCTCCAAATTTTCACCATTCACGCTAATGTTGCAGACTGTCATGGTTTCTTCCTTTTCAAAAATCATTACCTTGGACTTATTAACATTCATCATCAGATCATTTTGCATGCATACCTCATACATACAATTCACGAAGACTTGTAAATCATGCTCGTTGTCTGCAAGTAGGACAGCGTCATCCTACGTATAATCAATAGTATTGAAACTAAATATATATATGTATGTTTAAATTTATTATTATTGTTTTGTCTAGTTGAATGTTCGAGGAGAAGGCTTCGAAAAATACATCGAGAGCATATTTGGACCAAACGGATCTCTGAGCAGGTTGAAGATTGTTGAGAAATTGAGCAGTCTTACCAGGTTTCTGAGGTCGCCTAGTGAGGCGGACGACGTGAAGAAGAAGATGGAGGAAATAGACTATGAGAACGATGGATTAAATCACAGGAAACCGCTGCTGGACCTCGGATTGAGGATCTTCGGGAATGAGGTGACCTACTTCAGCGCTGAGGGTGACGAGATATCAGATGCCATCACTAAGTTGAACCCCTTGCATCATATCCAAAAGATTCTCTCAGGAAAGGTAAGGAATCTATTTATATATTTTTTAATCTATCTTTGTATAGGGCGTTTTTATAGAGGTTAGGTTTTTAAACTGACAACATTGTTTTTACAGACTTTCAATTTGACAATTGACAGTTTATTTATAATAAATACGTTTTGCCATTATACCCAGTTGCTCAATAAAGGTGTCTAAAATTGGACTTCACGATTGTGCTTCATTCGAGCTAGCCGTGGCGTTTGCATGCCCAAAATTATATTTAAACAATAATGGCATAAAATTATCTATTTAATAAAACCAATATCATAAACATTAACATTATTTTAATGCGTTTTTTATTTATTTTGAATTTGTACACCTCTAAAAAAACACTCTTTATGTAACAATGTGCATAAGGGTGTTTTTTTAGAGGAATACAAATTCAAAATGAAAATAAAAACCATTTAAATAACGTTAATGTCTATAATATTGGCTTTATTTAAAAGATAATTTTATGCCATTAGCGTTTAAATATGGTTTTGGGCATATGAGCGCCAAGGCTAGCTTGAATGAAGCGCAATCGTGAAGTCAATTTTTTGGCACCTTTATTGAGCAACTGGGTGAAATGGGAAAACGTACTGACTACAAATCAACTGTCAACTGTCAAATTGACAGAAAAAAAACATATATTTGATGGGTATTATCAACATCTCCAGAAAAACCTAAGTTCCATAAAGACAATTCACAAATAAAACACTTATATGGCTAGTCTTTATATATAGAACGAAGGACTGGACGCCGAGTCTTGTTGATTTCCAGAAGTTGCCAGTATTTAAGAGCAAAATGCTGAGCAGAATTTTTGGCCCAGTCCGCGAGGATAATATATGGGTGGTTCAGAATATTAATGGATAAATTCCATCGACCCTGATTCTGAGATAATTAGACCTGAAGTTGATAGACTTTTCTAAAATCTAGGGATGTTTTCACTGCAAACACTGAATTTATTTTGATAGTACATGAATCAATTGAAATAAATACACAAAAAATAAAATACACAAAGGCTTTATTAATATTAAAAGTACAAATAAAAGAAAATAAAATGGACATGATTCACTATTATTCTGAAATTTTTCCATACTCAAATGATATACATTTAAAACTAAATCAAAATAGAGCAATATTAAAATACAACATTAATCGTAAATAACTTCATCGTTTTCAAAACCTTTCTCACTTTGGTCATGGTCACTTGGTTCTGAATTCCCGGGTTTCATTTGTTACTGAATTTAGATTTGTTTTCTTCAAATACCTGTATAAACGTCCAACACTAATTTGTAAAGTCTCATGCACTGGACGAACTAAAGTCTTCACCTGAACTCATTTTTAGCAATCAACAGTCAAACTAATATACCTCTGATGATGAACGAGCTGTTAAATTGGCCATGATTCACTAATATTTTGAAAGGTTTCAAATTTTGATCTCTAATCAAAAGTAGTGTGGGGGTTTGTGGTGAGAGTTGAAAGACGGCGGAGGTTTCAGCGTTTATTGCGGATCACAAGTAATTACACGTAAACTGTATGGTATACTCGTGATGGAGCGTGGCTGGATGTCGATAGCAGCGGGGCGGAGTCCGGGTGGTGAGTCGTAGAGAATGAGGGCTCGCTGGGCGGTATCGTCGAGTGGCTGGAGCGAGGAGTCGTCGGAGGTTTCTCGTACGTAGACTGGGTAGTGGGGACTCGTGTCCCTTCGAGGTCGCGATACTGGCTGACGTTTAGAGTTGACTGGCGTTTAGAGTGGACTGGTGTTTAGAGTGGACTGGCGTTTAGAGTGGACTCTTCACTTTGGTGCTCGGGAGTACTGCTTTTATATGCTTTGGTTTCGTCATCCGATGACCTGATCCGATGACCTGACCTAGTGACCAACTTGAAGAATTCGGGGTCCACTAACTAACTAACTAACCATCACGCCGTCTCCCCGAAAGGGTAGGCAGAAAGAATGGACTGTCACACTTTTACTGATGCGGCACTCCATCCTTCTCTTTTCGGGGTCCACGAATCATCAAATTTGATAATTAGGTCTTGGGTCAGCGTTTTTGTGTTTATTCGTGTCATATATTTCTTAATGAAATATGTTTATCTGGGTTATGCATTTAACCCCGACAGTAGTATTGTCATTTTTGGAGAAAATTGAAAAGCTACTATTCTGTTATTAACACACAACATAGAAATCTGTTTTTATCTACCTGTAGAAACATTAAACTCCAAATTTGTAAAATTTGGACTTGATCCATCAATATTCTGACCCATCCATATGTATGTTCGAACTATACAACTAACTGGACGTCGTAAATCTTACAAATTATTAAAAACGACTTTCTTAACTAATAATTATGAACTTATTGAACGCTAAGGCATTAACACTGTGGAATTCCATAGTATTTTACTTAGGAAATTGAAAAACTTTGTTTAATTCACTATTTAATAAAAAATATTAAAAAACACGACATATTTCGGAGGATACTTCCATCTTAAAAATATAATAAAAACTAAACAAAGAAAGACTAATAAAAACGCATTTAAAATTCGATACAATAATTCAAATTTAAAAATTAACCTGTTTTATTTGTAATAAGTAGGTACTAACAATTAAAATTAATGAAACAAAGTTTTTAAATTTCCTAAGTATAATAATTAATATTTTTTGTGAATGTTTACTTATACTTGTATACGAATATTGGATTTCACCCATGGTGGGTGATTAATTCATGAAATTTAATTGTATCTCAATAGAGACGATGCAAACTGGAAACTGACTATGGTTGACCAAGGTGGAGGTTGTATGTATGCTACAAATCTATGCTTATCTTCACATGTCAGTTTCAAAGATTTGTCTTACATGGTCTTAAAGAAATAGGTGGAATGGGGAATGTTGTAATTACATAAAGCGTGCGCTTAACCCAACCAATGACAGGTCATAAGTCCTGTAAACACCTTGATCAACCATATTCAGTTTCCAGTTTGCATCTTCGTCTCTATTGAGATACAATTAAATTTCATAATAATTAATGTTTTTAATTGAAATTTTTTGGTAGAAGTTCATTTTAAATAATGAAAACAAAAAAAAACATACAAATTTTCTTTATTATTATGTACGAGTATAGCACACTAAATATATAATAATAAAGAAATTTTGTATCAAAAACTTTCTTAACGATGAGAGATAGAGGGATCCCCACCGTTTAAATGACAGAGTTATAAGACGCAACGGCGCCTTTTCGTCAAAGCCTGTCCTCCGTCTATGAGGGACTAACGTTAATTTAAATTTTGAACAAATCATTAGCGAAAGATAGAAAACGAGGGATAGCGAACATGAAGCCAAGGAAGGGAAAAGAAAAAGCACCGGGTTATAGAACAAGGGGAAAGTACATACCCAAGAAATGAAATATTAGCCCAGGGTGACTGGCCGATATGGCAGCAGCTATTGCAGGTGAGATAACGGGTGACGGTTTAGGAGCCACTGGACAATAGACGACAAAACCCCTTAATTTTTTCATCTTTTTCATCTTGTTCCACTCCTATAGAAGTTTGGACCACATCATGGATATTTTTACTTTGGATACAGCAGTTATAAACAGGATTGTTTTGCTGCAACTGAACCATTCTGGAAGGTTTCTAAGTCAGGATTTTCTTCTTCAGTCAATAGAAGCACTTCGTAATTATAGTTTCTCATAACGTGCCTGAAGTCTCGAGTAGCTTGACACACACATTTTAATATTTTATTTTATTTAATCTAAAAAAAACCCTATCTAATTAACCATCACGCCGTCTCCCCGAAGAGGTGAGCAGAAAGAATGGACAGCCACACTTTTCTTTCCTGACATATTTCTCTCGCTTCCTTAACATTCATACATCGTGTCATGCACGCGCGTCGATTTCTCTGACTCCTCACATGGCCGACATTCAATATTTGATTTATTTCATCGTGCCACGTTTTCCTAGGTCTTCCTCTGTTTCTGGTTCCATTTACATCGTTAAAATATATATATTTTTACCATTATTTCTTCATTTATTCTTTCCATATGTCCAAACCATCTTAATGATCCTTTCATTATTTTGTTCATAACAGCATCATTTGCACCGCATTCACTTCTTATATTTTCATCCGACACTCTATCATACACAGAGTATCCACACATTCGTCGAGGAGATCTCATTTCTACAGCATTTATTCTACTTTCATCCTTCTTTTGCCAGTTTTACGCGTCGCTTCTATACATAAGGGTCGGTAGATGAACAATCTATTTCAATTAAATCAGAACTCAACATAAAAACACAAAAAGAACCAACATAATGTAAGTTCTAAATAAAAAAAAACACTTCTTAAACACAATAAAACGGTAAAAATTATGAACAAGAGTCTCATAATATTATATTAAATTTTCTATGTGCCCGAGAAGTTAGCGGCAAGCCAGTAACTACGTAGGACCACGTTGACCGACAAAATGGCGGCGATAGTTTGTGCGCTGCTACGGCGAGGCACCACGTGGTGAAAACCTTATTTCAACAATTTAAGTGCAAAACGAACGAAAAATGATAAATTTAAGACACACGTCATGTTTAAAAAGAACTTCAAGAACAGGAAAGCAACAGTTGAACACTGGAAACTGAGAAATGGATGGGGAATTGATAATGAACGTAGCGCGATGACACAGCGTCTAAAATGGCCGACATCTCTACCCAAAAAGAAAATCATCAAGATTGTAAGAACAAAGGACAAACATCGATACGAATGAAAACGTCTTTTTTCTAGAAGTTTTATTATAATTTATGGGAATATGTTTCGCATATCTAAGGCATTATCAAATGTCTTATAATTATAATGAAACTTCTAGAAAACAGACTATTTCATTTGTATTAATAATTTAATATGGAGTTTTATATTATTGTTCAAGAAACAATAAATTAACTTGAAAATCAGCCGATCGCATTCAGGCCAACACCAACAGATGGTAACAAGTGAATGAAACAATGAAAATGGTTAATGTTTCTTTTTTAAAAAAAAATCTAGATAATCCATTGTTTTGGCGGAAACACTTAACATTATTCACTGTTAAATTAAAAACACTGTTTTAATATCAAAAATTGAGTTTATTTTTTTTTAAATCGTCGCGACAGCTGTTTCGGTAACCGATGCTACAGTTTACATACTTTGTATACAACACACTCTTTATTAAAAAATAAAAACCTCATGTTTCGGACACAGTGATATTATATAAATATAAATATTAAAAAAACTTTTTTAAAAAAAATTCACGAATGTAATTTTTTATTTATTTTTATCACTGATGAAGGGCTTGTGTGTCCGAAACATGTTTGACTTTCAATTAATTTTTTTGTAATAAAGTGTGTGTTGTGTGTATCAGGATAGATAAGTGTGGTGGTACTTTCTCCCATGATAATTGTGAAGTAGTGTTTTAAATCACTTGGTCTTACCCTTTTTTGGAAGCCATATTAAGTCATTAATTAAAGTAAAATACTGTAGTCACAAATATATTGAATTATGTGAGCTATCAACAAGCTATACTAGAGAAAATAATCACAACTGACCACCATGCAGGCTTTTCGTTGACCGACACATAGTTCGTGAAAACTTCCTCAAGACTTGTTCGTGAACTAAGGCATGGCTGTTGATTAGCGAAGGGTGTGATCAGCGAAAAAAGCTGTTATCAGACTATATAATATTGTAACATCAGAAATGTTTTCATTTAAATTTCAGGAAATATCATATAAAAAGGCGTCCATGTTCGTTGACACTACGTATGCTGTGCCGACCGGTTGTGGACTTCCTCTCAACCTGAACTTGATGGGAACAAGTGTGGTCAACCTCAACATGTCCGGTTCCATGTCTGCCGCAGACAATTTCTTCCAGACCAAGAACTTGGACTTCGAAGGAAAGATGCATCCAAGGTATAATATCTTTAATTATTGTTTTCTTCTGGTATCATGTCAAGTTCCCTCGACGTTACTATCACTTAAAAATATATATTAGGAGAAATCCTGGACATAGACACCCGTCCTTTCTGGTCGGATAGTGCCGGACTCCGACCGCCTAAAACCCCTCATCTTCTGTCACATCCCGGTTCCTGCATTCGGCCTATCCAGAGATATGATCTTGTCCTATGGCGCTCTGCCTTCCTGGTTTTCGAGATATTCTTTTGTCTTCATTATATTTACAACGAGGTCCTGTATCAACCTCCAATTTTCTCTGGAGCTTATCATGATCGGTATGATGTTGTCTGGTGACAGTACTGTTGGGCAAATCCTGCTTTCCAAATTTACTCTTTCTTGTTGTCCATCTGGAGCATTTAAAGATGGTGTGTTCTGCATCGTATGTACCCTCCCTGCAGTATATACACTCCTTTGGACTTGACTTTCCGATATTATTTAGGTCTTCTTCTTTTCCTTATAGACCTTTGGTCTGTTCCTGAAATCAGGCTGGCCTCTCTTGGGAGGTTGACTCCCAGCTATCTCTCCATCTCTTCGGCGGTCTTCCGGGAGGACGGCAGCCGGCAGGAATCTGATGCGTCACAGCGTGTGGGGTTCTGGTGGGATCCATCCTCTGCACGTGTGCATTTCAGTATCTTCTGCGTTGTCTGCCCCATCTCACGACATCCTCCACCTTGCAGGTCTCGTGGATGGCCGTATTCCTCACCCTATCGCGAATAGTCTTTCCTGCTGTCATCCTCAGCGTCCTCATCTCTGCCACCCGTACTTTTTAGCCTTCCTTATTGTGGTATCCGCTCTGGTCTCAATGCTATATGTCAGTATAGGCCTTACGCAGGTTTTATATATTCTGACCTTACGGTCAGTTCTCATATACTTGTTTTTCCTTGCGACAACCTGATACCGCCGAAGCCTTGTTGACTTGTCCTATTGTTTCACTGACAAGATCATTTTGACTGAGCAGATCTACTCCCAGATATCTTAACTTTGCAACCTGTTCCAGCATTGTGTCATTTAAGGATAACCTGCATCCTAAGGGTTCTTTTGAGAATGTCATGGTTTTTGTTTTTTCAACTGAGATCATCATATTGAAGTTGGCGGCCGATGTCTGAAATCTATTTAAAAGTCTTTGCAATTCGTCTTCCGATCCTGCTATCAGTGCAGCATCGTTCGCGTAGCATGTGATGCTCACTACATCCTTCCCTATGCAGTATCCCAAACCAAGTGATGTGATAACTCCTATTATTTCACCCATAATGAGGTTGAAAATAAATGAGCTCAAACTGTCTCCTTGTCTTATCCCTGTTGAAGTTTTTATGGGTTTGGATAGTTCTCCGTCCACTCTTATTTTAGTGTATTGAGTTCTCGTATGGTATTTATGACGTTGTGAGCTGCATTTCTTCTCAACAGGACATCCAGTACATCATTAAGTCTCACTCGGTCGAATCCCTTAGTCAGGTCGACGAAACATACGAAAGCTGGCTTATTGTACTCGATCGCCTTCTCTTTTAGCTGTCTTACAAGAAAGATGGCATCAGTTGTAGACCTATTTTTTCGAAATCCCTGTTGCTCTTCTCTGTTGATGATAACGTTCTGCATTTTAAACATTATTTAGGTGCGAGTAGAAAACACCGTGTCCTGTGAGAAACTGGGTTATGTGAAAAGTCACCTCTCCATGGAGCCTTTCGATCCAGTTTCTGGTGTTCTTTATGACTCTGTGGGTCTATTTGCCCCTTGTGGATGAACCCCACGACCCTTGCGTGGCTCTCTCTTTTTATCTTTAGAATGTGTCTTCGTTTCTTGGTAATTTTTTTCGAAGGCAATTAAACTCTTGCTAATCCATAGTCACCTAGTCAATTAAGTTTTCCCAACTACGAATTAACTCTACATTATCAAAGAAAATCTTCAGCTTGGATGCTTTGACATTAGAAATCTTTTAATATTAAATACTAACGTCTTTAGGACACTTAACACTTGCAAAGACTTATTGATAATACAAAGACTTCAACATCTAGCTTTTCTTTTACCAAACGTATTAGATCTTAGAATTATCTGAGAATGATCTTAGAATGCTGTTAGAATGATCTTAGAATGATCTTAGAATACTATTAGAATGATCTTGGAATGATCTTAGAATGATCTTGGAATGATCTTAGAATGATCTTAGAATGATCTTAGAATGCTCTTTGAATGACCATAGAATGATCTTAGAATGATCTTAGAATAATATTAGGATTACAAAAGATTTTAGAATGGCCATGCAATCTGAGATACTTACTTTTAAAGGCCATTAAACTCCTGCAAAGCTCCAATTTTATTTTGACACCAGTTTACCATCAAGGATACAATATTTTCTACAGAAAACTCTTCTTTCATTTAATCCGGGGAATAGCAGATCAAATAATGTTGGTGGAATTCAAATCTAACCATCATTATAGATATATTAGGCAAGAGTTTTGACACCATCTAATTGATCCCTTCCTGTTTGACGACAACAACGAATTCTTTCTTCACAGTATGGCAGTTAACATAGCTGGAACCATGGGGGTCTATGCTGGTGGGCTAGCGTCTACAGGACTGAGGGTAAACATGCGCTTGCATACCGCCACTGCACTATCAGCACAGCTCAGCATCCGCGGGGGCAAGTCCACAAGCCTCAAAGTGTCACTACCCTACACAAAGCAAGAGATACTCGAGGCCAGGTGAGTGGTAAAACCATGGTTGATAAGGCCGAACATAGATTATCAGAAGTAGAGCTTGGACTTATCAAGATAATCAAATTAGATAATAAACAAAACTTTGTTTTTTAAGAACAACTACTACATTTGTATTTATTTCGGCACTGACCGGTTTCGTCAGGCTCGCTGGCAAACAGACTGGTAATTTAAAGTCAAGTCAAAATAAATTCACCGTCGAAATAAAGAAAAAATTGAGTAATTAAAGAAAAAGTCGTTATTAAAAAACATCAAGAGATTACAGTAAAATCATGTGATAACGTTAGAAAAATGTGTGAAAAAATATACGACCTACATTGTTTTGGATAGTCGAAATCAATTCCTACAGTGTCAAGATTTGTATTTCAGGTCGGAGCTGATAATTTTAAACGGAAGAAGAGAAAGAGGACAGATGGGTATCAATAAGAATAAAGTCAAAGCCTCCACGTGCAGTTGGAAGACCCTGGATTATGCAATTGGTATCAGAATGTGCGCTACCTATGAGGTGAGTAAAACTCGACAAAGTATTTTTGGATTTGTACATCTCTATAACAATCCCAATTCTTCGTTTACCTTCGTCTACCAATCCAGTATTGCCTTGCCTCTCTGTTTATTTTTCTTCTCTAGCCTTAATTTCTTCATTGCTAGATATAGACCTCTTCCAACTTCTTCCACTCGTCTCTTTCTGAACCCTTTCGTATCCAGGCACCATCAGCTATCTGGACAATGTCATCGCTCCATCAGTGGCGGTACTCCCATAGAAGCCCAGAAGCCCGGCTCGCGTAAGAAATTTTGAATCAAAACCTCTTCTGGCTTACAGAGGTTCAGCTCTTGTAGCTATTCCTCTAACATCTGATGGGAACATTGTTGGAAGGTGATTTGGTGAGTTGTTGGTTTATGTGGAGGCAAGATTTCTTAGATTTGAGGGTTTTGATTCGAAATTTCTTACCCACGTTGCGTTATGTTATGCATACGTTGATTCCCCAGATGTCCATCTACCCTCCAGCCCAGGCACTCCGGTGTGGCCGTACCCTTAAAAAACAGAACAGATTTTTTTTTTTGAATTTGGTCAATGTCCAATCACAGCATAGAGAAAGTGTAGGTATTCTACTACTATTTTATTAAATTTAGTTGTCTGATAGGCTTTGTGTATATTACTGGGTAATTTAAATCTTTATCAATGCTTTTGATCAACATCCATGCTATTTTTTCCCCCTAGTTTCCGAATCTAACAGCTGTTAATGATGCACCATACTTCCTGATGGCTGGCCCAGCAAGTTATCTTCTGTCTCTGGAGAAAGTGGACCCGTCAGCCAATGTGTATTCGTTCCTACACACTTTCGAAAACAACAATACAGCTTCTATTATGAACTTCGAGTTTGATACACCAGGATCAAAGGTATGGTAAACTAAAAACAATTAATCCTTGAATTGATAACCCGTAATGGGTAAAATCCAGTATTCGTCTCTAAGTATTTGTATACATTCAAAATATTGTAAAAAACAAAAACTGGTCCAAGTTAAAAAAATGGCATATAAATTGGAGTGACATCTCCAGGCGTTATCTAGCAATAAGTTAATGGCGGTAATCTTTCACATTGCGTTAATAAAAAAAAATCTTCTGCTTAATGCTTAAATCCAATCTTCATAGATGGCTCTAGTGTGTAGATTGAAACTAACATGTGAAGTTTAGTGTTACATATTAACATATATACAACTTTCAAAAATTTGTCAGATATGGTGGTCCTAAGAAGGGTGAAATGGGGAATGTTGTATTACATAAAGCGTGCGCTTAACCCAACCAGTGACAGGTCATCAGTCCTGTAAACACCTCGATCACCATATTCTGTTTCCAATTGACTTCTTCGTCTCTATTGAGATACAATTAATCAAAAATAATCATCTAAAAATAACTAAGTTAAATTATGATCTCTTGGTTGTTGGTCTAACTGTATCAAAACGTTACTTGTGTAATAAATATATCAAAGATCTTTGATGTTTCAATATTTTAATATTATTTCAGATAAAACGAATGTTTAACGCGAGTGTCAGCTCGTTCACAGACTCCGGGTCTGCGGTGCTGGCCTACCAGACGGCTGCGCACTATCTCAAGGCCACGGCTAACTATCGCAACGACCCTGACAACAAACATGTGGAATGTGCCCTTAACATAGACGGTCAGAAACACTTTGACGCCGTCATGTCTTTGACCAAGGCGGACCAGAAGAATGGCTACATCTACGTCCCTCGGCTGTATGTGGCAGTCAATAATGAGAGAATCACCGAATTGGCTGGTAAGATTTTCGGTTTCTTTTCTTCTTCTTCTTTTCGTGTCCCGTCAGGTCCCCCCAACGTTGACTATCACCCTTGAGTAGGCCTCTGTGTCCTGGGCAGCTTGGAACAGCTCCCCCACGGTCCTCAACCCCGTCCACTCTCAGATGTTCCTCAGCCAGGAAACCCGCCTTCTCCCAACACCTCGTCAACCCTCAATCTTACCCTCCAAGATCAGATGTAACATTGCGTACTTTTCGCCTCTCAAAACATGGCCCAAGTAGGACACCATACGGACTTTGATGTTGCTCAACAACTCTCTTTAACTCTTTTCTAAGATGTCCTGTTACTCTTATCTGGTGTTAATGGTGTTCTTCTATCCTTTGTTGCTGGGTATCTTCATGCGTATTATAGTGTCTTAACTTCGTCATGCAATATCCTTATCCTTTCTCAGTTGACTTTTAGTCTGTCTTTTTTGGTAATGCCTATGATTGTGCTATTTCTTAAAACCTAATAACTTTTTTATTTTTTAAGAGCAACACTCTTACTTACTCACTTATCAACCTGTCGTTCACTGTTGAACGTAGGTATCTCCCAAAACATGCTTTATCCATTACCGCTATCATCCATCCACGTCTTGTAATCCTTACAATATCCTAAGGTTATGCCCGTGGGCAGGGCAATAATCCTTCTAAACCGCATCTCTTCGGATGTGGACATCTTCCACGATAGTGAGGCTACCCTCAGAAAACATCTATCTCTTAAATAATGTGTTGTTCTTCTTATTGTTCTAATTACTTATTTGGTCTTTATTTTTTAATTGTCTCGTGTTTTTTTGTGTTTTTGTCTATTTTTAAATTTTATACTTGTATTTGCTGTTTAAAATAGTTTTTTTTTTACCAACCTGTATAGTCATAAGCGCTTTGGTTATATACTGTAATGTTTATGATTTAAAAAAAATAAATTGAATTGAAATTGAATTGAATTGAATATCGTCGGTCCAGTGAGCAGGAGGACGTCCAAACTCGAATGCGCGGGCATCATTCTTCAGCCCTTAATTAAAAAATTACAGTTTCTTCATAATATTCTCTAATAATGTATTTGATTTAAAATTGTCTTTTATCTATGAATTTGCCATATTTATTGTATTCTGAATCGAGCTTCCTTGCTCTACTATTCTTCTCTCGAATCTCTCTGTTAACCTTACAAATCTCTTTTAATATATTTATATGTCCTAATACGGATGTGAGACTTGGAAGTCTACCGCGGACGTTATTGGTAAACTCTAGGTGTTTATAAATAGGTGCCTTCGCTCAATATTCAAAAATCTATTGGCCCCAAACATGGTCAAATGCCGATCTCTAGACCATGGCAGGCAAAAAGCCAATTAGAGAACAGGTCGCTAGACGCAAATGGCAGTGGATCGGTCGCACTCTGAGACGGAACCCAGCCTGCATCGCTCAGGGTGCACTAGACTGGTCCCCTATGTGGGGAAAGAGAAAGCGAGGCAGACCTAGAGCCACATGGAGAAGAACCCTGCAGGACGAGGTTAAGGCACCAGGCCTCACTTGGGATGATGTTAGGCATCAGGCATGCGATAGAATCGGGTGGAGAAGGTTCCTTGAGGCCCTATGCACTACGGAGGTGTGACAGGACAAAAAGAAGAAGAAGAAGAATATTTTCCAAGAGTCTTTTTAGTTGTCTTATTATTTATTCTCTTGAATTCCCACTATTTACCCTATTTTTCACGATTCTCACACTCCGTACTTTTTTTTTGCTGGAACTGTTGATGTTCTCTTGATTAGCTATCGCTTGCTAGAATTATGTAATACATTTAGAATTATTTTTCCCCAGGAACTCTTCGAATGGCCCAGAAGAAGGGTGTCTCTCAGTGTGATGTCTCGATGGAATTCCAAACGAAGCGTCTTGCTAGCAGACTTATTGGGTACATCACCTGGAACGGACCGAGCAAGGTATACTGACGATTCATAATTTTATTTTAAATATATTATATTTTTGAAGAATTTACCGAAATGAAGACATTAACTTCTATCCTGGGAAAAACTTTGAGGGATCGAATCCAAAATACTATCATACGTAAAGCCTGCAATACGGAAGATCGGGTGGTGGTGACAGAACGTTTGCTTTCTGTTCCAGAGGACTTGAGTTCAAGTCTGAACACCACCAGATTCCATCTTAATAATAACTGCTCAGATTGAAAATTGTATAAAAAGTTCTTATTATGTTGATTAAAATCCTTGGTGTATGTCTTGAGGTCTTTAAAAATGAGGGGTAGGATAATGGGATGATTCTGGCGCGACCAGGTGGAGAAAATGGACACCAGCAGATTTCCACACTTGGTAGCATAACATGCCAAAGGGTAGCCGCTAACTCAGAAGACCACCAAAGAAGTGGCGAAACAGTTGGAGGTCGATGTGTCAGAAGACATCTGTGTCACAAACAGATCCTCAGATCTACTACTAAAGAAATAAGAAAAATCCTCAATATGGATACTTACGACTAATTTAGCCAACAAATTGCATAGTTAACTTCTTCTTCTTCTTCCTTGTTGTAGACCTATGTGGTCTGTTGTCCAGAGTGTGGCTCCTTCTGTGAGGTAGACTCCTAGCTGTCCTTCCATCTTTTATTAGGTTATTAGACGAGGGCCATGAGGCTGATTATGCAATGCAATATAGGGGAGTCTGGTAGTGTCCATTCTTTGAACATGAGCGTACTAGTCCTTTTTTGTTGTCAGGCCATTTTATAATGTCCTCAACCTAACATATATTTTTTATTCTCTTAGTCTTGCCTGCTTTCGTCCTCAGTGTCTCTAATTAACATTTATATTAAATTATGTTTGTTGAGAAAAAAAGCGTCATCCAAACGCCGTCCCCGTGTGGTCATTATCTCGTTGACGGCGCCTACACGTCCATGTTCTGGTAATAAATGAATGAATTGATTTTCAGGGCGCCAAACTTCGTCTAGACTACCAGTTCTTGGATGATAAGAGGGAAACTATCACTATAGACGCCCTGCTTAGTAACCGGGATATGGGTCTGAGATCTGACTTGCATGCTGAACTGGGCCTCAACTTCTCTTCCTATCCTCACCTCAACTTCTTCACAATCGCCAAATATACGGTAAGAATACAAATGTCGATTGTTTTATAAATATTAAAGCTTATATTGAAATACAAGTTTTAATTAATATTCAAAGAATTAAAAATGTAAAACTCTTTTACTCAATTAAATTTGATGTACATCACAAATACCGTACGATTTCAACTAAACAAAAATTGCAGGGCACTCCTCATCACACTGAGCTGAACACCAACTTCAGCGCCTCTCGTGAGCTGATGGCTAACAAGACCAAGATCCACTTCTCCTTCAGCAGACACAGGACGTTTAATGGGTTCAGGCTTAACCACCATCTCAAGTTGTTGAAACCATACCTCGACGTGGCCTTCCAATATGAAGAAGTAAGAAAAATAATATTAGTTTTTACTTGAATAATATTTCTCTGCTAACATATGAGACGCCATCTATTGAAATTTTCCACGAGTGTTGCCTTTACCAGGGACCCTTTTTCGGAAGTGGGTAAAATTTATAAAAAAAGCGCTGGTTAGTGGCGCTATTTTTATTTAGAAGGAAGTCGATGGCGACCTTTATTTTTTAGCTCATCAGCGATTTTCAGTCAGTAGAATTTGTCAGCGACCAATTCGATTTTCCGGATTTCGAAAAAAACGGTCGCTGACGAAAAATCCCTGAAAACGATTCGGTATCGACCTTTTTTTTGCTCTTTCGGAATCGATTGTCCAATTTTCCCGAATGACCGATAGCAAAAATACAAAAACGTCGCCAATATCTTTGCTGACGATTTTTTAAATTCACGACTTCCGATTCGAACGGCGAGTTATTGAGTTATTGAGCTGCCACTCTTTTTTTGGGAGTCATCGCTAACTCGCTCACCAAGATGAATCTGCCATTCAGATAATTTCTGCCGCGGGTCATGCGGTGACCCGCGTGCCCGTCGTTTGCCATCCCTGGCCTATACCATATATGGCTGGTACAGCGCTATGTAGGCAGAATACGATTTTTTGTTTTGATTATTTGATATTATTTTGTTTACAATCACAACTTTATTTTTTACTGCCTTTTAATCTTTACTATAGAAGTAGTAAACTTGAAACTCCGCCAGAGAACGATCAAATGCTATTGTGATCTGTTTTATTGTACGGGTGTGAAACTTGGACCCTGAAAGTTAACTCAATGAACAGACTGGAAGCATTTGAAATGTGGCTCCATCACCGAATGCTCAGAGTTCCCTGGACAGACATGGTTACCAATACCGAAGTCCTGAGGCGAGCTAGAGTTGACAGGGAATTGTTATCAACTATCAAAGTTCGAAAGATCTCATATCTGGGTCATATACTGCGTGAGGAAAAGTACCACTTTCTCCATTTGATATTCGAGGGAAAAATTGAGGAACGCCGAGGGCCCGGAAGGAGACAAATGTCCTGGCTGCGAAACGTGAGGGAGTGGACCGGCATCCCAAGTGTTGAGGAGCTGTTCCGAGCGGCGCAGGACAGGAACAGGTTAGCCGAGGTGATCGCCAACGTTGGGGGAACCCGACAGGGCACTTGAAGAAGAAGAAGATAGTACTGAAATGGTACCAAGGAGTTGAGAGACTGGACAAATGGAAAGAAACCTGGAGAAAGCCTCTTGCTTCCATCTTCCAGTTGCAGGATTTTTACCCATTGCGGGTAGCTTTTCACATTGTATTGATAAAGATTTTCTGCTTAATGCTTACAAATTTTTGAACTTGTATATATGTGATTATTTTTTAATAACTTCACTATTGGAAGGGACATCTACACTAGCGCCATCTATTAAGATAATTTGTAAGCATTAAGCAGAAATCTTTATCAATACAATGTGAAAGGCTACCCGCAATGGGTAAAAATCCAGTATTTGTCTACAAGTATTTGTATACAAAAAAATAAATTCTATTCAGGAACGCATGAGAGATGGAGATGTCTGCTCGGAGATCGACTCTTGACTTGAGAAAGTATCTTGTCTTCCTAATGTCGAACCATCGCTAAAGCGTTCCTAGTATTATGTTGTATGTGCATAATATTTTACCTGTACTCAATAAATGCCTTAAACATTTATGCTATTTGTAATTTCTTTTGAGTAAATAAATTGATTGATCATCTCTGACGACGTTTTCTAGCTTTTTCATATCTTAAGTAATATATTTTTTATAATCGCAGGACGGTGCTCTATCCACGATGAATTCCACGGTGCTGTACGACAAGGGTACCAGCCTGGGTGGCCTGGTGAATGTGGCGGGTCGGTTGTACGCTCCACCGGGTCCAGCACTCTACATAGATGCTGGACTCAACGCAACGCTACCTGCCATGACGCCCATGGTGCTTCAGCTGAAGCTGCACGAGAAGAAAGCCAGCGAGTTTTATGTAAGCAGCAACTACGCCATCTTTAACCTTTCCCATACGGTGCTAAAATAAAAACGCGCGTTCCTGTGTTAGGTAGTCAGTACCCAATCAAAAAATACCGAATTTAAATCGGAAACATAAGATCATTCATAGCTAATCCCCTTAATTAATTATAATTTAAATCAAAAATTATAATAATTGAGATTTATTTGCTAAAAACTAAAAAAAAAAAACATCTGGCAACGCTCACGGGACGGGCATAGGTCCACTCTGGTTGCAAGCCCGAGAGCTACTGTCAGGCAGTGAGAACATTGAGCTCCTCGCGCTTCCACATTGAAGTATGCAAGAGTGAGATGCGAATAAAGTGTCGTGCACTCAGCGCTTCGAATTTCGTTTCCGATTTTACAAAATATCTCGGATGTACCCGATAAATTTTGATTATTATTAATATTTTTTTTACTCAATGCGTAAATATATTATGGTGGAATACCTAAAATCTTTTGTATTTATTATACTCGTATTTATAAAGATATTGATGGTTATTAGAAGCAACTTGTAGAATATACCCATCACAGGGAAGGGAGGGTTAAATATTAAAACCCCGGGAAAGAACGCTTGGCAACTGATTCAAGGGGCTAATATTTAATTCTGGACAACATCCAAATTTTCTTCATAATAAATTGCTTTTATTTCTTCTAACATCGGGGATTGTAAATCTAAACACATGAAATAATTAGCATAAGTTTAAAAATTCATCAATGTATACGTATAAATATTTAAATGCTTGGGGTATTCCAGATTTCGGCCCAGGGAGTATGGTTCACAGGCACAGACGCCAGTATGATGGCTCTATACCAAGATCTCAGCACTTCCCATCTGGCTTCTCGAAGATTAAAGGCTTTGGTCTCCGGGTCGACATTCCAAGAAATTGCAGTGGACGCTAAATATACACAAGACAACCGCCAGTTAAATATAAATATCAAGGTACAGTAAATTTAAATCTATAGTATGTTTTAATTCACGGTTTTCCGAAAAAAAAAATCCCAAAAGAAAATGGAAAAATCTTCGACGATCATAAAGGCGATTTCGCACCACCCCGTTACAATCAAACCATCCAACCATAAAATTATTACACCTTATCATAATAGATGGTGCTAGTGTAGATTGAACTAAAAAAATGTGAACTGTTTCTCAACATAGTAGCATATATTCCAAAAATTTGTCAGACGTGGTGGTCGTAAGAAGGGCGGAATGGGGAATGCTGTTAACATAAAGCGATTGCTTAACCCAAAAAATGATAGGTCATAAGTCCTGTAAACGCCTCGACCACCATATTCTGTTTCCAAAAGACAATTTACATCTTCGTCTCTATTGAGATACAATTAATCCTTAAAAATGACTAACCCGCAATGGGTTAAATCCAGTATTTATATACAAGTATTTGTATACATTCAAAATGTTGTGTTCATAATTTTATTTTAAATTTATAATATATTTGAAGAATTTACCGAAAAAAAGACATTACGCGTTATTCTGGGAAAAACTTTTGGGGATCGAATCCGAAAAATGTCGTACGTGAAGCCTGCAATACGGAAGATCGGGTGGTGGTGACAGAATATTTGCTTTCTGATCCAGAGGTCTTGAGTGCAAGTCTGGACACCACTAGATACCTTCTTCAAAATAACTGCTCATATTGTAAATTGTATAAAAAGTTATAATTATGTGGATTAAAATCCTTAGTGTAAGTCTTAAAAATAATGAGGGGTAGGATAATGAGATGATTTTGGCGCGACCAGGTGAAGAAAATGGACACCAACAGACTTCCACACTTGGTAGCATGACATGCCATTGTCTCGATGTGGTCCCTCCAGAATCGTTTTCTTTGCCTACTCCATCTCACTATGTCTTTAATTTTGCAGGATTTGAGAATTTCTTCATTGGGTATCCTATCTCTAAGGGTTCTCTCCACAATAGGTCGCAATGTTCTCATTTCTGCTACTCTTGAGAGATGTTTGTTCCTGACAGTGTCTGCTCTTGCTTCGACGTTATATGTAAAATACTATCTAATATATAAATAAAAATACATATTTGATTATAGGGAGAGCAAGAATCGGATCATTACAGCTTCGTTGGGCGCTACATCTTACACTCTGTGAAGAATATTACGTGTTATGGCCAGCTGGACGTTACCTCAAAATCCTACAGTATGAGCGTGGTCGCTGATATGTTCAACGATTCCAGCATTTTGGCTGATATCCATATTGACCAGTGAGTCTTATTCTAGCCTTCATCTCTTTTAAATAATCGCGTAGATTTTCACGGAATATGTAAATATATAAAGGAATGTAGAGCGGAAGAAGGTATAATGAACAAAATTATGAAAGGATCGCTGCGTTGTTTCGGACATATGGAACGCATGGATGGAGAAAGAATGGTTAAGAAAGTATACGTTAATGATGTAAATGGGGTACGAAGTCGAGGCAGACCGAGGAAAACATGGCATGACCAAATTAATCAAATTTTAAAGGTTGGTCATGTTAGAAGTCGGAGGAATCGACGTGCGTGTATGACTCATTGTATGAATGTGGAGGAAGCTAGAGAGGTTTGCCAGGATAGAGTAGTGTGGCAGTCCATTCTCTCTGCCTACCCCTGCGGGGAAACGGCGTGATGGTTTGTTGTTGTTGGTAGCAATATGTTTTGTGTGATTTTGGGTAACAACGTGTGATTTCTCCTTCTCAACCGACGTTTCGGAGATCGTTGCAGTCTCCATCTTCAGGGTAATGTGGTGATGGTAATAAGTGTGGTCTTGGACTTGGATCTTCTGACTTCTTGGAGTGAGACTCGGAAGTCTGTTACTCCTCCGGAAGTGTGGTTTGTGGGTTGTAGTGTGTGTGATTCTATGGGATTGAGTTAAGTGTGTGGGAGGTGCGATTTTAGTTGCAACTTGTGCAGAAAAGAAAAAAAACATTTATAGAATTGACCAATTTTTCGGGAGGGTTAAAGCTTATATTACGTCGGGCGGGGCAAGGTATAATTGTGGTGTGTGATTTTACTGGGAGTGTACATAAGAGGGGCCCCGCTCGTGGCATATTGTCTCCCGGCGTGTTGCCATGCCAGAGGATTGTACTGATTTAATTTCTGACGTAAATTAAGTGTGTTATGAGTTGTGTCTGCTAAGGTACTTCACTGTTGTACCATGTCGCTAGCAGTGTGTACGTGAGAAATAGAAAGTCCGCGCTAGGTTCCCCAAATTAGCTTAGCATAGAAGCCCATTCCCTGGCGGAATGGCGGCTGGGAATGGGTCCCTGTGCTAAGTTAATTCGGGGAACCCAGCGCGGACTTTCTATTTCTCACGTACACACTGCCGGCGACATGGTACAATAGTGAAGTACCGTAGCAGACCCAACTCATACCGCACTTATTACCACTACCACATTACCCTTAAGATGGAGATTGCAACGATCCCCGAAACGTCAGTCGAGAAGGAGAAATCACACGCTGTTACCCAAAATCACACAAAACATATTACATCTCTATTGTTTACCACAGTGACTTCCAATGAACGATGAATTTGTATGAACCAAGAAATTTAATAAGATTGAAATATATATATATAGTAAAAAAAAAATATCCATGTTACTAAAAAAAAATTGCCCTTCCTCTGAACAACATTGTGCCAGTTAACTGTTAAAATAGTGTCATTATTATTTAATTACATTACAGATTGAGGGATATCCACATCACCTACTCTAAGATCAACCATCCCCGTGTTAAGAGGCTGAAGGCGGATGTGAACTGGGACGCCAACAGAGACCCCAATCAGAAGGTGGGCGTAGCGCTAGAGCTGCTGGACAAGGCGCTCTTAAATTTCGGGGGCTCCTTCCTTCTCTTCTACCCTGGTAGACTCATCAATGGAGAGTTTGATTTTGAGTTCAAAGGTGAGACAAAAATTTTGGTCATTTCATTCTTAACCTGGTGATGGTCTAGGTAAAAAAAACACTTGGGTTCAATCCTGGTTATGATTCGGCTCCTTCTTCTTCTTTGAAGTGTAGGTTATAACAGCTTCTTCTTTCTTCTTCTTCCTTGTTGTAGACCTATGTGATATGTTCTCCAGAGTGTTCCTCCTCCTGTTAGGTAGACTCCCAGCTGTCCTTCCATCTTTTAGAAGGTCTTCCACGAGGACGAGTCCCATGAGGCTGATTATGTAGTAAATTATATGGAAGTCTGGTGGTGTCCGTTCTTTGAACAAGACCGTACCAGTCCCTTTTTCGCTCTCTACTCCATCTTATAATATCCTCATGCTCACATATCTCTCTTTTTCTGGTGTTCCTCAGAACTCCTAAACTCATAAAATTAACAATGAATGTGCCAAAAATACGAATAACTAAAACGTTTTTTCTGCCTATCCCTCCAGGGAGACGGCGTGATGGTTAGTTAGTTAGTTAGCTAGTTAGTTAGTTAGTTAGTTATAACAAATAACCTATTTGTATTTGTTTAGTCCTTAGTTATGATCAATATAATGATTTGGTAACCTTTATCAATTAGACTCTTTGGTGAATCTATACCAGGTGTATGCAAGTCTTTTCCAGTTTCACTAAGAGATGGCGCCACCAAACAGTTCGCAGCATATGAATGTGACACTACCTCAGTTTGTTCGTCTGACATTAACTTACATACACCCACACATACTGGTATACACAAGTTGAGTTCGCCAAACAATAGCGTCTGTATTGTATCGTTCAGTGATCATGTCGACTTTTGTGCCTGAAAAGGAACATTTGCGGCACGCATTGATTTTCTAATTTAATCAAAAGAAAAAAGACAGTGGAATGCCATCACTTGCTGGTAGAAACATATGGTGAACACGCTCCATCGATTAGAACATGTGAGACATGGTTTTATCAAATCATGCTTTGTGTCTGGTGGGACCAGAGCGGTATTATGTATTATGAACTCTTGAAGCCCGGCGAAGCCGTTAATGCACAACCCTATCGCCAGCAAATGATTTATTTAAATCACGCATTGATCGAAAGACGAATAGAATGGGCCAGAAGACATGGCAAAGTGATTTTGTTACACGACAATGCGCCGCCTCACACAACAAAATTAGTGAAAGACACCTTTAAATCACTTGGATGGACATTCTTCCGCACCCGACGTACTTCCCCTACCTGGCGCCATCTGACTATCACCTCTCGCATCAATGGGGCACGCGCTCGCTGAGCAGAATTTCATAAATTTCGTGGAAGTTAGAAAATGGCTCGACGAATGGTTTGCCGCAAAAGACATGTGTGGATACTCTGTTTATGATAGAGTGTCGAATGAAAATATTTATGAGCAGTGAATGCGGTGCGAATGATGGTGTTATGAACAAAATAATAAGAGGATCATTAAGATGGTTTGGACATTTGGAAAGAATGAATGAAGAAAGAATAGTAAAAAATTATATGTTAACGATGTAAATGGAACCAGAAATACAGGAACCGAGGAAAACGTGGCACGATCAAATAAATCAAATATTGAATGTCGGCCATGTGAGGAGTCAGAGAAATCGACGCGCGTGCATGACACGATGTATGAATGTTGAGGAAGCGAGAGAAATATGTCAGGAAAGAAAAGTGTGGCAATCCATTCTTTCTGCCTACCCCTTCGGGGAGACGGCGTGATGGTTAGTTTGTTAGTTAGTTAGTTAGACAAACAGTTTTTCAGGCATGGTATTCATAACTTATCTGTAAAATGGTCGAAGTGTGTAGAAGAATATTGCCAATATTTTGAATAAACAAAATATCAATTTACCTTGAAAATTACATGTTTTCTTTACCACAAAAACCGGTTAAAATTTATGCACACATCTGGTATATCTTTTTGGACTGATCCAACATATTCACGTCTTCATTTACGAATTTATTATCATTTTCAAAAATGTTTGTCTGCTTTTTAAGATTGGCTGTGTCAGTGGCTCGTGAAGCTGGGCTGGTCCCCGGACGACTCGGTGCATTGGAGAGTGAAGATGTTCTCCGAGATGGAGCACGAGACGATGTATGCTCTGCTCTCTGAGATGGACACCCCCTTCGAAGGCTGGAGGGACACGAGTCTTAACGTGGTGTAAGAAAACATTTATGTATCTATGTTAATACTTTTCTATTACTACATAATGTCTTCAATTTTCATTGTGGTTTCGTGAAGAAAAATCTTGTAAATTTTTGATAGAATCTATATATTGATAGAATCTCGTACATCGATTTAGTCTACCCACACAGGATGGCGATTTTATTTTATATATTATATAATACTTAGAATCATTACCACCTTGAAATATGTAAAATCATTTGTAAACAATTTGTAAGAATATGTTTTTCTTAGAAACACTTTATTTCGTCCTACCTCAAATAACTTATTTTTGATTTATTTAATATCATTTAGTATCCCCTAACTATGTAATCATTGTCATAATTTTTAATTTTAACGAGTTCCAAGAAACGCTTTCCAATATTTTTGGACCTACCCAAATAATTATTTGTTAAATATGTATAAAGTCACATCAATTTTCATTAATTACCATATTTTGCTCCATTTACTAGTGTATATAAACAGCAACGAGCTAAAATTTCGTCATATTTTATAATGCCTTAGAAGGGCGAAACATGTCATTCCCATAAAATATAATAAAACTTTTAGAAAACGGACGTTTTCATTCGTATTAATTATTTAATATGTAGTTTTACATCATTGTTCAAGAATCAATAAATACTATTGTATTTTGGTATGAAGCCATCACTTTGTGGAGTTATCAATATTTAAATTGAATACACATTAATTTGTTAAAACCACTTTTATTTTTGAGTTCGTCGACCGGTTTCGCTCACAACCGAGCTTCCTCAGGACTGATTAATAACTGACAGTTATTAATCAGTCCTGAGGAAGCTCGGTTGTGAGCGAAACCGGTCGACGAACTCAAAAATAAAAGTGGTTTTAACAAATTAATGTGTATTCAATTTAAATACTATTGTGTTCCATTTATTATTATTGTGTCTATTTTAACTCGTCACGTTTTTTACAGATGGCGCTATGTTGACAACTTCCATTCTCTGGGTGGTAACATGACTTGGGAAAGAGAGAAATTGCTTTTTGGACTGCAAGGAAACTACACGTTAAAAACCAATGAGGTAGTTACAACATTTTTAACGTTTTTAGATTTTTTAATTTTAGATAAACTTGAGGCGTTAACACTGTGGAATTCTTAATACGAATGAAAACGACAGTTTTCTAGAAGTTTTGTTATATTTTATGGGCATGATATGTTTCGCCCTTCTAAGGCATTTTCAAATGACATTTGATAGAAAGGCATTTGACACATATTTTACATTATTGTTCAAGAAACTGCGGAATTCTTTAGTGAGTTAGAATGTATTACCTATGAATGCGCTTCCGCAATAGTTGGTTCAGGGTAAAAGTCTGTGACGGTCCATCTTATCTGCCTACCTTTTTAGCAAACAGAATGATGGGTACTTGCTAATATGGATATATAGGGTGCAATTTATGTAACAAGCTGTTTTTAAATAATTTTAAAAATATTTGATTATATACGAGTACGTATGGTCCTTATCATCAATTTATATCCCAGATATAATGTTAAAGACCATAGAATCCACCAGTGAAATAAAAGTTATATATTTGTGTTTCATTAAAAAGTTATTTAAAAAATCGATCTGGAATATAAAACGCAAATAATATTAGGGTATAAAGAGAGCGTCAACTTGCAAGAAAAATTCTAAGCGCGAACTTTTTACTATACGAGTACAAGCATTTATGCAAGTCGACTGCCGAAAGTTAAGTAACTTGGGCAAATTGTCTCAACTTGTGTGTGTCAAGGGATATTTTTGTAATACGAAGTTTTATCGTGAGTAGATAGGATTGGGTAAATTATATATATTTATAGCGATTCGACGTGCGTGCGTTATGTATGACGGTCGGTGAAGGAGAAATGGAAAGATCGCGGGAACGTGTTTAGAAGTTTTTAGCTAAAATAACAATTGCTATGAACATGACAATAAGTACTTGTAAAGTTTGATGCTTTTAATATAATATTTTCAGGTCTTTGCGGAAATCAATGCACTTATGAATTCAACACTTGGAGCCCTACCCAAGGTGGCTGCCATTGCCAGACATCACCATCTGTGGAGAAAGAGTGCTGATACTTTGCTTAGTTTTGAGGTACAAACCATACTTATATATCATTCTAATTACTTCATATTAAATATTAATGAAAACTTCTTCTATGTTCGCCTTACTTTGTGTTATAGATGTTTTATTTGTCCTTTTCTTTTTTATATACTCTGTATACAACACTAACTTAAAAAAAAAATTAAATATCAGACATGTTTCGGACAACCCGGTCCTTCCTCAGTGATATTATAAAGATATTTAAAATATTATAAAATTGTTTACAAATATAAGTAGTTTTGACAGATGTTATAAAGATTAATATTTAAAAATAAATCTTTATATAATCTGTGAAAACAAAAATAAAATATTTGTAAACAATTTTATAATATTTTAAATATCTTAATAATATCGCTGAGGAAGGACTGGGTTGTTCAAAACATGTGTGATATTTAACTCTTATTTTTTTAAAAGTTAGTAATGTATACAAAGTACGAGAATATAAAAAAGAGAAAGACAAATTATTGAAAACCTTTCTTTTTTAAAAATCTAGAAGTTTTAATATAATATAATATATTTATGGACATGATATGTTTCGCCTTGCTAAGACACGAATTTCTGTATTATTTAATACCTTAGCAAAGCAAAACGTGCTATTCCCATGACATATAATAAATCTTCAAGAAAATATGGTTTTTCAAGATACAACTTGTAGAAAACGTATGTTTTCATCAGTTATAAAATTTTATTGTGTTTTTAACATAGGGACAAAACTAACATCTGGAAGATTTAAAAAAGTTGTTATTGTGAAATAATATTTGTAATCGGTATAATCTTTAAATTTTTCAGTATAATGACGATGGTCTCATGATGCTGAACTCTTCGTGGAAACTAGACAAAACTGCAACCGTCCACAACATTACGGGTCGTGTGGGTTTGAAGTCACCTTTCCAAGTGAGTTCTCATTTACATAAATGAACAATGTTTTAGAATACTTTCACAATGGAGTTCTAGTGGCAACCCTCATGTATGGAAGTGAAGCTTGGAGCTGGCAAAAGAAGGATGAAAGCAGGATAAACGCCGTAGAAATGAGATCACTTAGAAGAATGTGCGCGAAAACGTTGTATGATAGAATACCGAACGATGAAATAAGAAAGAAATGAAAAGCAGATGACTGCATCATGGATAAAATTAAAAAAAGGATCCCTGAGATGGTTTGGACATATGGAACGAATGGATGAGAGTAGAATGGTTAAAAAGTTGTACACAAGCAGCGTGGGTGGAAAAAGAAGCCGAGGACGACCGAGGAAAACATGGCATGACCAAATTAATCAATTACTTAAAGGCGGCCACATTCGAAGTCGGAATAATCGACGTGCGTGCATGGTACAATGTATGAATGTAGAGGAAGGCCGAGAGGTATGCCAGGCGATCCATCCTCTCTGCCAACCCCTCCAGGGAAATGGCGTGATGGTTAGTTAGTTAGTTTTTATACTTTTGGAGAATCTATTTAATTTTCGACTTGATATACAATATCGTGGAATTCAATATTGATACTTAAGAGGCTAGGGGCAGTCAGAGGTATGAATAAACAAGTATTTTCAATAATTTTTTTTGTTGGCAATTGAATTTATTTTATAAAACCAATATTATTAAATTATTATATCACGTTTTAACTTGATTTGACCAAAATTAAAAATATAAAAAAATATATATTTACGAATAATTAGCGCTTTGCGGTGACCATTGTTACTTCCGTTAACATCATCTAAAATCATTCAAATTAAAAAATACATTTAAAAAAAATAAACATAATACTGGCCTCTGATAATTTACTTACGGATTTTCAAGGTAAAATGCAACAGTTGTTTGTTTATAAAAAAAAAAAGAAAAAGAAAAAAAAAATCATTCGATCAAGCACTAGATTAACTATTAAAGTAATATTTTATCTTGATTTGAATGCTTTAAAATGAACTTGTAAGAAGTTATAATGGTCACCGCATAATGAAACAGGGTCCAACAGATATGGCGATAACTTCATATATAATTTATATTTTTTTTTTCAAATTTGGGTCAAATCAAGTTAAAACATAATTTAATAATTTTATATTGTTGGTTTTATAAAGTAAATAAAATTATTCTCAATTTTTATTATTTAGAATTCCATTTTTTTCATACCTCTGACTGCCCCTAACCTCTTAATTAAAATGCGCTCCGGGTATACATGTCCATACCGTAACGGTGCCGACAGAAAAGGGCATGTTGAAATGTCTTATTTATCTCCCAGCTGCTCGTTATTGGAGGTAGATCGGTGTAACTTAGTATCTTTACATAAATTATATTTTTTTCCAGGGCTACAGGACCGGACTATTGGTTACGAAGTTCATGTTCAATCAGAAGCGAGATATAATTGGCCTCACCCACGTGGATCTGGAAGAGAGGGTATACTCCATTGCAGTCGATGGTAAGCACAGGCTTTCGACGTCTGCTAAATAAATATTATTTCTTCATTCTTCTTCTACTTTCTCAGCCTATTCCCGTCCACTCCTGAACAAAGGCCTCCTCCATTCGCTTCCATGTCACTCTGTCCTGTGCAGACTGCATCCTGGTTATTCCGAGGTGTCTCTTCAGATCATTCTTCCACCGTAGTTGCAGTAGTCCTGCATTTCTCTTTGCCGTTCACGGTCTTCAAGCCAGCAGTCTTCTTGTCCATTTTTCATCTGAGCTTCTGGCTACGTGACCTAGACCTTTGTTTTTCTCTCACCGTATCGTTTCTGACTCTGTCTCTTAGACTTATTCCTAACATGGCTCTTTCCATGGCTCTTTGGGTCACTCGTAGTTTCTCGGCACTTTGCTTGGACAATGTAATAGTATCAAGACCATAAGTACCAATATTATTTTTGATTTTGAAAACACGTATTTTGAAATACTTTTAAAATCTCTCGCTTTTGTCATTAAAGGCACGCAATCTATAATTTTGTGATGTCATACTCTAATTATTTTCATTTAAATATATAGTACATAATACAAACATGAGATTGCTGATACAATATCGGATTTAATGGGTTGATTATTTCTGGCCAGGATAGAGGATTCTGTTTTCTGGAGTCTTGGGTATGTTCGTGTATCTTGGTATCTTCTAGGACTGACGTTTTGGAGGGCATTGTTATTTCTATCTTTACGGTAATATATTTGTGTGGTTGGTAATGCACGTTTACCCTGAACTCCGCTTTGAATGCTACAGTATCAGAGTTAGATAGATACTCATGCTTAGCTGTCCAAGGGAAGTGACGATCGCCTGATGAGATAAGAAAAGATAGATAGAAGCATAAAAGCGGATACTAAGAAACTGATATACCTAAGTTAGAAGGGAACATATTTCTATCAAAAATGTTATTTAATAATGTTCTAGCAATGCGAAACATTTCATTTCCATAAAATGTAATAAAACTTCTAGAAAATGGACGCTTTCATTCGTATTAATTAATAAATTTAATAAAGTAAGTTTCAAGAATTCAACTTATAAACCGACTGTCCTTTTTTAATGGGTGCTAAATTTGGATGTGATAAAATCTTTATCAACAATTTAATATTCGTTCAATAATATCATGATGACCGTCATTGAAGAGTGGCAAAAGTTATGACTGCCACACCGAAGGTCCCGGGTTTGATTCCCGGCGATGATTGTTTGATTCTCACACTGAGTTTGGTCTGGTGTAGAATTCACGTGACAATAAAATGGCGATAGATAAGATACCCCTTACATAGATTTGACTATTGTAAAGAGCTATTCAACAAAATAATAATAATAATACAGTAAAACCTCGATATAACGGACTAATTGGGGGGACGGGGTGTCCGTTAAAGCGGAAAGTCCGTTATATAAAAATAGGTTTAAAATAAATCATAATATTTTTTTTTAAAATATGTTCACTGTCTCCGTGAAGTGATGTTGCTGTTTGATATCGACGCGCTTGCTTTCGGTTATCCTGCTTTGAAAAAGGAATCGTAATAAAATTACGTAATTGCGTATAATATAGTTGAACTACGTTATCTGACAAATAGTCAATAAATGTTATTAGATCGTCGAGATGTGATCTTACCACTGATAACTTTATTTTTGGCAGTGTTGTTTCTTCTTCTTCGCAATCTTCACTTCCATCCTCGGCATTATGTCTCAAATTCTAGTGCTAGACGTATGACGTGATTATCAGAGCGGCTAAAAATTGTTTATATTACGGCGACACTTGAATTTAAGCATGTATAATATTAACAGGACGTTAACTGGATTTTTTGTCTGTTATAAGTATCCGAAGTTCGTTAAATAGAGGTCCGTTATATCGAGGTTTTACTGTAATAATAATCAAGATAAGAGAATTGTTTGTGAAATCATTTTCTCCATGTTTAGGTCATATTCGCCGTATTACCAACAACATGTTGATATTCAACGTAACGACACCTACACCTGTTCAAACCCTGATGTCGGGACGTTTCGGGTTCATGGATACGGACCATCACATTGTGGCCATGCTGGAGACTCCAAACATGACGGTTGGAGGGGAGCTGCTCATCAAGCTGGAGTCCTTCAAGGACTTCCACATCCTCGCCCATGTCGCGCTGCCTATTGACTTCCTGCAGGACAGCATGTTCACCGCTAAGAGGAGCAGCAAAGATGTAAATATTTTTTAAACTAACTTAATTATTATGTATTATTCCGTTTTATCTGAGTGGTCTGAAGAAAGGATGGACCCCGCACTATATATTCTGATAAATCTCAATTCTCAATATTCTCAATTCTCAATACTCAATAACAGTTCTCAATATTCATGCATCGTGTAACGCTACGTTCTTCGTTGTTGCAGCTTTGAACATGACTGCCATTTTAAATATAGTAATTTGGTCATGCCATTTTTCATTTATTTTTATTTTGTTTCCTTTCTTTCAACTACTTTGTATTCACACGCTTAATTCATTCTTTCCATATGTCCAAATCATGGGAAATTTTTGAAAGATTGGACAAGAGAAGAATGATTAAAGTTATGTATTACCAGTTTTTATAAAATTGAGGAAGTACGAGGAAAACGCGGCTTTACCAACTGAATCACTCACTGATAGGTTGTCATTATCAAAGCTTGAAAAAATCGATCAGCTTGCATAATACAATATATAAATAAATGACACAAAATAAATACATGTGGTGAGATCCTTCCTTTCTGCTTGCCCCCTTTTAGAAATAGCCTTATGGTTTGATAGTTCATAAAATACCTGCTATACCACTGTGCCGCTAACCCTCACCAAGTCGACCATAAGGAGATTCCGTGTAGCACAGAGGAAACACGAAAGAGCAATGCTACATGTAAGACCGGATAAGAAATATTGAAATACGTAGAAGGTCGGGAGTAACAGATATCGTCGAAAGGGTAGCTAAGCTTAAATTATCATTTGGGGGACATATTGCCAGATTGGTAGACGTTAAATGGATCAGAATGGTGGTAGAGTGGAGAGCCCGCGAAGATAAAAGAAACAGAGGGAGACCCCTCCCACGATGGTCCGATGATATCCGAAGAATTGCTGGCGATTGGATGCAAAAGCTCGAGACAGGAGTACGTGGAGAAGTATGAGGGATGCCTATGTCCATCAGTGGACGACAACGGCTGTTTACGTTAGTAAGTTAGATGCGTAGCGATACAAGTCATTTTTGTTTGCACTACGCTTTTGACAGAAGCCCCACTGTAACTCGGACTGCTTGGACTCGTTCTCGTGTATACACGTCTGAAACCGCGTCTCCCCTTTCTTACCTCAGTATTTTCCAGCCTGGCAACACGAATACGACTTTCGCTTCGGCATCTATGACTTCTTCAATGTTACGATTGTGCCTTTGACGAACCCACGATAAATAATTGTTACTTAATCTGTGTCTCTTCGTTAATGCATACACCTACCCACTGCTACATCTCTGTTTGTATCAAATCAGTGCCTTCCAACATTATTATTATTTTTTTCTAATTTTGTTTTTTTGTTCTCAAGATTGATCTTCGAGTGAACTGGGAGAAGTACAGTGTTGGCTTCACCGGAATCTGGTACTACAACACCGGCTTGGACTTCCAGTACCTCTACAAGGTATTCACCCCCTTCACAGGATTCGAAGAGAATGGTCTCGTCTTGAAAAACATCTACAAAAGAGGATTAGACTCTGAAGTTTCCATCAGACTCTCCAAATCTAAGGTATGAATCGACCAATTACTATTTTTGTCCAATTGAACGACGAAACAGATTTTGGTAAATAGTTCAAAAACCATGTTAGATCCTTTTATCGATTTTTTAAATACAAAAATTTATGAGAAATTTATCATTTTATTTATACTGATTATCACGAGAAGTCAGTTTGTAAGCTCCTAGTAGAAAGTAGTGGAAATTATTAAAATAGATTGATTGGTCAAATTTTGTGAAAACCCGTTGCTTTCATTACATATAGGAACTTCTTACTTCTATAAGATATCTGGATTACGGTTTCAGGTTCAGAATATTTGATCTTTGATTAATTTAAAAATACATCTTTTAAATAAATTATTAGAATCATCAAACTAAATTTTAATCCATGTGTTATAACTGGAATTTTAATTATATTCCTCCAATATTTGTTGATATGCTCACAAAAATTCCAAATAATAATACCAAAAGTTTCTGGATATCTTTCTGGTCCACAAATTCATCTGAGACGTGATATTAAAGTGATCTAAATGTAATGCAATTCTAAGATATCGGAACAATAATACGATAAATAAAACCTAAATTTATTTGTTTTGAAAGGAAATTATTATTTTCGTTTCGGCTTACAGGTTTTAAAATAATGTCATATAGATTTCTTTCTCAAACGGTTTTTCTTGTAGCTTGGCTTGGCTATTCTCATTCGAGATAACGGCAAGGGTCTTCTGAAGATCTTGGAAGAGAACTACCTTGGTATGAAGAGGAAGGGCCCCAAGACATCTCTCATCGAGGATCTGTCTACTGACATATACCTCACCATGGACACTATATCACAAACTGCCAAGTTCGACGCCCAACTAAGAAAGGTAAGCGGGTATCATTAATTAATAATGTGTTGAATATTCAAATACTATTATGAGAGGCTCGCCAGACACCTGAAACTGTTATAGGACGCAACGGCGCTTTTTTTTATCTGTCTCGCTCTTGCAATTCCTAGACTTGTGTCACGTCCATGTGGGACTGAATGTAACATTTATATATCGCACCGTGAGTGTAAAACCGACGTAAGTGCAAATATACATTTTGGAGATATGGGAGTTTAAAGACTTCATATTGCTTGGAAAAACTGTTTTTTTTTAAATGAAACAATGATTTTCGGTTTATAAGTATATTACTATAAACCGAAAATCATTGGTTTATTTAAAATAAAACAGTTTTTCCAAGCAATATGAAATCTTTAAACTCCCATATCCCCAAACTGTACATTTGCACTTACGTCGGTTTTACACTCACGATGCGATATGTATGGATTAAAGTAAGGGGGACTTCATGTTACATTTTATGTATTGAGTCTAAAAAAAACTTTTACGAATCCCACACTGTACACAATTTTAACACATTCTATTAAAAATAACATAGTACATACGTAAGAAAAAAACTTTATAATAGTTAAGAGTACAAAAAGGAAAACATATGGGGACTGGGAAAAAAATTATTTGTATTAAGAGCAAGATGGGAAAGGAAAGGGAACAACAAATTGCAACAGAAGATACACAACAATAAATATTATACAATATTTGAGCCAAAAGCTGGAGCCCCACGTTGAGCGCCCGTCATTCCATACCATTTTCCAAGTGAGGAAACAAAACCCCTTCTGAGGTCAAACAAAAATACCAATGGACACTGTTTCTTATAATACTATTATAGCATTAACCTTATGCTAATATTATTACTTTTTTACAGAACAAGGGACAGAACCAGGAAGACATTTATCAGATAATGGCTAACCTCTATCTACCAAATAAAACAGCTATTGTTTTGAAAGACAAGTTGATCATGCATGTAAGTGCACATTTTCCTCCCTTTTAACAATTTTAGTGTATAAAATAGATTTTAGAGCGATGTACGCTGTTGTGTGGAGAGAATGCCGTCGTCTCAGGTACCAAAGATAAACCTTGAGAAAAGGAGGAAAAGAGAAGGGCCATGAGGTGAGGAAAGACGTTACACTACTACTGCAAATGAGAGACTGTAAGGCCACAGCAAGTGACAGAAGTGCTTGGAGGCGAGGACTGATGGAGGCTAAGGCTCGATATGAGCTGTAGAACAATCAGAGAAGAAGAAGTTTTTTTTTATTATCTTTCATACACCACCCAATTCCAATTACCTATTGTTAACCAGTTTCAATATTACGGTATCTATATCATGGTTACTGGAAAATTGGTGGTATTTCTATTACATTACTTTGAATTTAAGAATTTTTATTTAAGGACGAGGGTGAGATGGAAGAGGGGATGTTACTTTTTATTAATTTAAACGTTGCTTTTTAGAGAAAAGTTAACCCAATAGTATACATTTTCTTCTTTTTCTCCTTTATGTAGATTTTATGATCTATTTAGACAGGATATCAAATTTGGTTCTGTAATGATGATGTCCAGTTTTATTCCCATCTTTTTATTGGTGTCTGAAATGCATCACGAATCGTTGCTGGGTCTATCCTCTCAATGTGGTCTCTTCAGAATCGTCTTCTCACCAATGGAAACAACCATAATTAAGGAATTTCATAATATAAATGTCTTAAGTTTAATACATTTTGTTTCAGGATATTTCAGTCATGACAAACACTCTATCTTTGGACACACCGTATCCTCAATACAGGCAAATCAACGTTCTCCAAACAGTGGACGTGATTTTGGGTGAAAAGTACAATATCACCATGGCTTTGTCTACCAGTAATGGCACGGAATGGACCGAGGTAAAGTTTCAATATATTATAATAATAAAGTGGAGTGTATTACGAGAATAATAATAGAGTGGAGAAGGATATTGAAAGAAGGGTTGGGGCAGGCAACAGAGTAATTGGTGCACTTAAAGTTGTCATCGCAAACAAAAGCCTATTCAAAAAATCTAAGATGGCAGTGCATAATGGTGTTGTTGTGCCGATCCTCATGTATGAAAGTGAAACATGGTACTGGCAAAATAAGGATGAAAGTAGAATAAATGCAGTAGAAATGAGATTTTTAAGACGAATGTGTGATAAATCTGTATATGATAGAGTGTCCAATGAAAGTGTGCGATTGAAAGTGTTATGAAAAAAATACTGAAAGGATCGTTAAGATGGTTTGGACAGATGGAAAAAATGAGTGAATACAGAATGGTGAAGAAGGTATATGTAAACAACGTGAACGGAGCTAGAAATAGTGGAAGACCGAGGAAAACGTGGCACGATCAATTATTAAATGTCGGTCACGTGAGGAGTCGGAGAAATCGACGCGCGTGCATGACAAGATGTATGAATTGGTTATAATAATAAAGATGATTTGAACACATGGAAATAAATAATGAAGAAATAATGATGAAGATGGTATATGTAAACGACGTAAACGGAGCAAGAAATATAGGAAGACCAAGGATAACATGGTATGATCAAATATTGAATGTGAAAAGTCGAAAAAATCTACTGCCATGATACGATGTATGAATGTTGAGGAATACAGAAAAGTATGTCAGATAAGAACAGCGTGGCTGTTCATTATTTCTGACTATCCCTTCTTGGAGATGGCGTGATTTGTTAGTTAATAAAAAAAACATAATTTTATTTGGGCTTAATATAGAGATTTAAAGGTAGATTAAAAAAGTCACATTTTATAATTTCCAGAGCTTCGCCCGCGTCTTCTACGAATACGAAGTGGGAGAAAATGATGAGTATTCCGTCAGGACCGGAAGTGTGAACCTCGTCACCCAACTGGAGGTCCTCCGCTACCTTAACTCCAAGATGACAATCCAGCTCTACGAGACGCTCACCATGATCTCCGCCGAGCTGGACACCCCCTCCTGCAAGCTGACGGCCAAAGGAAATTCAGAAGTAAGACCACCCCGTCATTTTAATTAGTTCCGACTGCCTTGCAACCCTTATGTCTACGAGTATTACCCGAAATCGCCACTCTACAAGTATGTACTCGTATATCTTTTGTTAACATTTTTCTTAGTTTAACTACTATTTCGTTTCATGTTGTTGTCTGTTGTATGTGTTAAAACCGCTGTATGTGTGAAGCCCTAGATAAATTAATTCTACACCAGACCACAGACTGATGCCCGTAGCACACCTCCGCTGCGAAATACGAGTAGCGGAACTGCTGGATGAATTCCGCTGCGATCAAGTGTAGATTGAGTAGCGGAACTGGGCGCCGGAACTTCACGCGAGTCAGTTGAGTTGAGGCAATCGGAGCGAAATATCGTCGTTATCAGAGTCAGAGGAGGAAGCAATACTATTGTGGACTTAACTACTATTGTTAACTTTGAAGAGGCATAAAACTCGTAGAATTTGGGTGCACGAGATTAATGAAAAAAGGAAGAAATTAGGAGAAAACCGACTATGTAAAGAACTAGAATCACATGAAGATCGTTTCTATACGTATTTTAGAATGAGGCCAGAGAGTTTTGAAGAATTACATAATCTTTTGAAGCCATTTATAGTCTGGATGATTTAATAAATAGAGAATAGGTATATTTCTGACCTCTTGAATTAATTTTTCTGTGAAATCAACGTCCGTTTTATGAAAAAAATGTAGTTTCGCTTTTTGTTTTTGTCGACTTCCACAAACACGTGCGGACACAACGCGGCACCGCAACTAAATGGCGGCCGGAGCGCGGAGGTGTGGCCGGCGTCGGAGCAGATCGACGAAGCCGCGCGGGGAAAGAGATAGAATTATAGTCAAATGTATGCGTTAGAACAGGCAGTTCCGCTAGTGTTCCGCTTCTCCTATATATGGACAAGACGTGGCGAAATTACTGCGGCTCCGCTGTTATGGTTTCGGAGGTGTGGTATGGGCCTGAGAATCACAACTTTATAAATATTTTACATATTCTTCTCTCGTACATTCGTCACATGTGTCCAAACCATCTGAAGGATCCTTTTTTAATTTTACTTATGATGCAATCATCTGCCTTACATGCCTTACATTCTTCTCAGTGATCTCTTTTCTACGGCATTTATCCTACTTTTATCCCTTTTTTGCCAGCTCCAAGCTTCACTTTCATACACAAGGGTTGGCACTAGAACTCAATTATGTACTGACATCTTTGCTGTAGTTGAAATATTTATATTTGCAGTGATGACTTTGAGAGCGCCATTCATTTTGTTTCCAGTACCGACCCTTCTTTCGATATCTGATCGGAGCAACATTTCGGCGTAGGTGTGACCACGATGTTCTTCTTTCTTCTTTGCTAGCCTTCTTCCCTCCTCTGTTTCAATTTCTTCCACTCGTCTCTATCCTGCCCCCTTTATATTCAAGATTTTCCAACCTTTTTGATAATATCATCGGTCCATTTCATCGGTGGCCTTTCGATGTTAAGTAATATTATAATACTCGTATATTACTTTTTTTTATTTATATTAATTTTATTTTTTATTTCCAGTACTATAAGTATTTTAACTCTTAAATATTATGTATACCTTATTTTGTCTTAGTTTAACTTCAATCTTGTTTATCACTATCATTTGTTAATTGTTAACTATTATTTTATATTTGTGGTAGCATGTAAGTGGCCTTATTTTAATTTTTCTAAATGTTTTTATATATACATGTTATTGATATCGCTGTATGTTACCCTTAATAAATAAAACATTCTCTCTCCATTTGTTGATTTAATGCTTTTTATTTATGATTTTTCAGTCAGATGACACGTTCATAGCTACAACTGGAAGTTTCAACCTCACCTCTCCCTACATTCAGCCGTATGACGTGAAGGTAGATTTCAAAAAGGACTTTTCCGATGTGGAAAATACGCTCATAGGCGGAATCCAAGTTAAACAGGGCAACCAGAATAACTTCGTAAGTAAATATTGTATTCAAAACAAACAAACATGTATTTATCTTTGTCTTTTTTTTACATACTTTGTATACAACTCTCACTTTTTTAACAAATTAAAATTAAATAGTCCATTGTTTTGTCCGAAACACTATGATACTTCAACATTATTACTGTTAAAATTTAAAACACTGTTATAATATCACAATTTCTTGTTATTCACTGAGAGTGTCGCGACAGCTGTTTCGCCAACCAATGTTGGCATCGTCAGGTGTTAAAATGAACTTTGTAATGAACAGTTTATTATAACACAAATAAACTTTACAATAAACAGTTTATTGTGACACCTGATGATGCCAACATCGGTTTGCGAAACAGCTGTCGCGACACTCTCTTGTTTTGCCAACCGATGTTGGCATCATCAGGTGTTACAATAAACACTGTTATAATATCACAATTTCTTGTTATTCACTGAGAGTGTCGCGACAGCTGTTTCGCCAACCGATGTTGACATCATCAGGTGTTACGATAAACAATTTATTGTAACACCTGATGATGCCAACATCAGTTGGCGAAACGGCTGTCGCGACACTCTCAGTGAATAAAAAGAAATTGTGATATCATAAGTGTTTTAAATTTTAAAATTAAAATTAAATACCAAACATGTTTTGGACAACCAGTCCTTCCTCAGTGATATTATAAAGATATTTAAAATACGAGTATTATAAAATTGTTTACAAATATGATAAGTTTTGACAGATGATATAAAGTCATTTGTCAAAACTGATCATATTTGTAAACAATATTATAATACTCGTTTTTTAAATATCTTTATAATATTACTGAGGAAGGACTAGGTTGTCCGAAACATGTCTGAAATTTAATTTGATTTTTTTTAAAAGTAAGTGTTGTATATACAAAGTACATAAAAAAAAGACAAATAAAACATCTACAACACAAAGTATGATGAACATAGAAGAAAGTTTTTAATATTTTAAATATCTATATAATATCACTGAGGAAGGGCTGGGTAGTCCGAAACATGTTTGATATTTAATTTTAATTTGTTTAAAAAGTGAGTGTTGTACACAAAGTACTCGTATATAAAAAAGAAAAATATAACACATCTAGAAAGTGTTTTTATCTGATTAAAAATTGTATTCGGTTCTCATTAAATTGTATTCGGCTGAATTCGATCAGTTTTTAAGTCATGTTATTTTGTGTTCAGCTCATCTCGGAGGTCAGCTGGCGTACTTCCATGTTGGACAATCTTCGCGCCAACATGCAAGTGTCTCTGCTGCCTATTATCCCCCCTACTGTGCTCTCTGTGGTCCTGGGGAAGGAAGACTCCTGTCGGATGCTGTCCGTGGAGGCGAGAGCCGCATCCATCTACTCCCTGGAGGGACGCAACTGCAGGGGCGAGACATCTCTGCTGTTACTCACACCGCATCGGGGATTCAGGTGGCTCAAATACAAATATTTAAAAGTCCGGAAATACAAAACGAAAATTAGAAAAAATCAACCGTATTTTTTCACTTCATCAGTAGCAAGATAGTTTCGTAGTGATGGTCTTAAAATAGAATTATCTCTTGCCGTTGGTTCAATTATGATGGTTATATTCAACAGCGTCAGAACAGACATTTTTATCTCCAAACATGCAGAACCAGCCTGTTTCTGATGACGCCGGTTGGGAGAGCAATCAAACTGCTGAACATGATCACTTCGAACTTCAGATCAACGTCTTTCATATTAGTGAAACTCTTAGAGAGTATATTGTCTACCTTAAATCGAACCATCTCTCATGCGTTCCTGGTCTTTTACCTGTTCACAAATATATGACTTTAACTGTAATTATTTTCGTTATATCTTTTGAGAAAAGAAAACTGATTTTTTTAACTATTCCACTTTTGTCTTTATTTCGAAACCGATCGCTGTCGAAATAAAGACAAAAGTGGAAGTAGTTGAAAAAACATCGTTTTATTTAATTATTATTCAAAATGAACTTACATCAAGAGATTTCAGTAAAATCATTTGATTATCTGAAACTGATTTGATTATTGCTTCTCGAACTTGAGTAAGTACACCCTTGGATAAGAATATGATAAATTTTACTCCATCTTAGGATGGAGAAGAATTTGTAAAAAAAATATTACTACCCTAAATACATGTTACTTTAAATTTTTTTTTTACGAATTCGAACTCTTAACTTTTCCTTTTTAGGGGTGTACTACAATAATAAAGGTCTATTTATCGAGTATGTGATAATAAGATTATATTTTTACAGGAACCTGAATCTTACGTTTGAAATCCAAAAAAATGATATTATAACTGGAATTTTCAAATCTGAAGCTAACACGTATAAAATCGATGGAAAAATTACTGGGACCAACCCTAAAGAGGTAAGAAAATCGAAAAGATATATTTTTCCTAGTTTTTCTTATACCCAAATGAAAGTTTCGATTCTTGTTCTTGTCTTGTCATATCTCCGTGGTGTATATGGTTTCAAGGGTCCTTCTTCACCGACTCAATTGCACGTCTGACGCCTACATCATTCGAAATGATCCTGCCGCCTTAACCTCGTCCTACAGGGGTCTTCTCCAGGTGGTTATAGGTCTGCTTCGCTACCCCTTTCCACCCACAGGGGACTAATCTAGTGCTCCCTGAACGATGCAGGCTGGGTTCCACAGCGTTTCGGAGTGTGACCGATCCATAGCCATTGGCGTCTAGCGACTTGTTCTCTAATTGGCCGATCGCCTGCCAGGATTCAGAGAACGGCATTTGATTCTATTTGGGCCCAAAAGATCTTGAATATTGAAAACCTATTTATAAACAAGTGCAGTTTTCGAATGACGTTCATGGTAGATTTTAGAGCATATCAACTAACTAAAACTAACTAACCATCACGCCGTCTCCTCGAAGGGATAGGCAGAAAGAATGAACTGGCACATTTTTCTTTCCTGACATGTTTCTCTCGCTTCCTCAATATTCATACATCGCGTCATGCACGCGCGTCGATTTCTCTGACTCCTCACATGGCCGACATTCAATATTTGATTTATTTGATCGTGCCACGTTTTCCTCGGTCTTCCTTTCTTTCTAGTTCCATTTACATCGTTAACATATACTTTTTTACCATTCTTTCTTTATTCATTCTTTCCATATGTCCAAACCATCTTAATGATCCTTTCATTGTTTTGTTCATAACATCATCATTCGCACAGCATTCACTTCTTATATTTTCAACGACACTCTATCATACACAGAGTATCCTACTCATTCGTCTAAGAGATCTCATGTCTACTGCATTTATTCTACTTTCATCCTTCTTTTGCCAGTTCCATGCTTAAGTTCCATACATAAGGGTCGGTATAAGAACACCATTGTGCACTGACATTCTAGCTTTTTTGAATAGGTTTTTATTTGCGATGACAACTTTAAGTGCACCATTCACTTTGTTGCCTTACCCTTCTTTCAATTTCTTTCAATATTTTAGAGTATATCAAAGTAAATATTTTTATTTGTATAATGTTTCTTGAATAATTATCTAAAACGCAATATTTAATTAAGACCTGTTTTACTACACTTCCATGCGGCAGTATGATAATAAGGTATTACCAAAATCATGATCACAACATCTATGATCTTCACTAGCTTAAATGTTCTGAAAGAATCCAGGATTAACTATGCCGAACAGTTTTTAAAACAATTCGCAGAATGAACCCAGTCTTTATCTCTGATCTTTGAATTGCTTCTTTTTCCTCTTATATTGTAGATCTTACTAACTATTTATAGTCCAGTCAAATCAGAAACAAAAAGAGGTCCATCTCGAAATGCGAGATAAAAAGCTAGAAACTCGTATACATCTCTTCATTTTGGCGTTCAAAAAGTGGTCTCAAAAATCGTATAAAATTTTGTGTCTGATTTTGTGTCTTTTTTTGACTACTATATTCTATTTCCAAAAAAATGACATCTTCGTCTATATTGAGATACAATTAATCCTTAACCCTTAACGTTTCGTGTTCAAAACAAAACGCTTGCTCCCATGTGGTAAGTTCAGTTTACCGCTAACTTTATCTAAATATCAAGCATATGACTAGATGAATCAAAATTTAATTTATGTCATCTTGTAGGGAATTTCATTAGGAATAGATCGATATCTATAACATACATGGATTATTTGAAAAACATATCATTATTAATTTTTTTCTGGAACCATGCGATTTCTGATATGTAATGCGTCATAACATACGACCGACTAAACATCAGGTATAAACTTGTCTGCGCGCAGCGGCCGGCGTGGCGAAGATAAAGGCACCTAGGCAAAATGTATAGTACGTTGAAGACAACGAGTACGTATTAATATTTGTCCCTTTTGGTAAAGTGTTAATATTTTCACAGTTCTGATATTATTAAGTTACGTGGTGCGTTTTCATCCAGTCGGTATTATTACGTACCTATTGAAAAGGTCAAAGATATAATTTATAATATGTTCAAAACAGCGAGTAAGTATTTGTCACTTTTGATAAAGTTGTAAATATTAGCAAAACAAATTCTACCTTAACACGAATGAAGGTGAGGGCAGTCTTAGAAAATATTTTTTTTTGGGATGAAGGAAGTAATTTTTTGCTTTTTTTTTATTACGAAATATTGAGAACACTTCAATGGAGGATTACAATTTTTTTTATAATATTAGGGTCCATAGGTTTTAAGAAAATCAACTTTAAATTGGCAGTGGAAACTCAATTGACCACATGGCAACGCGACGGTTAAAAAAAAAAAAATAATAATTACTAAATACAAACAAACAAACCATCACACCGTTTCCTCGCAGAGGTAGGCACAGAGAACAAAACACGCAACACTACTCTATTCTGACACACCTATGTAGCTTCCACCACATTCATACAACGAGCCATACACGCACAAATTAAATACTCATATTTTAAAAAGATCTTTGACAATTTATTCTAATATTCATAAATTCTATTAAACACTGTTAAAATTATTTCAGGTGGTGGCTACCTTGAAGCCATTGGGAGAGGGCGTGCAGTATACGGTTATTTTGAAGTCGCACGTGGTGAATGACAAGGTATCTGTGACGACATCGCTCGTTGGCTCAACGTTGCTCTCCCTTCATCTCAACTGGCAGAACGGAAAAAACTTCAAGGACTTTTATGCCAAGGTATATTAAAATGACCATATAATCAAATCGGAAAAATAGTATAAACTTCCTATGTCACCTTCCCTATTCCACATATTAAATAAATGTCCTTATTTCCCTCATCCTGCATTTTGTCTCCTCCCTCCCTCCTGTGCCTCCTGCTGTGCATTATTTCGTTTTTATTCTTTCTCTAACATATGTTATTTATGTATCAATTGTGTATTTTCTTTTGCTGTTGTATTGCTATGTGTGTACAGTGGGACAAAGCTAGTTGCCATTTTTCCTAAATTGGATTATGTCATTATTTTTTTATTCTCGTTTCAGTTTGACTCTTCGAATCACAACATGAAGGAAATCTTCGTAAAGGGAAATATGAAACTGACAGAGGATAAAAGGGTGGTCCTAAGTTTGCTTTCAAACACCCCTCTACAAAACCTACATACCATTAGCGCCAATGCAGACGTCAGGTAGGGTTGATTTTATTTATTTTTATAATAATAAAAAAAATTATAAAAACAGTATATTACATACTTAGGAAATTGAAAATAACTTTGTTTAATCCACAAAATATAACAAAAATATTTAAAAACACGACATGTTTCGGAGGATACCTCCATCTTCCGGTGTAAAAATATAATAAAAACTAAACAAAGAAAGACTAATATAGAAACGCATTTAAAATTTGATTCAATAATTCAAATTTAAAAATTGTAAAAAAAATATACATATTATTAGTACTTATAACAAATAACCCAAGTTAATTTTCAAATTTGAATTATTGTATCGAATTTTAAATGCGTTTTTATATTAGTTTTTCCTAGTTTAGTTTTTATTATATTTTTACACCTGAAGAATCCTCCGAATATGTCGTGTTTTTTAATATTATTTAAATATTTTGTGGATTCAAGTTATTTTCAATTTCCTAAGTATATTACTGTGGAATTCCACAGTGTTAATGCCTTAGCATCCAACAATATATAACCTTTGTTTACTTTGCTTTTATATCATATTATATCGAACTAACGAAATTAGTGGAAAAGTAAAATGAATAATTCATAAGTCACTATCCTTTTCCACTTATTTTTCCCGTATTCTTTAATTTTTTCTTATTTATACATAAGGCCACACTCTTTACCTCAATTTCAAATGTTGAAATTAAGGGTGAGCGGTCCGCTCACGAGTTAACTCAAAGAGTCGACTCGCTTTGGTAAGCGAGTGAGCGATGACTCGGAAAAAGAGCGGCAGCTCAATGATCGGTAAATTACTGCGAAAGAGTCAACTCTTTCGTGAATCATCTTCGGAGACTTCTCGTGACGCATCATTATGGCGGTCATCGAGTTTTTTTTAGCTAATTTACTAACTAACTAACCATCACACCGTCTCCGCGATGGGGTAGGAAAAAACATGGACTGCCACACTTTTCTTTCCTGACATATTTCTCTCGCTTCCTCAATATTCATACATCATGTCATGCACGCGCGTCGATTTCTCTGACTCCTCACATGGCCGAAATTCAATATTTGAATTATTTGAGCGTGCCACGTTTTCCTCGGTCTTTCTCTATTTCTAGTTCCATTTACATCGTTAACATATAATTTTTTTACCATTCTTTCTTCATTCATTCTTTCCATATGCCCAAACCATCTTATTGATCCTTTCATTATTTTGTTCGTAACACCATCATTCGCACCGCATTCACTTCGTATATTTTCATTCGACACTCTATCATACACAGAGTATCTACACATTCATCTAATAGATCTCATTTCTACTGCATTTATTCTACTTTTATTCTTCTATTGCCAGTTCCATGCTTTGCTTCTATACATAAGGACACATGGAAAGAATGAATGAAATTCCATTTTTTTAGCTCATTGGGAAATTCCTCCATCGAAATCTTTGGCTTTTTTTCTCTCTATTTTTTAGATCATCGGGGGAAATCGGCCGGTCGAAATCTTTGGTGACCTGTTTTTTAGCTCATTCGAATGTCCAATTTTTTCCAAAGGAGCTTAAAAAGAGGTCGACGAATTTCTTACAGATAAAAATGTTGTCACGAGTCACGATTCCTCGAGACAGACTCTTTTTTATGAAAACGACGACTCATGCTGAACGATCCGTTCAGCTCAGCCCTTGATTAAGTCTTTAGACTCGACATTGCTTGTTTTTTAGTGATTGCCTGTCAGAGATTGAGTCATTCTGCTAATTCACCCTCTGTTGAAAAATGATGTAACTAATGCAATTATATTTTTCTAGCTTTTCTCCGAGAAACGGATCATTCGTATGTGATTACAACCTCACTAAGTTGGCAGGAGAAAGCAATATAAGATGGAGTGTTTTAACCGATAATTTGCTATTCAAAGTAAGTAAAAAAATATCTAACACTAACTAATGATCACTTCACCCCTCTGAAGAGGTAGGCATAAATAATGGATTACCATACTGTTCTTTCTTGACATACTTCTCTCGTTTCCACAACATTCACACATCTCGTCAAGCACGCACGTTGATTACTATGACTCCTTACGTGACTGAAATTTAATATTTAATTGATTTCATCGTGCCACGACTTTCTTGGTCTTCCTCTATGTTTTTTCGGTTAACGTCGTCTACATACGATGACCTTCATGGCCGAGTGGTAAGTGCATTGACTGCCACCCCGAAGGTTCCGAGTTCGATTCCCGGTGGGGGCAGTGTGATTGTTACACTGTCTTTGGTCTGGTGTAGAATTCACGTGACAATAAAATGGCGATAGATTAGCTACCTATCACATGTCACAAGAATCACTTTGATAGCTATGATACCCTTTACATCGATTTGGCTAATGCTATCATGATGTAAACAGCGATTCAACAAAAAAATATATATACGAGTATTTACATATTTTCTTTCTTCATTCATTCTTTCTATGTGTCCAAACGTAGATAAGTAAGTACCAGTTTCAGAAAATATTGTATATATTTTTTTATAACTACCTCTTATATAAAAATATGTAGCAAACAATGTAATATTGAATCCGTGTTATGTCACAACTCCTATATTGAGGAAACAGAAAGAGTATTAAACTCCAATCCCAAAAAGTTTTGGCACTTCGTTGCTGAAAAAAGAACCGATAACAATCTACCATCAAATATGTTTCTTGATGATATCATAGCATCCAATGGTCAAGATATATCTAACCTTCTTGCATCTCATTTCTCTTCTGTGTATTCCTCCAATTCAAACACCAATAACCTTGTACTAAACTATAATAAAACGGTAGACTTAAACCACCTACAGATACAACCCTCAGATGTCCTTATCGCATTAAAGTCACTAAAGGGAAAATCTTGCTCGGGACCGGACTTGATTCCTGAAATAGTTCTCAAGAAATGTAAAACTTCTTTATATAAACCTCTCTGTACACTATTTAATTCTTCACTTACGTCCGGAACATTTCCTGAAAAATGGAAACTGTCTTACATTCAACCCATTTTCAAAACTGGAGACAAAGCTGATATAAAAAATTATCGACCAATATCAATTTTGTCTCATATCCCTAAATTATTTGAATCCATTATTACGTCCAAAATAACACCACTCTTCAATCACATACTTATCGATCAACAACATGGCTTTAGATCAAAAAAATCTACCACAACAAATCTTCTTTCTTTTACTGATTATCTCGTTAAAGGTCTCGAACAAAATAAACAACTTGATGTGATTTACACTGACTTTTCCAAAGCTTTTGATAAAGTAAATCACCATTTTCTTCTCTCCAAGTTATATGCGCTGGGTATAAGTGACCCATTTCTCTCACTTATTAAATCTTACCTCAATAATAGGAAACAAATAGTACGAATCAATAATTATCTATCAAATCCTATAGACGTGACTTCGGGTGTACCACAAGGAGCCCACCTTGCTCTCTTACTATTTTACTTATTTATTAATGATATACACATGTCAATTAATAACTCATCGTTCTGGTTATTTGCTGATGACAACAAAATTCTCAAAGTCATAAATACTTCAGAAGATTGTCTTCTTCTTCAAGCTGACTTAATATCATTTAGTGAATGGTGTGTACGAAATGACCTAAAATTGAATACTGATAAATGTAAAGTTATGCGATTTTTTCGAAAACATAATCCAATAGATTACCCTTATAACATTGACAATATACAGTTATCAAATGAAACTACCATACGTGACCAAGGAATCACACTCGACTCTAAATTATCTTTTACCACACATATTGAGCTATCTGTCAACAAATCATATAAACTTCTGGGCTTTATCAATAGAATCTCATCCGACTTCAAAAACATTTCCACCCTCAAATCACTCTATTGCGCCCTAGTTCGCCCACACTTGGAATATGCTTCAGTAGTCTGGTCCCCATACTATGAAATTCACATTTCTAATATTGAGTCTGTACAACATCGTTTTCTAAGGAAAATTGGTCGAATGCTCAGACTTGAGAGAGAAGATTACTCCTATTCTGACTTGGAAAAGCTACTAAATATTTCACCATTAGTTGATCGCAGAAATAAAAATGATTTAATCTCCTTTTTTAAAATAATAAACTCACACTTTGATGCACCCTGTCTTCTCGAAAATATAAAATTCAATGTACCCACCCGGAATCTAAGGCAAATTAAACTTTTTCACGAAAATCTCCATAAAACAAACTACGGATATAATGCACCTATACCTAGAATGACTAGACTTGTAAACTGTTGTCAAGACTTAGATTTTTTTGGATTAAATCTAAATTCTTTTTTGTCTAAACTTAAAAAATATCGACCTCCATCAAACCCTTAAATTGTCTAAACCAGATGCAGCTTTTACTATTTGTTTGTCACTGAGACTACTTGTACCTTGTAATCCTTCCACAATATAATCAAATATGTCGTTAGCTAATTGCAGTCGTGTTCTTGTTGCTCATCTCTGGTATACATATCTATGAATCTTTCTTCTTTACTCTCTTCCAGATCATCCTCTTAACTTGTCCTAGGCTAATTGTTTACTGTTACTGTTTTAAAATGTTCCTAGATTTAAGTAACTTATCTGTATTATGAATAATGTATTGGAATTAATTCCGTCAACAACAAAATAAATAAATAAATAAATAAATAAATAAATAAATAAATAAATAAATAAATAAATAAATAAATAAATAAATAAATAAATAAATAAATAAATAAATAAATAAATTAATAAATTTACATAATACGCTTCGTTAAATGTTCTACTATTTGACGACAATTATTTTTGAATAAAACAATACAAGTGGAAAATCCATATCAAAGCAGGCAGTAAAACAGTTTCCTTCCAATGTATTGTTTTTGTAAGGGTATAAAAAAATCTGTTTGAAAAGAGCATTAATGTTTGGTCAAGACAGAAACCCGCAACCATTTTACTAACTAACTAACCATCACGACGTCTCGCCGAAGGAGTAGGCAGAAAGAATGGACTGCCACACTTTTTTTCCTGATATATTTCTCTCGATTCCTCAACATGCATACATCGTGTCGTGCACGCGCGTCGATTTCTCTGACTCCTCACATGGCCGACATTCAATATTTGATTTATTTGATCGTGCAACGTTTTCCTCGATCTTCCTCTATTTCTGGTTCCATTTACAAACGTGAACATATAATGTTTTACCATTCTTTCTTCATTCATTCTTTCCATATGTCCAAACCATCTTAATGATCCTTTCATTATTTTGTTCATAACACCACCATTCGCACCGCATTCACTTCTCATATTTTCATTCGACACTCTATCATACACAGAGTATCCACACATTTGTCTAAGAGACCTCATTTCTACTACATATATTATACTTTTATCCTTCTTTTGCCCGTTCCATGCTTCGCTTCCATACATAAGAGTCGGTAAAAGAACACCTATTGTGCACTGCCATTCTAGCTTTTTTGGATAGGTTTTTGTTTGCGATGACAACTTTAAGTGCATCATTCACTCTCTACTCGCCCATCTCTTGTAAACATACTACCTAAATACACGAACTCATCTACTTGCTCCAAATTTACACCATTCACGCTAATGTTGCAGACTGTCATGATTTCTTCTTTTTCAAAAATCACCTTGGACTTATTAACATTCATCATCAGATCATTTCGCATGCATACCTCATATACGTACATACTATTTACCAGGACTTGTTTTTATTGTTGTTTCGATTTTATGTTTTCTAAAAACTAGCCTACTATTACTTTACTACCACGCCGCCTCCTCTAAAGGGTAGCCAGAAATAATGGACTGCCACACTTTTCTTTCCTGACATACTTCTCTTGCTTCCTCAACATACATCGTGTCATGCATGCATGTCGATTTCTCCGACACTTCACGTGGCCGAAATTCAAAATTTAATTAATTTGATCATGCCACGTTTTCCTCGGTCTTCATCTTTTTTTAGTTCCATTTACATCGTTAACATAAATATATTTTTACCATTCCTTCTATATTCATTCTTTCCATGTGTCCAAACCATCTTATTGATCCTTTAATTATTTTGTTCATAACATCATCATTTGTACCGCATTCACTTCTTATATTTGTTTTCTAGAAGTTTAATAATATTTTATGGGAATGACATGTTTCGTCTTTATAAGGCTTTATCAAATTTAATAATGCGCTAATAAAAATACGTTTTCATTCATATTAATGATTTAATATGGAGTTTAAGAAGCAATAAATGAAATTTTTATATTAGATATATAATAAAAAAAAAACTTTCGTTTTGTGTTACCCGATACATTTTAATAAATTAACATAAACTGTAAAAGAGAAATTGTAGAAGAGCTTGAAAAAGAAGAGCATATCACCAGACGATCTTGTAGTTATCTTTCAGATAGATAAAATAATTTTGAATAAATCGCACCTCGCGTCGATTATTGTCTAACTTATTCTTCTTAAAGTGCCCTGACAGGTCCCCCCGACGTTGGCGATCACTCTGGTAAACTCTTCCCTATCCTGCGCTGTCCGGAATAGCTCCTCCACAGTTCTGTCCATTCCCTCATATAACGCAGCCAAGCCTTCTCCCTGCCCCCCTGCGGCCATCTATTTTTCCCTTCAATATTAGTTGCAGCAGGCGATACTTCTCTCCTCGTAGAACGTGACCCAGATATGAAATCTTGCGAACTTTGATTAATATCAGCAGTTCTCTATTTACTTCTGCACGATTCAGGGCTTCTGTGTTCGTCACTCTGTCTGTCCATGGGATCCTGAACATTCTTCGGTGAAGCCACATTTCAAATGCCTCTAACCGGTTCATTGTATTTACTTTTAATGTCCATGTCTCACACCCATATAACAGAACAGACCACACATAACACCTTAACATCCTCTGTCCTTAGTTTTGAGTTGACTGTCTAACTGTTGAATTGTCTAACTAAGATTTCTTTTTTTTGTTCACAAGGTATCCAACCATCACACTGTGGATGGAGTAAGGCGAAATCTGGACTTGAATACATTTTACCTGTACAATGCGACGGAAATCGCACCCAAAGTTGCCAAGGAGCTTACAAGCCTGGGCTTCCAGATTGGCATTGACAATGCCTGGAGGTTAATTATTTTTAATTTTATTCTTTTGTGCAAATGGTAATTGTGCTTCATATTGACTACATCTATCTTAAATCCACAAAAAAACAATTATTATCATTCGCACCCCATTCACTTCTTATATTTTCATTCGACACTCTATCATACACAGAGTATCCACACATTCGTCTAAGAGATCTCATTTCTACTGCATTTATTCTACCTTCATCCTTCTTTTGCCAGTTCCATGCTTCGCTTCAATACATAAGGGTCGGTAGAAGAACACCATTGTGCACTGCCATTCTAGCTTACTTCATTTTATCCATATATTTTTTTCTAATAATACCTAATGGTTATTTTTTTAGCTGTGGGTCTAACGCATCACTTCTGACTGATGGAAAAGAACGAGTCGCCATTGATTTGAATGTTCTTCTCCCGAAGCCAAACCTGGATGTCCACTCGGTGGGCATGAGTTATACCAACCATAAGTCCGGCCTGAAGACCATTGAAGCTCTGTATACTACGGACGTGAGTGGACAAATTGCTTCTGCTGTTGCCAAGGTAAAAACTGCAATATTCTATCTGTTTCAGTCCAAATTGGTTCTCTTCAGTTTTTTTTCTCTCTAATGTTCCCAATTTTTTTAATGTAATTTCAGGTGAAATCGCCTACGAACCAATACCTGGCTAACGTGACCCTGGATTGGGGTTTAAAAAATTCACCACAGACTATAGATAACATCTTGGTAATCGATATGGTGGATGAGTCCATTGGGGTCGATTATGTTTTGGTGTCACCCCTGTTCAAGGGTGAAGAGACCTTCAAGATGAAAGGAAGCTACAGGGAACCTACGGACGAACTTATTTCACTTATGTAAGCTAATTAATAATTTCTTAAATCACTATTTAATTTGGAACTCTGTTATAATATCACAGTAATATTTAATTTCTATGAAATTGTCCCAATAGCTTTTCCGTCAACCAATGTTTGCATCCGGTTGTTTGTAAACACCCGATGATGCCAGCAAAGTTTGGCGAAATAGCTGTCGCGACAATTTCATAAAAATGAAATAAATTGAGGTATAACAACCGTGTTCCCAATTAAACAGACAATAATGTTGAAGCATCATAGTATTTTGGTCAAAACAAAACTAACTAACTAACTAACTAACCATCACGCCGTCTCCCCGAAGGGGTAGGCAGAAAGAATGGACTGTCACACTTTTCTTTCCTGACATATTTCTCTCGCTTCCTCAACATTCATACATCGTGTCATGCAAGCGTGTCGATTTCTCTGACTCCTCACATGGCCAACATTCAATATTTGATTTATTTGATCGTGCCAAGTTTTCCTCGGTCTTTCTCTATTTCTGGTTCCATTTACATCATTAACATATAATTTTTTTACCATTCTTTCTTCATTCATTCTTTCCATATGTCCAAACCAAAACAATGGACTATAATATGATCTGTTTTTGTCTTATTGGACTTTATTATCTTCTAAATTTGGAGAAAAACTTTCTCAATTTAGGAGAATAAATTTCTCAAATAGGAGAAAATTTTCCTTAAAGAGGAGACATTTTTTATCAATAAGATAAAAATTTTCTCGATGAGAATATAATTTTAAAAAGGTTTTGAAGTTCGAATTTTTCGTAATAATAGGTCAGAAGTTGGTGACTTGACCATATTCTAGGAAACAAAATAACGAAATGTTGTTTTATTGATTTTAGAGGAACAATGTCTTATCCTGCATCACACCAAGTGTTAGACGTGGATCTGATATACGGAGGTTTGAAGCACACAGTCGGTACTATTAATACGACGACGCCCTTCTCCAACATCCCCTGGCTGGCTACGGACGCAAGGATCACGAACGGGGATACCCTCAGCGAGAATATGATACAGCTCTTCTGGACCAATCAGTCGGCCCTCCTAAATGCCACACACAAGATCAAGAAAGCCCCCAAAAATGTCATTAGTCAATCAGGAATGATTTCGTTGGAAATTCCCCTGAACACCCGGCACTTCCTGGTTACGGATTACTCCTACGTCCAAGGGGATAAATGGAGTAATGGAAACAATACCCTTTATTATAATGGGGACCAGTTTGTTCAAGCGTTGTTCAAAAGTGTCTCGGACACAAGCGAGAGAAAGCTTTTAAGAGACACGGTGGACATTAGTGTGGACATTGCCAAGTTTTCTCCATTCGGGATTCACTATATTCACCAATTCAATAATATTGACACAGTAAGGACAAACCTATTCGTTCATTACTTAATTTAACTTGTCAAATTGTCAAATTGCCAAATTGCCAAATTGTTAATTGGCAAATTGGTAAATTGTCAAATTGTCAATTTGTCAATTGCCAATTTTTCAAAATTTCGGATTATCAAATTGTCAAATTGTCAAATACACAAATTGTCAAATTGTAAACATGCAAAAAGTTTAATTGTTAAATTCTCAAATTGTCATTTCTTGAATTATCAAATTGTTAAATAACAAAATTGGCAAATTGTCAAAATGTCAAATTGTCAAATGTCAATTTGCCAATTTTCACATTAACTAATTGTTAATTGTCAATTTGTCAAATTGTCAAATTGCCAAATTGTCAATTGTCAAATTGTCAAATTTCACATATTCAAATTGTAATTTGTAAAATGGTTTTATTGTGATTTTGTCAAATTGTCAAATTATGAAATAATTTAATTTTCAAATTGTCAATTTGGTCAATTGGAAAATTGGAAAATTGTCAATTTGCCTAATTGTCAAATAGTCAAATAGTCAAATTGTCAAATTGTCAAAATGTCCAATTTTGAAATTGTCAAATTTCTAAAATATAAAATTGTCAAATTGTCTAATTATTAAACGTTTTATTAATTGTCATATTTCTAATTATCAAGTTGTCAAATCACAATATGTCAAATTGTTAAAATGACAAATTTGTCAAATTGTCGAATAGTCGGATCAACTAATCAACGATATGCTTTTCAGGATATAAAGCAAGCCTCAGTTTATGAATTAAACAATGCCACAAACTTCAATCTTACCGGAAGATTAGATATTGAACCATGGAAGTCTGGCAAGCAAGTGAAAGTGCTGGCAATTCAGGGAACAAGAACAGTGCGGTAAGAATATAGTATTTCCAGTCTGATATATTTTTAATGACAAATAATACAAGACTACTTAACTATAAGCTATAATTAATATTTTTATTTATTTTAGTTTCGAAAATAACTATGAATCTATTGAGAGAGAATTGTTCCAAGGATCTAAGATCGAGTGGGCACCAGATGTATGGTTACATTATGATTTCTGTATTCTGAACAAAACACAGGTATGTTTATATATATATATTTTTTTAATATAACTATATTAACATATACCACATACATACAATCATACAATCATGCGTTGATTGAAAAACGGCCGGAATGGACCCGAAGACATGGCAAAGTTATCCTACAACATAACAACGCACCGCCTCATACAGCTAAAGTGGTGAAGAACACTCTCAAAGCATTGAATTGGTAAATATTATCGCATCCGCCGTACTCTCCAGACCTTGCCCCGTCCGACTATCACCTTTTCGCATCGATGGGACACTCACTCGCAGAGCAGCGCTTCGCCAATTTTGAAAAAGTCGAAAAATGGCTCGTCGAATGGTTTGCCTCGAAAGAGAAATTTTTTTTTTAGAATGGTAACCATGATTTGCCTCAAAGATGGGCAAAATGTATAGAATCCGATGGTCAATACTTTGAATTAAAAAATATTGAGATTCCCTTGAGAATTAAGCGTTTTCTTTATTGAAAAAACCGGCAAACTTCAACTAACACCCCTGGTATATCGAATAATAATATTTCTGGGATCTTGGGTACATTCTTATTTTATGTTATTCTATTCAGCTGGTGTGTCGGTGATCGTTGCAGACTCATCTTCAGAGTAGTCACAATGATAGTGAACGTGAACCGAAGATGACACCACAGGAGGATAGAGTCAAACCAAAAATCCCAATAAATTTAATTAAACCCCCATTGTACGGGTGGCTCCATTTGCAGTGAAAATATTGATCTTGAACTGTGCCCGACTATATTTGCAGCACAGACAGATAGTCCCAGTTTATCATAATATTACGTAAAAATTAGTAGTAAGGCACTTACGTAAAGAGGTTTATATTATAAATTAAAATATGAGGAGCAAATGTAGTCTGCAGCAGTTCGAAATCATTTTATTGCACTGCAAATGCAGTTAGCTTCACTCTAGGAGATAATTATCTGGTAAAATCCACGCATCGAATGATATTAATAATGAGAAGATGTTAAAAATACGGATTCATGTTTTAGACCGAAGACGAGAGCCAAGAAGTACAGCTCAGCGTCCGCTATCCAGATAGGTTCTTCTCACTGGTTTCCAGCTATCATCTGCACGACACATTATTAGAGGGAGAAGCCAACCTAGACTGGTCTTTGTCCAGGGAAAACAAGACGGTGAAGATGCAGGGGAGATGGCATAATCCGGATCTTAATGACAGCAGTCTTCATGATGTGAAGCTAGCTCTCATGCATCCATCCTTCAGTAAGGTTAGTCAATGCTTCTTCATTAGTTTACCACCATATTTAAAACTAGTTTTTCCGACTGGGTTGACACATCACTTTGTGTTGTGGATTCAAATTGGTATAATTTTTTAACATTTCACAATCATGTTTTGGGATGCAGATGCTCTTCTTCAGTGTAGAAATTTGATAAGTATAATGAAACAAAATTGATACTTACATACCAAATGATAAATGATAAATGAATAAGGGGCAGGGGAATTACGTCTATGGGAAGGGTTATTTGTAATTTAGTTTGTGTAATTATAGGAAATAGGAAACAAATCAAATATTGGGCTTGAAGTAAAGTTTATTTGGTTGTTTAAAAATCTTATTTATTTATAACTGCTTTTTTACAATCATTTCAAGGTTATTTATAGCTATATTTCTATTAATGACGTTTAAAATTGGTGATTTTACATATTAATAATGAGGAATGGCGTCTGTGTTCCGAAACATGTTTGTGAAAAGTGCAAAGAAGTGTGGTGAAGATATAATGTTTAAAAAACTTATTCAAAATCAGTAGAATACCGGTGTTCCACGGTACACAGTTAGAGAAACTCTGGTTAGAGATATCAGTGACAAAATTTTATGTAATTGAATACTGTATTAAAGTTCAGTTAAATTTAAAATTAAACTATTATGAACTGCTTTCAGGACATCACATTGTTAGGGAAGTATACTAGTGATTCGTCCATGACCTCGAAGGTAGCTCTGGAACTAGATTACTCCCACAATGAGGCCGACAGGCTGGTTCTCAATTCAGTATTGAAGGATAACTCTAATGGACCAGTGAGAGACTACAGGTATCTTATCATTTGTAATAAGCAAAGTTCCACTGTGAAAAAAAAAATACAACAATATATACTAGGCTATAAACTTCTGGGTTTTGTCTTAAGAACTTGCAAACAGTTCCGAAATCCCGAAGCGATGACATCAATGTTTAACGGCATTGTTAGATCAAAATTAGAATACGCGAGTGGTGTATGGTCTCCATACCAGCATAGTAACAACATATAAATGTGAACTTTTATGAGTGTTATATTTCTCAGATTCGAATTGGACTGCAAACACCCAGCAACCAACCTAGACTTGGTAGTTAAGACAGACATCAATATGTACTATAAGCTGTACCGCTTCCAGAACTTCTACAGCTACCAGAAGTCGCTGTTCTATCAGGTGGTCAGACAAGGAGAAATCCTCATCGATCTCCAAAACCACACAGTTCAATTTCAAGTAAGAATATTTTTTCTAAAATATTTGCAACATTTTGAATGTATACAAATTTTTGTAGACAAATACTGGATTTTACCGATTGCGGATAAATTATTATTCTTAATAGATGACGCTAGTGTAGAGTGAACTAAAATATGTAAAGATACTCGCGGGATTCTAGTATATATACAAGTTCCAAAAAATTGTCAGATGTGGTGGTCATAAGAAGGGCGGAATGGGGAATGTTGTTAAACATAAAGCGATCGCTCAACCCAATCAATGACAGGTCATAAGTCCTGTAAGTGCCTCGGCCAACCATATTCCCACTGATACTCGTACCACAAAGTTTGGTCTTAAGTCTCTGCTGTACCTGGCGTGTAGAGAATATAACAGGCTTCTTGAGAGTATTCAAGGGTCTAATAATGTAGCTAACAGCCTAAAGCTGTATTACCTCAGGCAGTATGTGGAAAGTGGTATTTATTAGTATATTAGTGTATCTTGATTTTCATTCTGCTTGTTATAATCTTTTTGTGTTTGTAATCATTGTGTGTCTGTCATGACAATGTTATATTATAATCAAATTATTATATTAAGGCCCAAAATGAGTTTTTATAATTCATAGGAAATACATGATTTGTTATGCATTTTTATATTAAAAAAAAATTCTGCTCCCAGAAAACAATTTACATCTTCGTCTCTATTGAGATACAATTAATCCTTCTAAGATTGAAGTAATGGAATGATTTATTAAATATTTTTTACAGAGAATGAATGATAAAGAATGGTATAAGCTGAACACATCCTGGAGCGCCCTATTCCCAGAGTATAAAGTTCTCGTAAGTGTTAACAGAACCGAAGGACATGACGAGGGAATCTGGATTCTATCGACTAAAGACAAAACCATTTCAGGACACTTCAACAGGAGTGACGGTAAGGTTTCACCGCATCAAAATTTGATCATGTAAAATAAGTGTATGCTTTGGATTAAGTTGCTTAATTTTGTATAATTATTTATAGATATCTCTTACCACATGATTGGCCAAGTGAATGACGCCAGGTCAGCAGAACTTGGTGCCTGGCGTGATTTCGAAGACATCAAAACTGTCGACGTGTCATCGTATATAAGACTTAATCATTCCCGTCTCCTCACAAGCGAGATACGCTGGAGACCAGAGATATATCAAGAAGTTAAAACATCCATATCGGCAATGCTGAAAGAATTATACCAGCAGACCAATGATGTTCTGCAAATTTGGAAGAGTATCCCAATCGAAACCCTTGACGTGACCAAAAACGTGTGGAACGAAGCCAAATTGAAATTGAGCGATTTCTTGGATGACTTGAATGATTTGCACGTGATCAAGGAAGACTGGGACAACTTCCAAACGTTCCTCGAAAACTCGTACGATACCAACGAGTTCTACACCAAAGATATAGCAGAGTTCATTTTAGACATTTTCGATCAATTGTCGCTAAGGAACCACATTGAAAGTCTACCGAAAATAGTCAACGAGATGTGGCAAGTTATGGGCGATACTGGAAAGTCACTCAGGGAAAGTATTCAATGGGTTATAGACACAATAAAAAAATCATATGCCCAACTCATGGAAAAGATTAACGAATTCCTTGAAGCTGATATAATGGCTCAGGTGTCCAACTTCATGGAAGCTGGGATTATGAAGTACGATTCGTTCATGAAGAACCTTCATTTGAGTCTCATCACGTTTATGGAGAGAGCTTGGGTCTCGTCTATAACACAGTTGAATGGATTCTGGAAGGGTTTGCTCAAGTCGATGGAGCCCACATTTTTGAGATTCATCCACTACGCTGAGAGCTTCGTTTGGAAGGTCGGAGGAGAAGTAATCGACTTCTTCTATAAGCGATCCAACGAGTTAACCGAGTCTCCATACTTCAACTTATTCTCTTCGTTCACTACAGAAGTGGATAAGTAAGTTTTTAGTTTTTGGTTCTCTTACTCAGAAAAAAAAAATCAAAGGTAGCAACTCGGGGTGGGTTATAGCTGCTTGAAGGGGTTGTTCCATTATACTGTATTAAGCGTGGCTTCTTTTAATTCTGGCTTTTCCAAATTTCAATAAAATTGGTAAATTTTCGCGGTTTTCAGCAATATGTTTTTTGGAATCCTGGGATAATCCGTATAACTCGTCTTTTTCGACCCACGTTTCGCAGATCGTTGCAGTCTCCATCTTCAGGGTTATAAATGTGTGGTGGGTAATATATGCTTAACTTCTACGAAGAGCCTCTTTCCGCGTACTAACTAGCTCGAAGAACAAAGAGCGGATGTTTCTTTCAATCTCACACTGCCGGCGACACGGTACAGCGTAGAAGGAGTTAAGCATACATTACACACCACACATTTATAACTATCTGATGATGGAGACTGCAACGATCTCCGAAACATTAGTCGAGAATTACGAGTTATACGGATTATTTGACATCACGTTTTTAACCGTCGCGTTGCCATGTGGTCAATTGAGTTTCCACTGCCAATTTAAAGCTGATTTTCTTAAAACCTATGGACCCTAATATTATAAAAAAAATTGTAATCCTTCATTGAAGTGTTCTCAATATTTCGTAAAAAAAAAAAAGCAAAAAATTACTTCCTTCATCCCAAAAAAAAATATTTTCTAAGACTGCCCTCACCTTCATTCGTGTTAAGGTAGAATTTGTTTTGCTAATATTTACAACTTTATCAAAAGTGACAAATACTTACTCGCTGTTTTGAACGTATTATAAATTATAGCTTTGACCTTTTCAATAGGTACGTAATAATACCGACTGGATGAAAATGCAGCACGTAACTTAATAATATCAGAACTGTGAAAATATTAACACTTTACCAAAAGGGACAAATATTAATACGTACTCGTTGTCTTGAACGTACTATACATTTTGCCTAGGTGCCTTTATCATCGCCCCGCCGGCCCGGCGCTCAGACAAGTTTCGACCCGACCCGACCCGATGTTTAGTCGCCCGTATGCTATGACGCATTACATATCAGAAATCGCATGGTTCCAGAAAAAAATTAATAATGATATGTTTTTCAAATAATCCATGTATGTTATAGATATCGATCTATTCCTAATGAAATTCCCTACAAGATGACATAAATTAAATTTTGATTCATCTAGTCATATGCTTGATATTTAGATAAAGTTAGCGGTAAACTGAACTTACCACATGGGAGCAAGCGTTTTGTTTTGAACACGGTACGTTAAGGGTTAAAAGGCTTTGATTTATTTTTTAAGAAATATATTTTTTTTTCAGGTTTTTGAAAGAAATGAGGAAAAACGACATTGTCACGAACGTTAAAAAATGCTATGACATTGCCTTGAATTTTATAAACAAAAGAATCCTAGTTCATATTCCGTTCCAGAAGGAATTTAAAGACATCGCCTCTGAAATATTCAGCGAGTTAAATCGTCTGCAGGAGTTGAAGGTCATCCATTTTGCTAAAACAAAGGTGAGCTTTTTGAAATTATTAAATAGATTCTTATACTTCTTTTAAGGTCACCATATTAACAATTTTAGCACCATAAGCGAGTTAACTCCCAATGTTTTTACGACTGCAAAGGGCGAGTATATTCGCTAGACTCAATATAAATTTAATAACCAGTAACACAAAGTCTTAAAGATTCAAATTATATATGAGGAGCGAAATCTTTTGCAATAGTGTAATAGTTAAAATCTTAGATATTATTGATGTTTTTAAAGCTATTTTAGAAGTACTGCGTAATTAATTTTTATTTTTAAACTCGCCAATTCTCTAACTTACTAACCATCAGACCGTTTGTCCAAAAAGGTAAACAAAGAGGATGGACCGCCACATTGTTCTATCCTATCTCTATCCTGACGTAACTCTCGCACATCCTCAACGTTCAAACACCGTTCTACACACGCTCGTCGTTTTTTCTTACTTCTAACATGGCGTCTTTCAATAATTGATTAATTTGGTCATGTCATGTCTTAATTGTCTTTCCCCGACTACTTTTTATATTCACACTACATGTAAATATCTTTTTAACCATTCTTCCCTCACCCATTCATTCCATATGTGATTCCATTCTCTAATATCGAAAATATTGTAAAATCGATTTCTCGATATCTAAAAAATATATTCAGACGTATTTGTCCAAGAATCCTATTCATAAATCAGAAGAATCGTTACATTCCTCAGATAGGCTGCACCAAGTAGTCATTTCTGAGGTCTGAACTACCCACCTGAGATTGGGTCTAATCACACTTTGTCTTGAATCTGGTCGTGTGTCGATGTGGTTGGTAGATAGTTTGGTTTCAACAATGACTACATCAAATTTTATGGGATCCAGTGGTTTTGTAAGTTCATCACTTTGTATTTTTTTTTAGTTCTGGGAGATACGTGAGCGCCTGGAGTGGTGGTATTCATATTTCCGAGTGGGAGACGGACTTCGGAATCTAGTCACTGCTCTCTATAGAAGAGCACTAAGAGGAACAAAAACTGCCTTACAAAATGAAGAATTGTAAGTTGTGATATTTATTTGGCTTTCACGTAATACCTTTCAGAATTTGGTGTTGCTACACTCAAATGGTCATTTGCGGAACATGTCGCTTGGCTGGTAGATCAAAGATGAACCAATAAGCAGTGGCGGTACTCCCATAGAAGCCCAGAACTCTGGCTTGCGTAATGAATTTTGTATCAAAATTTCTAAATCATCTTCCAAAAATGTTCCCATCAGACGTAAGAGGAATAGCCACAAGAGCTGAACTTCTGTAAGCCAGAAGAGGTTTTGATTCAAAATTTCTTACGCAAGCCGGGCTTCTGGGCTTCTATGGGAGTACCGCCACTGCCAACAAGGTAATAAAGTGGAGACCTCATGAAGGTCAAAAGAAGAAGTAGACCACCAAAACAATGGTCTGATGACATTATAAAAATTGCTGGTGACTGGATGCAGAAAGCACAAGATATGAATATGCTGAGAAGCATGGGGGAGGCCTATGTCCAGCAGTGGATGAAATTGGATATATAAGTAAGAAAGTAAGCATCTTCTTTCTGTGTCTTGTCAGGTCTTCCCAAAGTTGACTATCACCCTTGAGTAGGCCTCATGGTGATGACCTGGGGAAAAATATCCAGAGTGGTATCCCCTTGCCTTCTCTGGAGGATTTTCTGTCGGGGTTACCTTCTCTTAGCTGTGTGTTTCCAGTTTTATGGCGCTGGAAGCTCGCCATTCGTCCTCTCTTTATCTGCTATGGCACTAAGTAATATGTGCCACATTGCCCGGGGTTCGCGGGGTCTTTAAAAAGACCTCTCGTGGACGCTAGATAGTTGGACTTGATAGTAGTGTTGCTGTTGTAATTGCAACATGGCACTTAACGACATTTTGTAGAGGCATATTTTCCAGCAAAACATATCCCTTCATAGCCCTACTACCCTTTTGAACCCCAAGTAAGCATAGATATAGTTAAATTGTATATTTTGTTGATGTTTTATTTCAGGCATCGAACAGCCAAGACAAACTTCATATTCGACCCACGCGTTGGTCAGATGCTATTGGAGCAGAAGTTACCCATGCCATGGCATGCATTCAACAGGACTCCGGCATTCTCGGAACTGTCGGAGTACAAGATGGTGCATGACGTCATGGATCTCCTACTGGTGTCCAACTTTTCACTCATGTCCTACTATTATGACTTTAAACCCTATATGGACATGTCCAATCTTCTACCCCCATTCACAGGTAAATGTTTCTGTTCATAAATTATAGTTCAACGGTGCACTTAAAGTTGTCATCGCAAACAATGACCTATTCAAATAGCTAAGATAGCAGTGCAAAATGGTGTTCTTTTATCGACCTTTATGTATGGAGCCGGCAAAATAAAATTAAAGTATAATGAATGCAGCAGAATAAAATAAAAAGTGGAAAAAGTGTTAAAATTCATATAAAAATAAGTTTAAAAATGAATTCAATCGATGGTATTAGAATTTTGTGTGTAGTTTCTCATGTAATCGTAAATAATAGCTCATTATAATGGAGAATATGTCATTGTTTTGACGTCATTAGATAGCTGGAAATTACTGTTGATTGGTCTTCTTCTTCTTTTCGACCTTTGGTCTGTTCCTGAAATCAGGCTGGCCTCTCTTGAGAGGTCGACTCCCAGCTATCCCTCCATCTCTTTGGTGGTCTTCCGGGAGGACGGTAGCCGGCAGGTATCTGATAGGCCACAGCGTGTGGGATTCTGGTGGGATCCATCCTCTGCACGCGCGCATTCCAGTATCTTCTGCGTTGTCTGCCCCATCTCACGACATCTTCCACCTTGCAGATTTCGCGGATAGCCGTGTTCCTCACCCAGTCTCGAAGAGCCTTTCCTGCTATAATCCTTAGCGTCGGCATCTCTGCCACCTCTGTTGATTGGTATATAAACTTATTCCTTTATATACGTACAGATCAGGGGTGGTAAGCAAGATTTTATACAAAACGAATCTTAAAAAGATTTTGTAAAATTTACTGGGTGTGAATAATGGCATTACAGTTTTTTTTCCTACGACATGTACTGTCGCGACATGTCGTTTGAAACCAATCACTGAACACAATTCGTTTTTAGCTATTATATTGATTCTCATGACATGTGATAGGTAGCTATTCTATCGATATTGGTGAGGGCGGGATGTGGGATGGGAAGAAAATGTGGAATGATGAAAAATCTTTATTTTCTTAAAAAAATAGAGAAAACATTGGACATAGAAACTAGGGACAGAAACACAGGGTACCTAACATTTTAATGTGTATAAAAGAAAAACGAAATCGTACATAACAGGTCGTTTGAACCCAATTACTGTATACAATCTTTAGTTACTTTTATATTGATTCTCATGACATGTGATAGGTAGCTAATCAATCGCCATTTTATTGTCACGTGAATTCTACACCAGACCAAAGACAGTGTGACAATCACACTGCCATCGCCAAGAATCGAACCTCTTACCACTCTATTACGAAAGTCGTCGTTTTTAGATTTTTAAATTAAAAATATTATCAAAATAACACATGAACAACATGATAAGTGCTTGCATTGAAAATCTAATTAAATAAATTTATTTCAGGTAACGCAATAATGACTGGGTATGGAACCATCGTGACATTCGATCGTCGCGTGTTTACTGTCACGGAGCCTGGAACCTTCTTATTGGTCAACGATTTTCTTACTGGGAACTTTAGCGTACTGGCAAGATCGGACACGCCCAATAAGCTGGACCTTATCCTGATTGGTCAAAAGGATCTTATCAAGATTGACCTGTTTGATGAGGTCAGTATATAATTATAATTTTTTTTCATCCCCATTTTAAAAATATATTTTAAACAGAGTATTGAGAAGAAGTGGAGGGAAGACGACCACAAGGATAACCACGGAGCCGCTGGTCCGATTAAATCAGGGAGCTGACTGGTCTCTCATTAGCTGCAGCCTGGAGACTGACGGGTGACAGGAGCGCATGGCGTGCCATGGTCAATGGTTTACAGCATAGGTGAAAGTGCCAAATATTTGACGCCGAAAGCTTCACGCCGTCTCCTCGAAGGGGTAGATAGAAAGAATGGACTGCCACACGTTAACCGATGCGGCGCTCCATCCTTCTCTTTTCGTCCCCGCGGGAGACGCGTTGTGATAAATGATCTCACTCCTACAATATTTATGTTCAAATATTTTAGTTTTAAAAAACAAATACTTATTGCATATTTTACGACTTTTATTGTAGTTAATTAAATCAATAAAATTTTTGTGGTTTTGGATTTGACTTGCAAGTTTTTTTATATTAGCTTGAATTTTCGAGACCCGTGGTATTGTGTCTAAATGTGAATCCGGTAACCGAGAACAGTGTTTTTGATAATTATTATTTTTCTTTCGGTGCCGTGTCAGGTCCCCCCAACGTTGTCGATCACAAAGGCATCTCTATCCTGCGCCAACAGCATACAGTAGACTCCCGATTTTCCGTGGTCGGGTTAACCGGGAAGTGGATTATCCGGGACCCTTGAGTCATTGAAAAAATATTTTATTAAACTAAAAATATTATGTAGTGTATTAACAGTACTTATAATGAATCTGTCACAATGACATTGGAGGTTTAGTTCACATTGGCGCCACCGCCAACATGCGTTTGTGGCTCTTAAGTCGTAATTTTATTTTACTGTGAAAAAGTGTCTATGGTATGTCTTTGTCTATGGTATAATGGATAAACGCAAACAAGTCGTACTTTTAATTGAACGAAAACTCGAAAAAATTTAAAAATTTGAAAATAGTGGAACCGTTAAATATTTATTGAATCATTATGTTGTTGGTGATCAAACTATACGAGACATCATTAATAAGAAGAGTTTTTATTTCTGTTTTTGGATTAACTGGGAAATCGATTATACGGGATTTTTTTTCACCTTCATTCCGGAAAATCGAAAGTGTACTGTATATATATTTTTTCAAGAAACAATAGATTATAGTATTTAACTTTTAATTCTGTATTTTTTTTTATTCGCAGTCTGTAACAGTAGGAAATTCAGCCAAGATAACGTTGCCTGAAAAAGTAGGGGTCTGGACCATCGAAAGAGATGAGGACCAGATCACGGTGGAACATGGAAGAGGTATCTCCATCCAGTGCAACTACCTCTTCAAGACTTGCATGGTCAACGTAGAAGGTAAAATGTTATAATAATATCTTCATCAATGCAAAAGTCTCCTTTCCAAGTATCATGGCGATTAATATTTTCGTTAAAAATACGATATTTTAATAAATCTAAAAAAATAGACAATAATTTCACGTCGCCTCCCCGAAAGGGAATTGAAGAATTGACCACTACACAATACTTTCTTGATATACTTCTTATGTTTCCTTAACATTCATACATCGATAAAAATGTACACAATTTTAAATGATGTAGGTGTTTTATTGGTATATTTGCATAACTATTTTTTAAATAAAATTATCAAAATTCAAAAGTTAAAAAAAAAAATTCCTAAACTAAAGTAACAATAAAATGGAGACCTTACTATTTTGATAAACTAAATGCAATATTCATAAATGCAAGAAAAAAAAATTAACATTTTTTTTTTAAAGTATTTATAAACAACCCCTTCATATAAAGTGGTTGTATAGCAAATACATAAAAATAACTGTTTAATTAATTTTTAAATATGTCCAACCACGAAGCTTCTTATCAAAGTTTAAAAAGAATATCATTTAATGAATATAAATGAAAACGTCTTTTTTTATAAGATTTATTATGATTTATGGGAATGACATGTTTTGTCTTTCTAAGGCATTATTAGTTCTAGATCCGACCCTTATGAATAAAAGTAAAGCTTGGCAGAAGAAGGATAAAAGTAGTACATATGCCGTAGAAATGAGGCCACTGAGAAGAGTGTGTGAAAAACAATGAATTATAGAATATCTAATGATGAAGTAAGAAAGGCATGTAAGGCGGATAAAAGTGTCCTAGAAAGGATCACTAAAATGGATTGGATATATAGAACGAATGGATGAGTGAAGAATGATTAAAAAGATATATACAAGTAGTGCAAATGAAAAAAGAAGTCAAGAAAGGCCAAGGAAGACATGGCACGACCAATCAAGTAGGTACATGTCACGATGTGTGAATGTAGAAGAGGCGTGAGAGTTATGTCAGGATAGAGCAGTGTAGCGATCAATCCTCTCTGCCTACCCCTCTGGTGAAACGGAGTATTGGTTAGCTAGTTAGTGATATTGTGATAGTTTAATGATAGTGTTTCAATATTAAAACATTTAATATGTGGAAGTATCATTATTGAATTATTTTGAAATATTTTTCTATGTATTCGTTCTGTACTTATTAACTATATAAATAATTTAGGTTGGTACTTCGGTCAACTGGGTGGCTTATTCGGAACCATGAATAATGAGCCATCAGACGACATGGTTTTACCTTCGGGGAAGGCGGCTACCTCCGTCCAGGAGTTGACAAACAGTTGGAAGCTGATTAGTGGTGCCTTCACCAATCGGGGCACTCCCAAGCAGTCCAACGAATCCTTGTGCGAACCCTACTTCAAGAGTAAGGTTTCACCGCTTAAGGCTTGTTTCCCAATGGTAAGAATCAATTATATGAAATATTCTATAGATGAAGAAGAATAAATAAAATTTTGCTAAAGAGTTTTTCCTTGGGATCTAACAAAGCACCTTGATTTCTGTAACAGTAGTAGTATTGCTGTTATTTAAAATGCCTAAGCACAGGAGTAACTACAAAGCTTAAACCATTTTATGTGACAGCAATGGCTATTTTTTAATCTTTATATACTAAGGGTACTTTTGTTTATTTTGGCTCAGCAGTTAATTCCTTAGGGGAAACAAACACCATGCTGTTTGTTGCCCTCTGAGGGTGCGCAGTTTTCCGGCTGGGAGGAGGGGGTTGCTCCTCTGTGACGGGCCTCGTTCCTATCCCTTTTAGCCACTATAATAATTTGTGCAGTGGTTTTATTTATTTATTTAATATAATGAAATGCTTCCTAAACCTCGTCTTTTGTCCTATATGCCAAAAACTGAACTCCACATTTTTTTCCCATCCAGCATTTGTCTTCTCTGCCTCTCCTGTTCTTCCCGCTGTACATTCCTGTGGTGTATCATTATTTTTATCTTTTATATAATGTTCCTAAAATGTTCATGTATTATATAATATATTATGCTTATTTATTCAATAAAGTACAGCGGAGCAAAGAAGTAGGATGGGTAGATTAAATGTGGTCTGACACCCCCTTGTTGTTGCCGTCTTTAAATGTAAGTCCCGGATGGACCGGGGACAGACCCAGGGAGTGTACGAGCAAGGCTAACAAAAGGGCGCCGCTGCGCCCTATAACAGCTTCGGGTGTGTGGCGAGAACTTCTATGTTCCTTTAAAAAAAAAACACATTGATTTTAGTGACAACTGTAGCATTAATGTTAATTAAATTGCCTATGTCCAGGAGCAACTAAAAAGCAAAGCATTTCGTGTAATAAAAGTGGCTGCTTTTTAAAGCTTTATTATTATGAATGTATACTTACGGTGCTTGTTTATAATTATTAATTTATACAAAATGTATTAAGCACATCTGTACATAAAAATTAAGATTTTCTATCAAACAAAATTTTTAGATACAAATAAAAATAACATCTGTGCTATGATGATTGTATATAAATAGGAGTGATTTGTGTATTTTATATTCTGGTAAGACTTATCTGTAATGTTTGCTGGAAATCCAGCTAGCAAAGTAGAAATCTATCTTGATGTAGAAAAAATAGGTTTTTCTATTGAATTATTATACTTTGATATATTATACATCAAATATTGTTGATCTTCTTTTAGATCGACGTTTCTCCCTTCTACGATGAATGCATGTCGGGTTTGGATCCATGTGTGTTGGCTCACGCATACAAAGAGGCATGTGAGGTGGACCATATCCCAATTAGAACACCTGAGAAGTGTATGGAGTAAGTTAATATCTTGATTTTGTAGTGATATATCCTAGCTCCTATTTTTATGTATTAGAGAAATCTTTAATATGTATGTATAACAGATGTTTAATAACATCTGTCAGATCATGTAAACAACAACAATTTTATAATATTTTTAAAAATGAGTCTTAACTGAAGAAGGACTGTTTGTCCGAAACGTGTCTATACAGGTATAATACATGTTTTTTTTTTAAATATAAGTGTTGTATATACAAAGTGTATTACAATAGTAAAAGAAAAATAGAAATCAACCATCATAAGAACACAAAGTATGGCGTATATAGAAGAAAATATGTTTATTCTTTAATAAACTAATCGAATATTACAATTTTCAGGTGCATTTCTCCATCAGGGCAACCAATAGACGAAGGGACCTTCAACTTTGTTATAGACGTCCCCAACTCTACAGATGTGGTCTTCATAGTCGAAACTCATTCCTGTAATGCCAACATTCGTAAAAACAGAAACATCGATCAGCTAGTAAATATTCTAAATCAAAAACTAGAAGAGAGGGGGCTTAGGAACAACAGGTATATATTTCAATCTTAATTATGTTAAAATCAAATCAAATCTAATCAAATCAAATCAGTTTATTTTCTCAAGAGATATTACAAACAAAAATACCGACGACGACCATCGTGGGAGAGTGGTAAGAGGTCTGTCTCTCATACCGAATATCCCGGGTTCGATTCCCGGCGACATCAGTGTAATTGTCACACTGTCTTTGATCTGGTGTAGTTCACGTGAAAATAAAATGCCTATTGATAAGCTACCTATCACATGTCGTGAGAACCAATAGAATAGCTAAAAACAAATTGTATACAGGAATTGGATTTAAACGACCTGTTGTAAACAACAAAAAACGTTTAATGTATCTATTGAGAACCGGTAAAATATAATATATAAGGTATCCAGGAACGCATGAAAGATGGTTCGACATTAGGAAGACATGATACTCTCTAAAGTCAAGAGTATTTGTCTTCTGAACGTACTTTCACTAATATGAAAGACGTCGATCTCCATGAGATTACTTTTCCCACCGGTGTCACCAGAGGCAGGTTGGTTTTGGTGGCAGGTTGGTATAACAATCTATGCTGTCGCTGTCTGAGATATCTATCAGGGACAAAAAGGCTAACATCTCTAAATAACGAAATAATGTTCTCTAAATAATCCTTGATTAATCTAAAGAAATGGGTTATGAGAGGCCGATCTCTTCGAAACTGCGGACAGTTGGTCTCCAGCATTCCCAAAAAGAAATGCAGTGACCCCTGAAACCCACAGAAAATCTTCTTAGTCGTATCCTTCGTGACTGAGGGTGGTGTCCATCCTGCGAACTATCCACTATGGCTTGCTATGTGCTTCTGCCACCGGTCAGTCTCCAGACTGCAGCAATTGAGATATCAGTCAGCACCTTGGACTAGCCGGCTCGATGGCCGTTCTTGTGGTCACCTTCCGTCTACTTTGTCCATTATTTGAGCCCTTCAACGTTGTCCTGATCTCTTCGGGCTATGCGTTTAACACTCTCTTAAGAATGAACACGAATGAAAACGTCCGTTTTCTTGAAGTTTTATTATAATTTATGGGAACGACTGTCTAAGGCATTATCAAATGTGGAAATATCAAACCCCCTGAGAACACACCCGAGAGAGTCCTACCATAATGCCCAGCTGGTCAAGGAGCGACTGGTTCGTTCTTCTTGTTGTCCAGAGTATGCATAACATTCATCACCATTCCGATTCGAATTTCAATAAAAATTTTACACCCGTTTTCATGATTGAATGCAGTTTTATATCATTCTTCTAGAAATAATACAAAAGTTATTAATTTTGTTACAGATACACTGTCGTGGGGTATGGAGGAACTGGTATATACAAAACAGCCCGTTCTTTGTACTACAACAATAAATTGTTCCTTCAACCCTCTCAAGTTCCATCTGTATTTAATCATCTAGTGTTTGGTAAGATAATGTTTTTATTAAATCGCATGTTGTAGAAGCTAAATAATACTCTTTTAATATAAATAGGCGAAAACAAGCATGTCATCAAGAAGAAGTTTAAAAATATTTTGAATAGAAATACATTAGTACAATTCGGTACAATTCGGTGGTGGTCTAGGGGATAGAACGCTTGGCTCCTGATTCAGGGGACTTGGGTTCAAGCCTGGACACGACCTTCTTCCTAATACGATCCTTCTTCATAATAATGAGCTATTGTCTGCTCACATTGAAAATTGTAATAATAAATTCTAATATCATTGATTTAAATCCTTGGTGTCTTTAAAAAAAAAAAACTTACTTTCCCTGCAGTGACCAACGAAGAAAAAGCTCTTTCCAGTACTTTTAATGTATTGACCATATACTCGTATATCAACAATATACAAAGCATTATTTAGATAAAAATGATTCGTAAACATTGTTCAATTGCAGATAGCAGCAACTACGACAACTATTCTTCTGATGCTTTCGAGGCCATGAGCTTGGCTTCGCGTCTTTCTTTCAGGCCTGGCGTCTCCAAGACCTTCTTCCTTTTCCCGTGTGTCAAGTGCGACATCTTCTCCATGAAGGTAACCCTTTAAACTGACATAGATGGTAGTGCACTAGTATTAAATATTATTATTTATTTTATTATTTTGATGAATCGCTCTTTACATCATGACAGCATATCACAGTGATTCTCGTGACATGCAGTGGCGGTACTCCCACAGAAGCCCAGAAGCCCGCCTTGCGTAGGAAATTTTGAACCAAAACCCCCAAATCTAAGTAATCTTGCCCCGACATAAACCAACAACCCACCAAATCGCCTTACAACAATGTTCCCATCAGACGTAAGAGGAAAAGCCACAAAAGGTGAACCTCCATAAGCCAGAAGAGGTTTTGATTCAAAAGGCAAGCCGGGCATTTGGGCTTCTATGGGAGTACCGCCACCGGTGACATGTGATATGTAGCTAATTTATCGCCATTTTATTGTCACTTGAATTCTACACCAGACCATAGACAGTGGGACAATCACACTGCCCTCGCCGGGAATCGAACCCGGAACCTTCGGGGTGGCAGTCAATGCACTTACCACTCGGCCACGAAGGTCGTTGTATTGAATTATTTTTATAGGAGTTTCATGTTTAGTTTTGTTAAGGCATTTTTAAGTTACGATTAATGGTTTCCCGGCTGGGAAAAACATGTAAAAACCATTAATAATGAAAAAAAGTTGAAGTTATGTTAATCATAATAATATATTCATGTTATTGTTGTAGCAAAAATAAATAGACAATTGTGTTTTGTTTGCAGCTGGAATATTCCGTGGTGCATCAAGTCCTGATGGACTCTTCGGTGACTTTGCACATCGTCATGAACGAAGAGTTCACCATGACTAAGAAGAGGGTAGCAAAAACACTTTATGGTGAGTATTTATTTTAAATAACCTTTTTAGCCTATAAAATAATTTAGCTCTGGTAGCGAGAACAGATCGACATCTCAAGTTCAAAATACTTTCCCATAAAAGACACAACATAACAACAGTTTAAGGCATCTATTTGAGAAAGGGTAAAGAATCAGGAACGCATGAGAGATGATTCAGCTTTAGGAAGACAAGATACTTAAAGTTAAGAGTATTTTTCTTTCACTAATATGAAAGACGTCGATCTCCGATGTAACCTTGTTCAGCAGATGATTGTTCTTCCCACCGGCATTATTAGAGGCAGGTTGGTTCTTGCGGCCGGAAGAAACTATGCTGGCGCTGTCAGAGATATCTGTTGGGAATAATAAGACCTACACCCTCCAGCACGGCTGAGTTTTCAAAATAACCCCTAATTAATCTAAATAAATAGGTTATGAGAAACCCGTCTCTTCGAAGCTGCAGAGAATAAAACCCCAACATTCCCAAAAGAAACGCTGTGGAATAGAACCGTGGATAGCTACCATACTCCTTCATGTAGAGATACCTTAGAATTTTTTCTGAACCCTCTCCAGCTTAAGGGAATATCTCGCCTCGTGCGGACTCCATGTCACAGAACCACTTTCGAGTCTGCTCCGAACCAATGAATTGTATAGTACTCTGAGCACATTGGGATCTCTGAAAACCCTTCCGGTCCGAATGATGAAGCCCAACATCTTCAGCGCAATGCCCAAATTTTTGCAACATGAGTTTATAGTATATAATTTATTGTATATAGTATATTACAGTCACATTATAATTGGAAATAAATAATTGTACGTTTATGTTCCAGGTATTGACAGCGCTTTGGCTTATACCGTGAAGGATGCCAGAGAGCTGGTGGGCGATCCAGAATTGAGATTACAGGTCCGACTGCCCAAGCTGCAACTTGGATTCTGCGCCTCCTTAGCCATGGAAACTAATGGTGGGTGTCTTTAGCTGTCCTGGACGAACCTGAACCCTGTCTATTAATATGCATCTGAAAGACGAATAGTTTAAATGAAGGACTCACTTTACGTTGCTTTAATGAAATATTGTTGCTATATTCACACTTCGCTCGGCGAATTCCTCTGCATTAGGAATATTAGTTGTGCTGAAGCGTAGTCCTAGTACAAATTTCGGGGATCGAGTCTATGCAGTAGCCGGCCCATCAGCTTGGAACAATCTCCCTTCATACCTTAGATGCATAAATAATACGAGAGATTTCAGATCTAAACTGATAACCCATCTTTTCATATATTATACCCAATTTCAAACTGGTAAATTTGGTTCAATGATATTTTCTAACCGATCGGGAATATCATATTTAGATTTTTATAAATGATAAAAATAAAACGACGTTGTTTAACTACTTCACTTTTGTCTTTATTGCGACAGCGACCGGTTTCGCCAAAGCTCACTGGCATCGACAGACTGGGCAGTAAGACCAGTCTGTCGATGCGTTCGATGTCTGAATGGTAATTATTATTTGAAATGAACTTCCATCAAGGGATTTCAGTAAAATCACTTGATTAGATTTTAAAATTTAAAACACGTCCTAATGCTCCCTTGAGGTGATTACATCACAAAAACGACGCTTTTTAAAGCGTCGTTTTTAACTTTTAAGTTATATTGTAATTATTATTATTAAAGTTAAACAGTTTTCTGAATGCTTTGTTGTCCGAGATTCTGATGTCTAGCCATCTCTCCATCTCTTCGGCGGACTTCCTAGTAATATTTTGCTGCTGGGGTTTTATTCTTTAACATTTTTTGCAATTCGTTTGTTATCCATGCAGTCCACATGATCTCTCCAAAAGCGCTTTCTGCTTCTTCCCCAACTTACTATGTCCTCAACACAGTTGACAGACATTATTGTCTCATTTCTGATTCGATCTCTGAGGGTTTTGCCTGCGATGGATCGTAGGGTTCGCATTTCTGCTACTCTGAGAAGGTTTTTAGTCCTATTGGTATTGGAGGATGTCATATACATAATGAGATAGTATGATATCCCTACATCAATATTCAAAGCTTTGTTGGGGTTTCGAGTGACGATTTTGCATTCGAAATTATTTGCCTTTGAAACTGTTAACTCCTATAGTGTGGCTGGTTACATTTGCAGTATATTTTTAAAAATTTGTAACTGTATTTGTAGCTTATATATGAATGTATATTTTAAACCTTTTCACTTGAGTTCCTTACTACTGAATAATTCTGTGCAGTATTATGATATTGAGTTAATTTTTATTGCAAATGATGAACTGAATGTACGTTTCGCATTGAACTAAATATTTTATTTACATTGATCTGAATGTTTTGTTCGCGTTGGACAGAACATTCTATTCGCGTTGATCTGAACTTTCTGTTTGCGTTGAACTTAAGGCTCTATTCACGTTGAACTGAACTTTCTGCTCGCTTTGAACTGAACTTTCTGTTCGCGGTGAACTGAACGTTCACACACGTTGAACTGAACGTTCTACTCAATCTGTAAATTTTGATTGGTTCATATTTTTTATGATTCTTATTCCAGGGACGATATTCGCTGGTAGCAAACTGCGGTCGGCCGAGCCTGGAGGAGGTCGCCGGGCTGCAGGCGTGCTGGCTGGGCGTGCGGCGCGCTCATCACGCCCCTGCACGCGCGCTGTGTGCGAGTGCCACTTTTCGCGTCTGCGTTGTACTGCTTGCCCACGGCCCATACCCAGAAACGTCAGTAACTCCTATTTATTTTATTATCATTATTATTATTTTAACTCTTTACATCATCACAGCGCGAGCCAAATCGATGTAATGGGTATGGTTATTCTATGGCTCGCATAAAAAACTTCTAAATTATAAAAAAATATATATAAAAACAAGCTTTTTAAGCATGTTTCAATATTTATTCCTATTAAATTCTGGTTTTGAGGTTCTAGTAAACGGACATTTTCGTCAATATTAAATAAAAAATATTCAATAAAACTAACTAACTAACTAACCATCACGCCGTCTCCCCGAAGGTGAAAGGCAGAAATAATGGACTGCAACACTTTTTTTTCCTGACATACTTCTCTCGACTCCTTGACATTAACACATCGTGTCATACACGCACCTCGATTTATCCGACTTCTCACGTGGCCAACATTCAATTTCCTCGGTCTTCCTGTATTTCTAGTTCCAATATCATCGTTAACGTATGCTATTTTACCATTTTTTCTTCATTAATTTTTACATGTGTCCAAACCATCTCAATGATCCTCTCATTATTTTGTTAATAACACTACCATTCGCACCGCATTCACTTCTTATATTTTCATTCGATACTCTATGATACACAGTATATCCACACATTCGTCGAAGAGATCTCATTTCTACTTCATTTATTCTACGAGTACTTTCATCCTTCTTTTGCCAGTTCCATGCTTCGCTTTCATACATAAGGGTCGGTATAAGAACGCCATTGTGCACTGCCATTTTAGTTTTTTTGGATATGTAAATAAAAAAAATATTAATTCAAAATCCTTTGAAAATAATGACTTCCATAAATATTTCCGATTGCAAGAACCCGACGACCTTCGTCGCAAAGTGGCAACAGCTATACTGCCACATCGAAGGTCCCGGGTTCAATTTCCGGCGATAACAGTATAATTATCACACTGCATTTGGTCTGGTGTAAAGTACACGTGACAATACACTGGCGAAAGATTGATTGAGCTATCACATATCACGAGAATCAATATGATAGCTACAGGCAGTGGTGGTACTTCCATACAAGCCAAAAAGCCGGGCATGCCTTAAAAAATCCATAATAAAACGATGTTTTTTGCGCGTTTGAGCCGTCTGCGAATAAAATAATACCTCTGACATGCACATAAATGACCTAAGTGTATGTTTTGTTCCACTCATACGCGCCGTATTTTACGTACCGTAGGTGAGATATTCATCCACATGTTTTGTTTAACTTTTTTCGATGGGCTTCGTATTGGACTTGCAAAATGTAAAAGGGTCTTTGTCGCACCTATGTATTTTTGGCTTGTAATCATGTAGCTAGGTTCGTTTATACCAGAAGATTTCTACCATATTTTGTATGGATTTGAAGCTGGGCTTTATCACTCTGAAGTATGTTACTATTCGATGTGTTAAATTACATTATCGTGACCCTCTACTAATATTATAACACAAAAAAATCGGACGGGCTTGCCTTACTGGTTGACCCTAGGCACGCCACTGGCTACAGGTATACCCTTTTTATCGACTTTGTTAGCGCTGCGGCTCGACGAAGTAAAGAGCGATTCAACAAAATAATAATAAAAATAGTATAAATATTGTGAAATGTATACTTATATCTGTATACGAATCCTGGATTTTCACCTGTGGGTGGTTAATTTAAAATTTTTAATTGTATCTCAATAGAGACGAAGAAACAAACTGGAACTGAACATGGATGATCAAGGTGTTTACAGGACTTATGACCTGTCATTGGTTGGGTTAAGCGCACGCTTTATGTAATTATAACATTCCCCATTCCACCATTGTTATTATGATCATGTATGATACATTTTTGGAAGTTGTATATATACTCCAAATTCATACTTATCTTCACGTGGCAGTTCCAGTTAGCCATCTATGTAGATTTGATTGCACTAATTAATTTTTTTAGATTAATCTATACAATCCATCCACTAACGCCATCTATGAAGAATGATTGTTTAGCATTTAGCAAACTACTTTATTAACACAATGCGAAGAGGCTACCGCCTCCTATCGCACTGATAGAAGTCGCCTGGAGTATCCACTCCTATTTTATACGCCAAATAATTGACCAGAATATTTACAAATATTGTGAAATGTATACTTATATCTGTATACGAATACTGGATTTTCACCTGTGGGTGGTTAATTTAAAATTTTTAATTGTATCTCAATAGAGACGAAGAAACAAACTGGAACTGAACATGGATGATCAAGGTGTTTACAGGACTTATGACCTGTCATTGGTTGGGTTAAGCGCACGCTTTATGTAATTACAATACAACTTCCAAAAATGTATCATACATGATCATAATAACAATGGTGGAATGGGGAATGTTGTAATTACATAAAGCGTGCGCTTAACCCAACCAATGACAGGTCATAAGTCCTGTAAACACCTTGATCATCCATGTTCAGTTCCAGTTTGTTTCTTCGTCTCTATTGAGATACAATTAAAAATTTTAAAAATAGTATATTTGCAAACTTACGCTTAATGATGGTAGATGGCATTAAATAAATATGTATTGTTACAGATTCTGGGAGACATTTCGCTAACGATGTGGGATAGCAGCGAAATGGACGACTTTATCGACAACTTTCTAGATATTTCTGTCCCAACATTATAATCAACTTCCCGTATGATTGTCACAACGGGCTCATTGCTCATACTTAAAATATGTTTAATTCTTTATAGTATAATTACCAAGTAGGGACATACTAGAATATATTCAAAGCTTTTTTTCCACAGTAGATATCCACTAAAATTCGTGTAAATAAGTGAAATAACAACAACAACAACAAACCATCACGCCGTTTCCCCGCAGGGATAGACAGAGAGAATGGACCGCCACACTACTCTATCCTGGCAAACCTCTCTAGCTTCCTCCACATTCATACAACGAGTCATACACGCACGTCGATTCCTCCGACTTTTAACATGCCCAACCTTTAAAATTTGATTAATTTGGTCATGCCATGTTTTCCTCGGTCTGCCTCGACTTCATACCCCATTTACATCATTAACGTATTACTTTCTTAACCATTCTTTCTCCATCCATGCGTTCCATATGTCCGAACCAAAGCAGCGATATTTTCATAATTTTGTTCATAATACCTTCTTCCGCTCTACATTCCTTTCTTATATCAGCATTTGAGATTCTGTCGTATATCGTTCTACCACACATACGTCTTAGGGACCTCATCTCTACCGCATTTATTCTACTCTCATCCTTCTTCTGCCAGTTCCATGCTTCGCTTCCATACATAAGTGAAATAATGCTTATAATAATTAATGGTAATAAAAACGTCTGTTCTTGAGAACTTTTTTTATGTATTATATGAATGAATGACACGTCATTCATTCACATAAAATTTAAAAAATATATTAAACTTCAAGAAACCAGACGTTTTACGTTATTCATTAATATTAATGAAAACATCTGTCTTTTAGGAGTTTTATTTAGTTTTATAGAAATATATCCACAGAAGCAAAGATGGCAGTACACAATGGAGTTCTAGTGCCAACCCTCATGTATGGAAGTAAAGCTTGGAGCTGGCAAAAGTAGGATGAAAGCAGGATAAACGCCGTAGAAATGAGATCACCAAGAAGAATGTGCGGGAAAACGTTATATGACAGAATACCGAACGATGAAATAAGAAAGAAATGTAAGGCAGATGACTGCATCATGAATAAAATTAAAAAAGGATCGCTGAGATGGTTCGGACATATGGAACGAATGGATGAGAGTAGAATGGTTAAAAAGTTGTACACAAGCAGCGTGAGTGGGTAAAGAAGCCGAGGACTACCGAGGAAAACATGGCATGACCAAATTAATCAATTACTAAAAGGCGGCCACATTCGAAGTCGGAACAATCGACGTGCGTGCATGGTACGATGTATGAATGTAGAGGAATCCCGAGAGGTATGCCAGGACAGGCCAGTGTGGCGATCCATCCTCTCTGCTTACCCCTCCGGGGAAATGGCGTGATGGTTAGTTAGTTAGTTATTTAGTTTTATATTGAATGACATTTTTCGCCCTTCTACGGCATTTTCAAATGGCTTAGAAGGGCGAAACATGTCATTCCATATAAAACTTAATAAAACTCCCAGAAGATAGACGTTTTTATTTATATTAATTATTAAATATGGAGTTCACATCATTGTTCAAGAAACAATAATAAATGGTTTATACTAAGTAAAAAATATTTAATTTTAATTTCAAATATATTAAAATCAAACAATAACATTTTAAATTATTTAACATTACATAGTAATAAGCTACTTACAATGTTTTATGTAATATATTTTGAAAATTAGATATTTCTATAGACATGTTTATATTATATTGTATATTGAAATAAAAAATATGAAATATACAGATCACGTTGATTTTCCATTTCCCCCCTAAACTTTATTCCAAATACAACAACAACAACAACAAAAAACTATTTCGCCGCTTTCCCTAAGGGCAGGCAGAGAGAAAACAACGCCTGATTACTTTATTCTAACACACCTAGATTCCTCCACATTTGTATAACGCAAAGGTTTCCAAACTTTTCTGGGCCACCGCCCTCTTTACAATAAAAATAAATCCTCAACGCCCCCCTCCCCTAAAAGGTATTTCAAGTATTTAGAATCACATAGTTAAAATTAATTTTGCTGGTTAAGTGCCTAATTACAGCTAATTTAAAAAACGGTGGATACGGGTAACATAAATTAAATAAACACAAAAGTACGGATCGTCCATGTCAACATGTGCAACATCGAAAAAAACATTATGTGTTATTACATTATGTGCTAAATTAAAAAAACGTTGGATTCGTGGAACATAAATTAAATAGTCAATATGTGCACCATATAAAAAGAACAGTATGTGTTAAATTATTTTTATTTTGTTATTTTATTTTATATCATTATATTTTATATTATTTGTTTTAGATTTATTTTGTAGGTGTTGGACGATCGAAGTGTGCGCGGGAGATGCCTCTTGGTGGCGATGAGCCACATGTGAATATTTGCAAACGCGATAAAAATGATAATAATACATACAATAACAAAAATTAACCAAAATTAAATTTTAATTTGCTTTATTAGGACGTGAAAAGCGTGTTTTTTTGGTCTTTTTTAGACTATATTTTTTACCTGTCCACGACCTCACGGTGCCATCTCAACGCCCCCTAATTTTCTCTGGGTCTTCTACTGCCCCCTTAAAAGTCTTAAACGCTCACAAGGAGGCGTTATCGCCCATATTGAGAACCTATGGTATAACCAGTCATACTCACAAGTCGATTTTCCGATTTATAAGATGGCTGATATTTTAAAATTTGTTTAATTTGGTCGTGCCATGGTTTACGCTATCTTCCTTGAATGTACTTAATCCATAAATTCACAATTCCCATTAATTTTGCAGTGTGTTAAATTTTAATTTTATAACTGTTAATGCAAATACTTTGTTTTATATCACAATTATGTTTATTTTACGACAGCTGTTTCATCAACCAATGTTGACATCAACAAAGGATGTCAACATTGGTTAATGAAACTGCTGTCGTAAAATAAATACAATTGTGATATAAAACAAAGTTTTTGCATTAACAGTTATAAAATGTTAAAATATCATAATGTTTCGGCCAAAACAATGGACTAAATTTTAATTTGTTTATTAATTGAATATTTAAAATCAACATAAAATAAGAAGATGAGGAGCAGGAAGAGAAAAAAGAACAGGAAAAGTAGGAAAAGGAGGAGGAATAAGAATAAGAATATGACGAAGAGAAACATGATAGTGTTGTAAAAACATATATTATATATAAAAAATTATATTCACATTTTATTATAATTGATACGAGTTATAATTATAATATAATACATAGAGTTGCAATTCGTGAAATTTTTCCACCATTTAAAAACTTGGTTCACTCTACAATCGTAATCAGTAATATGTGTTTATTTAAATTATGTGAGCATTTTAAATTTTTGTAAAAAAAATCGTAAATCTACAAAATAACTCCAAACTTAAGATTTTTTTTTTTGATCCCTAAAAGGCACTTTTCTTGCAGATCATCTTTAAGCAGTGTTGCTTAATAATTTGGACTGAAAAGCTATCAAGGAATCACAAAAAAATTACACAACAACAACAACAAACCATCACGCCGTTTCCCCGCAGGGGTAGGCAGAGAGAATGGACCGCCACACTACTCTATCCTGGCACACCTCTTTAGCTTCCTCCACATTCATACATCGAGTCATACACGCACGTCGATTCTTTCGGTTTCTGACATGACCAACTTTTAATATTTGATTAATTTAGTCATGCCATGTTTTCCTCGGTCTACCTCGACTCCTTACTCTATTTACATTTTTTTTTCTTTAAAAAAAAACACTAATATCAAAGATTTCAATCAATGATATTAGAATTTATTTTACAATCTTCAATGTGAGCAGAAAATAGCTCATTATTATGAAGAAGGAATCTGGTCGTGTCCAGGCTCGAACCCAAGTCCCCTAGATCAGAAGCCAAGCGTTCTATCCCCTAGACCGCCACCCGATTATTTGCCCACCACCCGATTATTTGACCACCACCCCATTGTTAATGTATACTTTTTTAACCATTCTTTCTTCACCCATGCGCTCCATATGTCCGAACCAACGCAGCGAACCTTTCATAATTTTGTTCATAATACCTTCTTTCGCTCTACATTCCTTCCTATTATCAGCATTTGAGATTCTGTCGTACATCGTTCTACCACACATATATAATTACAAAAAACCGACATTTTCAATGTGGAAAGATTTCTGTGCTCGTACTGTATTTCTTATTCCTTTTACATCTATAAAACATCATTTAAAAACAATCATGTTATTATGCAATCCTGTATGTATTATAAAAAGTGTGTGTTTGATAGCACTGCATGGATTGCAGATCGCCCACGCCAAACGCATGACTGGACAATTGAAATAAACTTTTGATGTGAAAACTCAAAAGTGGAAAAAGCAGTGTATTAATAAATAAAAAAAATGTCATTATGGAATTCCACAGTGTTTACACCTTAGTTTTTCAAATAAAATCTAATTACTTCTTCTGTGCGCACTGTTTGCCATCTTTGTGGATGCGTATTATCCACTAGAGTGTACGTGATGCGAAAACTATGTCGGCCGTAAAATGGACGTAGTGCACGATAAGTTTCGCGAACTGAACCATGATTTTCAAAATAAATTTACACTATTTGCAAGAGCTGTTCTGACGTCAGCCTATTTATGATAAAATGGCAAAATTTACTGACTACAAATCAACTATCAACTGTCAAATTGAAAGTTTGTAAAAACAATGTTGCTAGTGTAAAAACCAAACCTCTAAAAAAACGCCCTATATAATATAAAACTAGCTAACTAACTAACCATCACGCCGTCTCCCCGAAGGGGTAGGGAGAAATAATAGACTGCCACAATTTTCTTTCCTGGCATATTTCTCTCGCTTCCTCAACATTCATACGTCGTGTCATGCACGCGCGTCGATTTCTCTGACTCCTCACATGGCTGTTATTCAATATTTGATTTATTTGATCGTGCCACGTTTTCCTCGGTCTTCCTCTATTTCTGGTTCCATTTACATCGTTAACATATATTTTTTTACCATTCTTTCTTCAATTATTCTTTCCATATGTCCAAACCATCTTAATGATTCTTTTATTATTTTGTTCATAACACCATCATTCGCACCGCATTCACTTCTTATATTTTTATTCGACATTCTATCATACACAGAGTATCCGCACATTTTATTATATTTTTTCCTATATTCTGTTTTACAATAGATAAATAAAAGTATATTTTTTGTTCAAATTAAAAAAAAATCATGAATCAACGAAGGGCACAATTTTTTAGAGTATCGTGCAAAAGTTGTTGCATGCTTCATACATTCCTGATGCAAGAAGAGTAACCTTGAGATGAGTGCGTATAAGTCTAAAGTGATGGTATTTGAGAAGAAAGAACGTATTACGCATTGGACGTAATAAGTAAGGGCGCCAACTTTGTAATAATGTAACAAAAACAAATAAACTAAGATGACTCAGGGCGCCAACTTCATGTCATTAGATAAAATCAGTCAATACACATTTATCAAACAGAGAACACGTCTACTGATTTGTATTTCCGAACGCGCACATAATATCGAAACAGTTGAATTATTTTAAAAATATTATTATTATTATCAAATGTGAGTATGTTTAATTATTTGAATAACAAAACTATATCATCATCACTTTATATCCATCACTCCCGGACGAAAGCTTCCATCATCTGCTTCTATGTCTTCCCATCCTGGGCAACACGCATCCATGTCGAAGAGTCCATTAATATCAGGGAGATTGTTTGCAATAGTATGAGTGACATTGCATATACAAAAAAAAACTAGACGTTGTTTTTATTTTATTTTTTACAAATATTATAGAAAAAGCAAATAGCAGTTTGATACATGAGTGTGAACGAAGAGAACTTGGAGCAGGTGAGTGAATTTGTGTATTTAGGTAGCATGTTCACAGCGATTGGTCGAAAGGATAGTGACGTCGAAAGAAGGGTTAGTGCGGGTAACAAATTGAATGGACAACAACAATAACAACAACAAACCATCACCCCGTTTCCCCGCAGGGGAAGACGGAGAGAATGGACCGCCACACTACTCTATCCTGACACACCTCTATAGCTTCCTCAACATTCATACAACGAGTCATACACGCACGTCGCTTCTTACGACTTCTGACATGACCAACCTTTAAAATTTGATTGATTTGGTCATGCCATGTTTTTCTCGATCTACTTCGACTCCGTACTCCATTTTAATCGTTAAAGTATACTTTCCTAACCATCCTTTCTTCATCCATGCGCTTCATATGTCAGAACTAACACAGCGATCCTTTCATAATTTTATTCATAATATCTTCTTCCGCTCTGCATTCCTTTCTTATATCAGCATTTGAAATTCTGTCGTACATCGTTTTATCACACAAACGTCTTAGGGACTTCATCTCTACTGCATTTATTCTGCTCTCATCCTTTTTCTGCCAGTTCCATGCTTAGCTTCCATACATAAGGATTGAAGTGAAGTGAATGGAGTTTTAAAAATAGTTATTGAAAACAAGAATTTATCAATGAAAGCGAAAATGGCCTTTCACAATGGAGTTCTGGTCCCAACTCTTATGTATGGAAGCGAAGCATGGAGCTGGCAGAAGAAGGACAAGAGCAGAATAAATGCGTTAGAGATGAGGTCCCTAAGACGTATGTGTAGTAGAACGATATATGACCGAATCTCAAATACTGATATAAGAAAGAAATGTAGAGCCGAATAAGGTATTATGAACAAATTTATGAAATGATCGCTGCGTTGGTTCAGACATATGGAGCGCATGGATGGAGAAAGAAGGGTTTACGAAAGTATACGTTAACGATGTTAATGGAGTACGGAGTCAAGGTAAACCGAGGAAAACATGGCATTACTAAATAATCAACATTTTTAAGGTTGGTCATATAATATTTTCGGGGGAGTAAGGGGGATAGGGGGAGTAAGGGGGATCCTATTGACTCTTCGAGCAGTGCATGGCCATCACCGTGGTGATGGCCATGCTACGCTGGAGGATTGATCTGATCCCAAGTACCTATCCACACCTCCTCGACTTTGGTCTCCCCTGGAAACTATGCGAAATGTTAGAGATCGAGTGTGAATAACCTCGGTGGATAATATTGATGCATAGGCTAACGTGGAAGGACACCTCGCCAACCCGTCTGGCAAGCGTGGCGTTGTAATGCCAACCACCCCCCGTATGACATGTCATACATGGAGAAGTATGGGGGAGGCCTATGTCCAGCAGTGGACGACAACGGCTGTTAAAGAAAGAATATAATATTGGAATCCTTTCTTACTTCATCATTGGATATTCTATCATATAGAGCTTTTTTGAAAATTCGTCTTAGTCGCCTCATTTCTACGGCATTCATACTACTTTAATTCTTCTTCGGCCATATTTGCTTCAGTCGGTATATTTCTCTTTGCCGTAATGACTTTGAGCGCACCATTTACTTTGTATCCAGCTCCATCCTTCCAAGGATATCTTTCTCCATTTTTTCATCTCTACTTCTTCTACTTCAATAGTTAATAATTTAGATTATATATACTGATTTAAAAAAAATGTATATATTTTTTTCAGATAAAATTAGCTATGCACATAAAGGCCACATTTAGAATTTTTCTTTATTTATCATTTATAATAATTTGTTTACTATTAATTAATTATATAATAGATGGGAAAGTAGAAAATGCGATTGTGGAAAAGTTCAAATGGTTTTACAAAACAAATAAAACATCGAATTTTGGAACGCCTCATTCGAAATGTGGACTGAGAAAATCCATTCAAAATAAAGTGACATTCTTAGAAGAGCAAGGAAACGAAGATATGGATTGGCCGTGGTTTGTGAAGATATTGAGAAAAAACTCCAATGACAAATCTAATTTCTGCGGAGGAACATTAATTTCAAGTAAAACAGTACTGACAGGTATGATTCTTTTATCGAATGTATATTTATTTTTTGTGAATGTATACTTATACTTGTATACGAATCCTGGATTTTCACCCATGGTGGGTGGTTAATTCAAATTTAATTGTATCTCAATAGAGACGAAGATATAGTATATATACAACTTCCAAAATTTATCATGCATGATCATAATAACAATTTTTAGTCCTGGCGCTCTGTAGCTGCCGGACGTTATTTCAAATAGCTCCCCATTTAAATAAACTTTTGAGGGTCTGAGTACTCCATTTGCGTCTATTTAACATCTATTATCACCTTTTAATGAATCAAACAAATCTGTGTATCAAAATAAATTATTTACGTATAGTTTCAGTGAAAAGAACAAATTAAGTTGAAATACGTGAAAGTTTTAAATATAAAGTGCATCGTGTAAACGTCTCTAAACGGCTATTTCCGAGTCGAGACCTCAAAGATGGTTGCCACATGTGTGTCCGAGTGTCCAGTGAATTGTGTGAAGTGCAACAGGATGATTTATGAGGGAACGCCCAAATTCTTGGAAATAATTTGTGAACTTTTACTATGTGCCAAAACATTAAGATTGATAAAACGGAGCATCTTCTACAGCGCCCTTGAGATGAGCAATTCATAAAAATGGCGCTTTATAAATTATCCAATTTATTATATTATTATAACAATGGTGGAATGGGGAATGTTGTAATTACATAAAGCGTGCGCTTAACCCAACTTGTAAACACCTTGATCATCCATATTCAGTTTCCAGTTTGCGTCTTCGTCTCTATTGAGATACAATTAAAAATGCATATTTATTTATTTTTTCATTATTATTAGTTATTTGTATTTTTGGTCGTTTGAACCCAATTACTTGTTCGAAATCATGTCTCACGTGTTCTAATCGATGGAGCGTGTTAACCATATGTTTTTACCAGTAAACGATGACTTTCCACAGGCTTTTTCTTTCGATTAAATTAGAAATCCAATGCGTCAACAAATGCCGATATGACCGACTATTGTTTGGCGGACTCAACTTGTGTGTGTTTGTAGGTTAATGTCAAACTAACAAACTGACGTAAATTCATACTCTGCGTACTTTTCGGTGGCGCCATCTCTTAGTGAAACCGGTAATAACTTAGGCATACACCTGGTATATTCAAATCAAATCAAATCTATTTTTTATCTCTACATACATTACCATTATCTATTGAGTATAGGTAAAATATAATATTACATTTCGAATGTATACAAATTCTTGTAAACAAATACTGGATTTTACCCATTGCGGATATTTTTTTTTTATATAAGGATTAATTGTATCTCAATAGAGACGAAGATGTAAATTGTTTTCTGGGAACAGAACGTGGTGGCCGAGGCGCTTACAGGACCTATGACCTGTCATTGGTTGGGTTGAGCGATCGCTTTATGTTAAACAACATTCTCCATTCTGCCTTTCTTCTGTTCCCAGAAAACAATTTACATCTTCGTCTCCATTGAGATTTATTAATTAATCCTTAAAAAAATATATATCCGCAATGGGTAAAATCCAGTATTTGTCTACAAGAATTATAGTATACATTTAAAATGTTGTATAAAATAACTGGTCCAAGTTTAAGGCATAAAAATTGGAGAGACATCTCCAGGCGTAATATGATTTGCAGAGCCTTTCACAGTGCATTAATAAAGATTTTCCGCTTAATGCTTCCCAATCTTAATAGATGACGCTAGTGTAGAGTGAACTAAAAATTTAAAGATAGGCGCAGGATTCTAGCATATATACAAGTTCCAAAAAAGAAAATTAAGATTATATGTTATATGCATAGAAACATAGTTTTATTTAATTTTTATTTAAAATGAACTCCTATCAAGAGATTATATTAGGTCCTTACATATGAAATTGGCGTTTTGTATGGGAGGAACATAAAGTTGATTTTTTTTAAAATATAATATATTTATTTAATCAAAGTATGTACCATTGCTATCTTTGCACTTTTGCCATCTCATAGGTAGTTCATCGATCCCTTTACTAAAAAAACCATTCGGACGGGAATCAATAAAATCTTTGAAGTCGGTTTGGACTGCCCCATCGGAGTTGAATTTTTTCCCTTGCAAGAAGTTATCCAAATTTCGAAAAAAATAGTAATCTGTTGGGGCAAGGTCCGGAGAGTACGGTGGATGTCTTAGACATTCCAATTGAAGCTCTTCTAATTTGGTAGCCGTCTGTTGTGCAGTGTGTGGTCTAGCGTTATCATGAAGCAGCAGTGGCCTAGAGCGATTAACCAGCCTCGGTTGTTTAGCAGCTAGCTTTTCCATCATGGTTTGCAGTTGCTGACAGTAGACATCTGCCGTAATCATCTGGCCAGATTTAAGAAAGCTGTAGTGAACGACACCAGCACTAGTCCACCAAACGCCCACAAGTAAATTTTTTGGAGTCAATTTTCGCTTGGGGCATGGTTTGGCTGGTATACCTAATATTATAGTAAATGGTTAGATTTTATTATATGATACCATGCTTATTTGCATAGAAAAAAATTAAAATATGAATAATGCTTTTAAATTAATAATGTAATATTTTAGCTGGACAGTGTGTGGCAGAATCCGGAATGGAAGTTCATCCAGATGTATTAGTCGTCACAATCGGGAATGAAGTATTTTTAAATGACGATCAAAAGCACGAACAAAAGGTAACTAACTAATAAATAATAAATAATAATAATAATATGCTAACTTTTAAAGCGCCGTTTTTGTGATGTAATCACCTCAAGGGCGCATTAAGACGTGTTTTAAATCTAAAAATCTAAATGTGACCGCTTAAAAAACGATCGGTTTAAAAGTATAGTAGAACAAAGTATAAATGTTTAAATTGGGTATGAAATATGAAAAAGATGGGTTTTCAATTTAGATCTGAAATCTGTCGGATCATTTATGCATCTGAGGTGTGAAGGGAGATTGTTCCAAGCTGATGGACCGGCTACCGCGAACGCTCGATCCCCGAAATTTTTACTGGGGCAACACTTCGGCTCAACTAATCTTCTTATTGCTGAGGAGTTCGCCGAGCGAAGTGTGAATTTCCGTGAATTTAGGCTGTCCGTTATACAGAGTTCAGATATATAACTTGGTGCCATTCCATGTAGCGCTTTGAAGACTGTCCAGCAGAGTTTATACTGGATTCTTTCTAGACTTTTAAGCCAGTGAAGTTCTTCATCTAATCATCGCGCAGTTTCCCCAGATGGGTAGGCAGTGACGATGAACCGCCGTACTGCTCTGTCCTGACATATCTCTCTAGTTTCCTTTACATTCATACATTGTAAAATGCACACACGACAATTTTTCCGACATCTTATTTCAACTTTCCGTCGTATCTCGACTTGACTTTGCAACGGAATTTACGCCAACAAACCCAAGAAACAAACAAATGAATTTTAAAATATTTTCTGCTTAATACTTACATCTAATCTTAAAAGATGGCGCTAGTGTAGATTGAACTAAAATATGTGAAGTGTTTCTCAACATAGTAGCATATAATACATCTTTCAAAAAATTGTCAGACGTGGTGGTCGTAAGAAGGGCGGGATGGGGAATGTTGTTAAAATAAAGCGATCGCTTAACCCAATCAATGACAGGACATAAGTCCTGTAAACGCCTCGACCAACATATTCTGTTTCCAAAATTACATCTTCGTCTCTATTGAGATACAATTAATCCTTAAAAGTGTAAGTTAGTTAGTTAGTTATAAAGTTCAATCTGTTTTCAATGCGGCAGCACGACTTATATAAAAGGTGTTCCAAAAAACTCGCATATTTTACAACATCTAAAAGATCTTCACTGGCTCAAGTGTCCTGAATGAATCCAGTGTAAACTATGCTGGACGGTTTTTAAAGCGCTTCACGAAATGGCACCAGCCTATACGAGTATATCTGAACTTTGTGTTGCTGATAGCCCTGACTTGCGGCAATCTACGCTTCGATCAGCAAACTCCTCGGCAATATACAGATTAGTTGAGTCAAAGCGCAACCCCCGGACAAATTTCGGAGATCGCGCAGGTCTGTCCGCCTGGAATATGCTTCCTGCACGCCTCAGATGCATTGGACAATCCGAAATATTTTAAATCTCACCTAAAAACCCACCTTTTAAAAATATAGCATAAAATGTAAACAAAGGTTATCTGATTGCTTGTGTCACATGCAGCTCTCATGACCAAAACATTGTCAAAGCGCCCTTGAGGTGAGCTATTCGCGAAAACGGCGCTATACAAATCAGATAAATTATTATTATTATTATTTTCCTTATTATTATTTTAATTATTACTCTTATTACTATCCTTATTATTATTAATATTATTATTTTTATTATTAATATTATTATTATAATTATGTGGCGGCCTTTCAGTATTTGATAAATTCGGTCATGCCATGCTTACCTTGGTCTTCCACGCCTTCTCTTTCCACTTACACAGATGTAAGACAAATGATTGCTTCATAAGTTAATTTTTTATTTTATGTTTATTAATTTAAAAAATAAATTATGTATACAGCAGGTCGCTTGAACCCAATTACTGTATTCAATTTGTCTTTAGTCGATATATTAATTCTCGTGACATGTGATAGGTAGCTGAACTATCGCCATTTTACTGTCACAAGAATTCTACACCAGATCAGAGAGTGTGGCAATCACACTGCCATCGCCGGGAATTGAACCCGGAACCTTCAGTATGGTATACAGACCTCTTACCACTCTGCCACGAAGGTCGAATTATTGGATTATTTTTTTTATGTATACAACAGGTCGCTTGAACCCAATTACTATATACAATTTGTTTTTAGCCGATATATTGATTCTCTTGACATGTGATAAGTAGCTAATCTATCGTCATTTTATTGTCACAAAAATTCTACACCAGACCAGAGACAGAGGGACAATCACACTGCCATCGCTGGGAATCGAACCCGGAACCTTCGGTATGGCAGTCAGACCTCTTACCACTTTGCCACGAAGGCCGAATTAATAGATTCTTAAGGTAGTTTGGACTTATGGAACGAATGGACCAGAGAAGAATGGTTAAAATGTTGCATTGAAACATTGTGATTTGAAAGAGAAGCCAAGGAAGATCAATTTCATTTCATTTAATTTATTTTAATAAAAATTAGAAACATTATAGACATATTTCCAGATCGTTTGTAATTACATTTTGAGAATTTAAAAGAGAAGCAAAAAAAATAAGCTTAAGAATTAGAAATAATCATAACATTGATATTGCATCCCTGAGGCAACTCACACTATCACGAAATATGTCGACCTCCGAGGCGACCCGATTAAGCAATAAGATTGCCTACCCACAGGCATAACCATTGGCAGGTTGGTTCTGCAGCGCGGCAAATAAAACAATCTGTGCTGTCGTTGACGAAGATCATGGACAAATAGTCAACGAAAGCAAAATAAATCAATATAAGCATGGCATTACCAAATTCATCTAATATTAAGGCGGCCACATTCGACGTTGTAAAAATTGACGAGCGTGCGTGTTACGATATATGATTGTAGAGGAAGCTAGAAAGGTGTGCCAGAACAGAGTTGTGTGGCGGTACGATAATTTCGCTTGCAACTCCGGGAAACGGCGTGATGGTTATTTTGTGTTTCTCTTTTGCAATCGACACCTCTTTTAATAAGTATCCATATTTTGGACAAGTATGTTTTGTTGGGACTAGAGATGTTATCTTACGTTTCTGATAACCCTGCAGATATCTGAAAATATGGTAATGACCTCGGACCACAATTTTAGATACATATAATGTTATTAAATAATTATCTTCAAATATTGCAGTACGCTGTGATTGCCCAATATTTTTTTCAATGGAACGTTTTCGACTTTTTGAATTACGTTTTGGATCTCATTTCTGACTCGCGTCAAGGGCAGTGGTTCGCAAACTACGGCTCGCGAGTAAAATACGGCTCTTCGGGAAATGTTCTTAAATTTAATTTCTTGTTAATTAATTTATTTTATTTATTTAAATTTATTTATTTATTTAAAATCATAAACATTACAGTATATAACCAAAGCGCTTATGACCACATAGGTCGAACACAAAAACACCAAAAAAAAACAATTTTAAACGGAATATACAATTGTGAAATTTATATATCTTCTTCTTCTTCTTCTTCAGCCCGTATTGACCGTCCACTCCTGGACGTAGGCCTCCTCTCGCATTTTCCATTCTCTTCTATTCTGAGCGATCCGCATCCAGGCACTTCCCGCACTTCTCCGGATATCGTCACGCCAACGCAACTGTGGGCGCCCAACTCCACGCTTTGCCGTCCTTGGCCACCAGCACAGCAGTCGTCTTGTCCACTTTTCTTCTGGATCGCGAGCGACATGTCCCGCCCATCGCCATTTGAGGGTCGCGGCCATCTTGACAACATCGGAAACCTTTGTCCTGACTCTTATGTCCTCATTTCTGAGTCTGTCCCGTAAACTGATACCCAACATGGCTCTCTCCATTGCTCTCTGAGGGACTCTTAGCTTGTTGGCACTTTTTTGTGACATTGTGACTGTCTCAATACCATAAGTGAACACTGGCAGGACACAGGCATTGAACACTCTCCTTTTCAGGTTGATGGGTATTTTAGGATTTTTCAAAATGTGACCAAGATTTTTGAATGCTGCCCAGCTTAGTCCGACTCTTCTATTCAGGTCTGCTGTCTAGTTATCTCGCCCAAGCTGTATTTTGTGACCCAAATAAATGTATTCACTGACAGATCCAACGCTGGCATTGTCCAATACGATTTGTGCTGGTTGTGACGTCATCAACTTGGTTTTAGTGAGGTTCATTTTTAGGCCAACTTTTTTAGATGCTTCGTTCAACTCCTTTAGCATTTCCGTCAGTTGTGTAGGGTCGTTACTGATGACAATAATATCGTCTGCGAAACGTAGGTGATTAAGGTGAGTGCCATCTATGATTATGCCTTTGGAGTCCCATGGTAGATGTTTTAAGGCATATTCCAACGCCAAAGTAAATAGTTTCGGAGAAATTGGATCTCCTTGTCTCACGCCACGCTTTACTGGTATCAGGTTAGTCTTCCAATCGTCATTCAGAGTATATATAGTTAAAAAAAAATTAAGACCAATGAAGTAATTAGAAACAATAAGAAGAACAACACATTATTTAAGAGATAGGTGTTTTCTGAGGGTTACCTCACTATCGTGAAAAATGTCCACATCCGAAGAGAAGCGGTTTAATAGAATTATTGCCCTGCCCACGAGCATTACCTTAGGTAGATTGGTTCTACACAGTAGCAGGTAAAATAATCTATGTTGCCTTTGTCGCAGATAATTGACGGGGACAAACAAAGTCAAGTCATTTAAAATATCAGAGTTATGTATTCGACCACGAATCAGTTGGAAAAAGTGAACACCCAGGTGGATAGTTCGTCTAATTTCCAATTATTGGTAGTCCAGCATACCCAGCAAGAAATCAATTGGGTACAGCCAGGGGTAGTAACAGTTTTCTTAGAGGTACAGAAATCGTTAGAACTTTTTCTGTACCTTCTCGATTAACAGTTATTTATTTTATTAACATTTTTTTTTTGTTTTTTTAAGGTAAGCTCGTTGTAAATAAGGAGAATATGTCATTTTTTTTTTCATTATATTTGTTATGCATAACAAAAGCATAAACGTTCCAAAATAAATCTTTATAACATCTGCCAAAACTGATCATATATTTGTAAACAATTTATTTATAAAATATCACTGAAGAAGGACCGGGTTGTCCAAAGCATGTTGATATTTAATTTTAACTTTAAACTGTTAAATTTAATAACTTTGTTTTTGTATCACAATTGTATTTTATTTTACGCGACAGTTTTTCATCAACCTACATATGTTGACATCATCAGGTGTTACAATAATATATCAAATGTCAAATTTTCGGGATTTTTCGAATCTTTATGTGTATTTGTTCCTATGTCAATTTAATTTCTATGTCAGTTAAACATGTTAAGGTATCATAGTGTTTCGGCCAAAATAATGGACTATTTAATTTAAATTTGTTTAAAAAGTTAGTGTTGTATACAGAGTATGTAAAAAAGAAAAAGAAAAATATAAAACATCTACAACACATAGTATGGCGAACATAGAAGAATATATTTTTTTTAAAGACTTGTTTATGAAATGTATACTAACCCTCATGTATGGAAGTGAAGTTTGGAGCTGGCAAAAGAAGGATAAAAGCAGGATGAATGCCGTAGAAATGAGATCACTAAGAAAAATAGATAAAATACCGAACGATGAAATAATAAAGAAATGTAAGGCAGATGACTGCATCATGGATAAAATTAAAAAAGGATCCCTGAGATGGTTTGGACATATGGAACGAATGGATGAGAGTAGAATGGTTAAAAAGTTGTACACAAGCAGCGTGAGTGGAAAAAGAAGCCGAGGACGACCGAGAAAAACATGGCCTGACCAAATTAATTAATTACTAAAAGGCGGTCACATTCGAGAGGTATGCCAGGACAGAGAATTGTGGCGATCTATCCTCTCTGCCTACCCCTCCGGGGAAATGGGGTGATGGTTAGTTAGTTAGTAAGTTACTAAGTAAAATCCACTAATGTCGGTATCTTCGAGCGAGCTGCCAAAAGCAATTGACTAGTAATTTTACCAAATGATAGCGAAGTGTTATTTAAAAATTTCAGGTAAACGATGTGATCCTTCATCCAGATTTCAATTACAAGACTTTAGATAATAATTTGGCACTGCTTGACCTGTTGGAGAGCGTGACCAATGGACTAACAATTCAACCAATTTGTCTTTGGCAGATAGATGATTATTCAAGAAACTCTCTTGAGGGAAAAACGGGAATTGTAAGTAATTCATTTTTTAAACTAACTAACTCACTTACAATCACGTTGTCTCCCCGAAGGAACCAACAGAAATAATGGAACGCCACACACTTTCCTGACATACTTCTCTCGAATCCTTAACATTCATAAATCGGGTCATTCAGGCACGTCGATTTCTCCGACTCCTCAAGTGGTTCACATATAACATTTGATTAAGCAACGTTTTCCTTGGTCTTCCTTTTTTTGCATACAAAAGGTTGTTTGAACCCAATTACTCTGTACAATTTGTGTTTTATTTTATTTTATTTATTACACTGTTCACATGACATGTGATAGGTAGCTAAACTATCGCCATTTCATTGTCACATGGATTCTACACCAGATCAAAGTCAGTGTGACAATCACACTGCCATCGCCGAGAACCAAACTCGGGACCATTTTTAATTCATAGATGGCGGTAGTATCAAACTGTAAATATATTTTTTGATGCTGAGTCTTCGACAATAAACATTTTGCGTATTTCATTATATACAAATAAAGCAAAATTTAAACAACAGAAAATAAATTATTTCAATAAACATTTAAAATAAGCTTGAATTAAATAAAAACCTATTGTTAGATTTAAGCACGATCCATTAACTATACTCGTTCAGCATTTGAATCATAGATGGCGCTAATACGATAATACAGTTTTTAAGGTTTGAGTCTTTGGAGAATTTGTTAATTTTAAACATACCTAATGTGTATATTTTTTCTTCAAAGCATATTGCAAAAGGTCACCATGAAGGCGAATTAAACAATCAGCAATTAGTCCGTGGACTTATGAAATCTGTACCCGACTTTGAATGTATACGAAGTTCTCCAGCAATCTTGGATGTTTACCTTCATAAGACCAGTTTCTGCGCAGGATATAGTAACGGTAATGTTGTTAGTGATATAAAACTTATGTTTTACAAGTTATTAATAACTTCATATAGAAATTAATTAAAAATATCAGCATGGCTGTTAGATGCATTCCCGAACATGCAATTAGAAGGTGGCGAACGCACCCATGTGCGTGGTTAAAAAAATTATAAAAAATACTATTTTTTCATTATGAAATACTCAACAAATGAAATATACATGAATTAGTCAGTATTTCAGTCTTATAACCAATCTATCAATATACTCGTACACGAGACGAGACATAGACACGAGACATAGAGTATAGACACAGAGACGAGACATAGAGACGAGATATAGAGACGAGACATAGAGACGAGACATAGAGACGAGACATAGAGACGAGACATAGAGACGAGACATAGAGACGAGACATAGAGACGAGACATAGAGACGAGACATAGATACGAGACACAGAGACGAGACATAAAGACGAGTCACAGATACGAGACAAAAAGACGAGTCACAGATACGAGACATAGAGACGAGACACAGAGACGAGACATAGAGACGAGACATAGAGACGAGACATAGAGACGAGACATAGAGACGAGACATAGAGACGAGACATAGAGACGAGACATAGAGACGAGACATAGCGACGAGACATAGATACGAGACATAGAGACGAGTCATAGAGACGAGACATGGAGACGAGATATAGAGACGAGACATAGAGACGAGACATAGAGACGAGTCATAGAGACGAGACATGGAGACGAGACATAGAGAAAAGAGACATAGAGAAAAGAGACATAGAGAAAAGAGACATAGAGACGAGACATTGAGACGAGACATTGAGACGAGACAAAGAGACGAGACATACCTAGAGATGTAACATATAGGTAAATGAGACTTAGAGATGAGCCAATTATATCATCAAACGATTTGTTTGTTTTTGTTTAATTTGATATATTTTCAGGAAAGAATATATGCAATGCCGTGATTGGTGGTGGTATATTCTACTCAGAGACAACTGACACAGATGAAACAATGTGGTACCTCAGAGGCATAGCATCTTTAAGTGTGTCTATGAATAAATCCTGTGATACAGCAGAATACGTCGTATTCACCGACATAGTTGATTATCTACCATGGATAGAAGACTATTACACAAATGAATATTTCTAGATGTTTTGTCATCAACCTTTCATAGGGGGTATGTGACCTAACAAGGGGAGGGCACGATGTAGGAAATTGACTTTGGGATGGGATTTTGTGGGATAAAAGGACCCTTTTAGAGTTGTCTATAGACATAGAAGGGGTACCACCGATTACCTGAGGCTGTTATAAGGCACAGCGACACCCTTTCGTCAGCCTCGCTCATTCATTTCCATCCGGGACTGACATTAATCGTTATTTCATTTACGAAAATCTAAGAGACACCAGCCCACATTTAAGCTATTATTTTTTCCTCCTTCTATGCCCCACACTTACAAACACAAACACATGGTATATACAGCCAATACAATTATCTTATCTGTAAGATAATATAAAGCAAAAATCTTGAAATTAATCGTGTAAGGATGGCGGGGCACTATAGTCAAAGTAAAAAAAGCGCAATAGCCAACCAATTTCCAGAATAAAGTCTTTAAAATTTTCACCGATTGCTAAAAAAAACACATGCTGCGGGATTCGAACCGGAGACCAGTCGGCCAGCGAAAATAGAAGACGAGCAATCTACTCAGCCACCTAGCTATTTATACTAGTAGCGAAATTTATCTGTATCTTGATTTATTTATTATTATGATGATTTGTATTTTAAGTGCGCCGTTTTGTAAAATCAATTACTCCAAGGGCGCACTAGGAAATGACTGACCGAACAGTGCAGTCTTCAGATGTTTCTTAAATTTAACGTCACTATCCTCATACTTCACGAAAGCACGATCATAGAAACATGCTTTATTGGCTCTGGCTGGAATCGCGGAATCGCGGCATCTTGATGTATGGCTGCGAGACATGGTGCCTATCCGAAAGAGATAAACGGAGACTAGAGGTTTTTGACATGTGGTCCTATAGAAGACTCTTAGGAATTTACTGGAGAGACCACATTACAAATGAGGAGGTTCTCCAAAGAATCGAAGGAGGAAGGCACCTGCTCAGGACCTTTTCCGAAAGGCATGCAAGATGGATCGGCCATGTAATACGATAAGAAGGCCTCTTGCATGCCATAATGGAGGGTATGATCGAGGGGACAAACTCTAGGGGACGCCCACGCCGAGAGTACCTAGAGGACCTGTTGGTGGACGTTCGCTACTCATCATATGCAGATTTCAAAAGAGCCGCACAAGACAGGGAAGAATGGAAGAGAAGAATAGAAGAAATTGCTGCAAACCAATCCCAGGATTGAAACCAGAGAGAGAGAGAAATAAGCAACGGTGAAAAATTTAAAGCCATTTTTCTATAAATTGACCAGCTATTGCGCATTCTTACATTGACTATGGACGTCTCTTAGGGGGTACTACAATCCTGTAAAATCCCATCCCGAAGTCAGTTTCCTATGTCGTACCCTCCTTGTAAGAGGCACAGCATTTTCTTCTATCTCCGTATCCGCTGTGTTGGAGGGAGTGACCCTTTTTGTTCCTGACAGATATCTCCGACAGTTCCTGCATAGATTGATCTTTCTGCCGGGTGCAAGAACCAACCTGCCCATAGTAATGCCGGTTGGAAGAGCAATCAGTCTGCTGAATATTACCTCGGAGATTGACGTCTTTCATATAAGTGAAAATGCGTTCAGAAGACAAATATATTCCTAAAGTTAAATCATATCTTATGAGTTTCTGGTACTTTACCTGACGAATAACTTTAAACTATAAACATATTTGGCTTTTGAGTAAATAAATAAACTGATAAAATAATATGACCTTCGCAATGTGTTTAGGGGAGCCACTTAGCTATTGATTCCATCTATGATATTGAATTTTTAAAGGTCTATATAAGAAAAAAATACTATCAAACTGATATTGTCAAGTTTAAAAATAAATTAAAAATCAAATATTCGTCGTTATAAAATCGTTTATGTTTGTTATGTTTCTTTCTTGTAAATTAATTTATTAATATTTTTGTTAACAATAAATAATATTTAGTATAAATACTTTGTATAAATTTTTGTTTTCACCTTCCCTTCATTTTGCAATTTCATACTTAAAATAAAATAAAAACAATTCGTATATACCATTCGTAACACATTTTTATTAAAATAGTCCATTGTTTTGGCCGAAACATATGATACGAGTACCTTAACATTTTAAACTGTTAATGAATAAACTTTGTTTTTTGTACCAAAATTGTATTTTATTTTACGCGACAGCTGTTTCATCAAGCAATGTTGACGTCATCAGGTTTTACAAAAATATTTCAAATGTCAAATTTTTGATATATTATTGTAGCACCTGATGATGTCAACATTGGTTCATGAAACAGCTGTCGCGTAAAATAAAATGCAATTGTGATACAAAAAACAAAGTTTATTCATTGACAGTTGAAAATATTTTTATTTATTTATTATTTTATTAATTTAGTATATATTATTTGTTAGTTCTTTTTTGTTAAAAATAAATAAGATAAAATGTTGTGTAAATATTGTACAAAGTGTTTTCATTATATATGTATAATAAAAAAAGGGTGTGTCGTTGCTTAAATATTACCATTAGATAATGAAAACGTCTGTTTTATATAAAATTAATGAAAACGTCTGTTCTCTATAATTTTATGAGAATGATAACATATTTCATTTCGCTAAGGCATCCAATGTTGTGAAAATCAATCTCATAACTTTTTATATACCCAATATAATGGAGCAGAATACGAACTTAAGGTGTGGATAAATTGATGTGGATAAATACATATTTAATTTTGGTGGTTAGACTTTAATACAAATATACCTTAACCACATCAGAATGGTGGTTAAGGTATAATTAAAGTAAAGTGTTTCTTAGAAAATGCATGTTTTTACAATAATACAAGTATTTTTTCTAAGAAACATGTCATTCGAATAGAACGCGATTTCCCTAAATATGTTTTACCAACACCTATTCAGGTTCGTGTAGCACAGAGGAAACACGAAAGAGCCATGCTACACGTAAGACTCTCAGACCGGATAAGAAATACTGAAATACGTAGAAGGTCGGGAGTAACACATGTCGTCGCAAGGGGAAGCGAAGTTTAAATGGTCATTTGCGGGACATGTTGCCAGAGTGGTAGACGATAGATAGACCAGAAGGGTGGTAGAGTGGAGACCCCGCGAAGACAAACGAAACAGAGGGAGACCCCCCACACGATGGTCCGATGACATTACAAGAATTGCTGGCGATTGGATGCAAAAGGCACAAGATAGGGATACGTGGAGAAGTATGGGGGAGGCCTATGTCCAGCAGTGGACAACAACGGCTGTCTAAGTAAGTAAGTAAGATTCAAGTTCTGCGGAACACCAGTGTTCCGTTGCATATAATTTAATGTCGAGCTATTATTATTACGTAGCTAATCTATCGCCATTTCATTGACACGTGAATTCTACACCAGACCAAAGACAGTGTGACAGACTGCCATCGCATGGAATCAAATCTCGGACATTTGGTTTGGCAGTCATAGCTCTTGCCACAATACCTAACACGAAGGTCGTCAAGTTTGGGAAACCCTGCCAAAATACAGTGAAACTAATATTAAACAGACGTTTTCATTTAAAATGTAGTTTGAGATAAAAAAAATTGTTCAGGAAACACAAAATATTTATCCTATTTAAAGAAATTTTCTTGAGGTGTCTGTTTTATCTGGTGAGAGTTCGATGATTGCATTTGCACAAAGAACAAGCTGCTTCTTGGTAAACCACTCGAACCGGAATCTGAATCTTCCAAAGAAAAACCTCGGACCCAAAAATGCACTTACAAGTTCATTAATGTTAAACTCGCCAACGTAGCTTTCCTGAAAATAACATTTTCGTTTAGACCACAGGTTACCAAGCTTTTCTGGACCACCGCCCCTTTTTTAAGGATCTTTAATCCAAACGCCGTCTCTCCAATAATCTTCTTCTTCTTGTTGTCCTGTCACACCTCCGTGGTACATACTCTTAAAGTACATACAAATAAATGATAAAAAACTTGATGTTCTATCTTTTTACTGGTCGTGAAAAAAAACTCCCTAAAAATGCTTAAAAAACAGGCCATCACATGGGTGAACCCCTTTAAGGGTAACATACAGCGATATCAATGACATGTATATAAAAAAAACATTTAGAATAATTAAAATAAGACCAAATGACAGGGACATTGAGGGACAGATTTAGAAACGAATTTATTCGACAACAAACCAAGGTGACTGAGGTGGCTCTACGGATAGGCGGGCTGAAGTGGCGGTGGGCTGGCCATATCTGTCGGAGAACCGACAGCCGATGGAGAAGACGGGTTCTGGAGTGGAGACCGTGTACAGGGTTCCGTAGGATTCCGATTCGTTGGACGTCCCCCTGCCCGCTATTTCTCGACGACTCTATCGCATGCCTGATGCCTAACATCATCCCAAGTGAGGCTTGCTGCCTTAACCTCGTCCTGCAGGGCTCTTCTCCAGGTGGCTCTAGGTCTGCCTCGCTTTCTTTCCTCTCCATAGGCGATGCAGGCTGGGTTCCGTCTCAGAGTGTGACCGATCCACTGCCATTTACGTCTAGCGACTTATTCTCTAATTGGCGTTTCGCATAAAAACAAAATTACCACTATATATGAATATGTAAGCGATAATAAAATTTAAAATCCACTGTATTAAATACGAACCACCAAGAATACCTGTAATACCAATATTTAAATTCAGAAAATTTTACATTAATATTTGAAGATATTTTTGTATAGAATCATGTTTACCACCCCTGATCTGTATGTATATAAAGGACTAAGTTTACAATAGTGTCACCAGTCTGTCGATGCCAACGAACCTGGCGAAACCGGTCGCTGTCTTAATAAAGACAAAAGTGGAAGTAGTTAAAAAACATCGTTTTATTGAATTATTATATAAAAATAAATTATGCGCCTGCGTATTTAAGTGGCATTAACGATATTGTTAAACGCGATTTCAAAATTGGAATAAAAAAATTGAGAACTAACTAACTAACTAAGTAACCATCACGCCGTTTCCCCGAACAGAGAGTATGAATCGTCACATTGTTCAATCCTGACATAACTCTTGTGCCTCTTTACATTCCTACTTCGAACATGGCCGCCTTTCAGTAATTGATTAATTTTTACATGCCACGTCTTCCTTGGCCTTTTGCGACTTCTGTATCCATTCGCACTACTTGTATGTATCTTTTTAACCATTCTTTCATCATCCATTCGTTCCATATATCAAACTATCTGAGTGACCCTTCCTAAATTTTATTTATCACGCTTTCATCCGCCTTACATTCCTTTCTTATTTCATCATTAGATATTCTATCAAACATTGTTATAAAAATATTGAGTCATAGAAAATATTTAACATAAACTTACCTTTTTTAAAAAGCACTTAGGTCCTACTTTCAAAATACTTTTAAGAATATCCATAGGAAAAAAAAATTCACACACATTATTTTGGTTGTAAGACAGGGAGGGTTCAAATCGTTCGCGTTTCTTGACCCATTTTAAAATCTTTATTTTCCCCTGAAATCAGTAAAACAGAAGAAAATAACGTTATTATTGTATAAAAAATAATTTTATTTCCTAACATACTTAACCGACTATTACGTATATATTGACCATTTTAAAACTAACTAACTAACCATCACGCCGTCTCCCCGAAAGGGTAGGCAGAAAGAATGGACTGTCACACTTTTACTGATGCGGCACTCCATCCTTCTCTTTTCGCCCAGCGGGAGACGCGGTGTGATGGGTTGCGAACCTCATCGCCACCAATAGGCATCTCCCGCGCACACTTTGATCGTCCAACACCCACAAAATAAATCTAAAACAAATAATATAAAATACAATGATAAAAAATAAAATAACAAAATAAAAATAATTTAACACAAAATATTATTTTTAGATGGTGCACATATTGTCTATTTATGTTCCACGAATCCACCGTTTTTTAATTTAGCACATAATGTAATAACACATAATGTTTTTTTTTCGATGTTGCACATGTTGACATGGACGATCCGGACTTTTGTGTTTATTTAATTTATGTTACACGTATCCACCGTTTTTTAATTAGCTGTAATTAGGCACTTAACCATCAAGAACTTAAAAATAATATTGAAGAAATTATTCAAATTGTCATTGGAACAAATGAAAAATTTATTTTTACACCTGTCAAAATTCTTTATAAAAACGACAAAACCAATATAATTTTAACAGCAAAACAATACAAACGTATTACGTGTCACAATTCACTATTATAAAGTGCATTTTATGTATTGGTAATTTATAAAACTATAGTTCTAGGATTGGATTGGTCATGTGTTGCGACACGAATGTTTCCTGCATGACGTATTGGAAGGAATGTTCGAGGGATCGATTGGCAGAGGACGACCTCGCCAGGAGTACCTAGACCAGATTTGCCGAGATATGGGCTGCATCTCCTATGCGGAGTTGAAGAGAGTTGCCGAGGACCGAGCGGAGCGGAAGAGAAGATGCGTCGCCTTGCTGCAGACCAATCTCTAGATTGGGACCGGAGAAGAAGTTCTGTAAACGGTATTTATTGAAACTTACCATAAGAGGTCCCACATCATTCATAATTGTGAAATTGAAAAATGTGATATTCTGTCCTTTGCTGTTCGTTCTGAAGCCCAATGAAAAAGTCGTATCTCTTTGTGGCCTGTTACTTTTCTCGCAATTTTTTATGTACTCCGGGCTTATTTTATAACCTCCCTGAAATAAAAAAAAATCTGAAAAATCATTCTTTTTTTAAATTTAACTAACTAACTAACCATCACGCCATCTCCCCGAAGGGCTAGGCAGAAAAAATGGACTGCCACACTTTAATCGATGCGGCACTCCATCCTTCTCTTTTCTACATCGCGAGAGACGCGGTGTGATGGGTTGCGAACCTCATCGCCACCAAAAGGCATCTCCCGCGCACACTTCGATCGTTCAACGTCTACATAATAAATCTATTTTTTTTTAATTTTATTTATTTATATAACATACATAACAAAGCATATATTCCCCATGAGTTATAATAAACTCATTTTGGCCCTTAAAATAATTACAATGATTATAATATATAATTTGATTGTTAACTATTATTTTATATTTGTGGTAGCATGTAATTGGCCTTATTTTAATTATTCTAAATGTTTCTTTTATATATATGTTATTGATATCGCTGTATGTTTCCCTTAATAAATAAATAAAATAAAATAAAATAACATATTCATAACAGAACACACAATGAGTACAAACAGAAAAATATTATAACAAGCAGAATAAAAATCAAGATACACTAATATACTAATAATTACCAATTTCCCTTTCTCGTATTCCAAAATCATTCTGAAACTTTAGTTTTTATACTAAAAATGATTAGAATACTTCAAAACCAAATACTTATACTTCAATTATACTTCATGAATGCGCCGAAAGGGTTGGATGTAGGTGCCAAAATGAGCGGAGTGTTAGTAAGCTGTCTATTGTATGCGGATGACGCTGTCCTACTTGCTGACAACGAGCATAAATTCGAATAAGGAATTTATGTAGAGTAGACACTAATACGGGACCCCAATAAATCAGCTGACAAAATTCACAACACTTGTCGTTGGTTACCCAAAAATTTCACACGTCGCACGATTGATAGTAAACTGACCGATTATGGTTTAGGTTATAATTGAGTTAACATTAGAAGGAGGCTTGTGTTAACGCTATCCGTCTATTTTTCACAATGTTAACGCTATCCATTCGTACGTACGATTATCGTTCACAATTTAACGCCGTTTGTAAACAGTCGTTTTTTTTAAAGAACCGACTCATGTCAGATTGAGCAAAACTTGCTTTTTTGAGTTAAGCCAGTGTTCTATTATGCGTGCGAGTTGTTTGGGTTGGGCACTTTGCATGCTTGTGACGCCTATATTAACAAATAACTGATTTTGTTATTTGCTTAAAAACACTGTTTATATGCATATTAATACGATTTAATGTATAAAACCAGTACCAGAAAAATTAGCGAAGTGTGTAGAAGCCTATGGCCAATATTCTGAAGAAACAGAAAATAAATTTCCCTTGAAAATTACATGTTTTCTTGACCACAAAAACCCTAAAAAACTTATGCATACAACTGGTAGATGTGTATATATACAGGTAGATAATCTAGAGACATTATTATTATTATTAATACATGTATACATGTATGAAAGAGCTGGAAGAGTTGGATGCAGGTGCAGAAATGAGCGGAATGTCTGTCCTATTTGCAGACAACGAGCATGAACTACTATTCCCTGTGAATAGTGTGTATGAGGTATACATGCGAAATTATCTGATGATGAATGTAAATAAGTCCATGTTTTTTTTTGAAAAAGAAGAAATCATGACAGTCTGCAACATTAGCGTGAATGGTGAAAATCTGGAGCAAGTAGATAAGTTTGCATATTTGGTTAGTATGTTTACAAAAGATGGTGGAGTGGAGAGGGATATTGAAAGAATGTTTAAGGCAGGCAAAAAAGTGAATGTTTCACTTAAAGTTGTCATCGCAAATAAAAACCTATCCAAAAAGCCTTAATGGCAGTGCACAATGGTGTTCTTGTGCCACCCCTATGTATGGAAGCAAAGCACGGAACTGTCAAAATAAGGATGTAAGTAGAATAAATGCAGTAGTGTGGATACTCTGTGTATGATAGCGTGTCGAATGAAAATATACGAAGTGAATGCGTTGCGAATGATGGTGTTATGAACAAAAATATTAAGAATGGTAAAAATATATATATATATATTAATGATGTAAATGGAACTAGAAATAGAGGAAGACCGAGGAAAACCTGACACGGTCAAATAAATCAAATATTGTGCATGACACGATGTGTGAATGTTGAGGAAGCGAGAGAAATGTGTCAGGAGAGAAAAGTGTGGCGTCCATTCTTTCTATTTACCCTTTCAGAGATTCGGCGTGATAGTTAATTAGTTAGTTAGTTAAAAAAAATATTTATAGTAAAAAATATGTATATATCATACAGTGAAATAACTGTCTATTAATTCAAATCAATCGTCAAAATCGTTATTTATTTTAAAGTTTTGTCAAAAAAATTCACGTATCTGACGCACGTCACTCAAAACCAAAAAAAAGTAACCGATAAAGTTGGTTTTGATGTTTTATCGTAATTTCAATAATGGCGCTAGATGACTGAAGTTAATAAACTTAGGAAATTTAATTCCCACTGAATTTTTTAGATTAATATCGAAAGTGGGAATACGTATTCCCACCAGCCACAAAACGGTTTTAATTAAAAATTCGTGTTTATGGAATTCCAAAGAGTCAACGCCTTAAATTTACAAAAAAAAGTATAATGAAAAAAATAAACTTACATAAGAGTTACAATATATAGAATCGATTGCCAAAACAATGATTATTAACGTTAGTAAAATAATGTTAAATCCTAAAAACATTGTTAGATTTGGAGATATTAGCTGCCCGTGTAAAACTAATGTGTTCCTATGGCAATATTATAAAACGTTTTGCGTTCAGAGGTCGTCAAAATTGGCACGGGACTAATAGCGGACCCAAACAACACAATGGCGGAATTGTTATTGTTAGACCAAAATGCATTAAAGCTACTTATCTGAATTTGCAAATAATTGTGCATTTTGTACGTAATATACGTAAAAAAAACATTTAGCCTTATTACCTCACAAACAATGTTTGTGAGGTAATCGTGACAAATTACTATTCTGTATTGCGTCTAAATTTTACTATATTAATATGACAAATACTGTGTATATATAATGGTGTATTTTTAATCTTCTTCTTCTATTCTTTTCCCGTCAACTCTGGACAAAGGCCTCCTCCATTCGCTTCCATGTTACTCTGTCCTGTGCAGACTGCATACAGGTTATTTCGACGTGACTGTTCAGATCATCCTTCCACCGTAGTTGCGGTCGCCCTGCACTTCTCTTCGCCGTCCACGGTCTCCAAGTCAGCAGTCTTTTTGTCCATTTTTCATCTGAACTTCTGGCTACGTGACCTGCCCATTTCCATTTTAGAGTCGCCACTCGGTGGATGATGTCAGTGATCTTTGTTTTTTTTCTCACCGTATCGTTTCTGACTCTTTCACTTAGGCTTATTTCTAACATGGCTCTTTCCATGGCTCTTTGGGTCATAGAATTCACGTGACAATAAAATGGCGATTGATTGGCTACCTATCACATGTCACGAGAATCAATATAATAGCTAAAAAAGAAAAATGGTATACAGTAATTGGGTCCAAACGACCTGTTGTGTACATAAAAAAAAAGTTATCTCTGTTAAAATACATAATATTAAATTAGAATTCTTAGAATGCTTTTTAAAAAAACGAAACAAAATATTTATTCATTTGTTTATTTCATATATCACAGACATAAAGAGGAGTCTTCCCCTGTTACAAAGATATTTACAGATCAGATTACACCAACAATGATACGTTTATCGATTAATCATATAAAAATACTTAATTACCTTATAATAAGCGAGAGAACTAATACTTGGCAGGCGTCAAAAAACTATTGTAGAATTTAAAATAATATAGAAGCCTTTGAAAAAAAACGACAGGTCTAGAAAGGGATTTTTGAATTGCTCAGATTGAATTCATACAGTTATTAAACACCTGACAATTATTAGGTCACACCCTAAATGAACATATTTTACAATAGAACATTGAGTTTCTTAAAAGAAAATGTACAGATTTTTGAGATGAAAATTGAAAAATGTATAAAAAAAAAGTGTAGTATTTATAAACAATTTCGTTTCAGCAATATATTTCTAATATGTATTTTATTTCATATATAGGATGTTTTTTTTTAAATGTATACAATACATATTCAAAATGAAAACAAAAACACAAAAAATAATGTTAATGTGTATGATATTGGCTTTATTTAATAGATAATTTTACGCCATTATTGTTTAAATATGATTTCGGGCAAATGAGCGCCACGGCTAGATCGAATGAAGCGCAATCGTGAAATCCAATTTTCGGCAATCGTCATCTTTGTGGATGCGTATTATCCACTAGAGTGTAAGTGGTGCGAAAATAATCACGGTTTTCCGAATAACTTGCTTGGATGGACGATTATGTCGACCGTAAAAAGGACGTAGTGTACGATAAGTTTGGCGAACCAAACCATGATTTTCAAAATAAATTTGCACAATTTGCAAGCGCTGTTCTGACGTCAGTCTATTTATAGTGAAATGGCAAAACATACTGACTACAAGTTAACTGTCAACTGTCAAATTGAGAGTCTCTAGAAACAAAGTTGCTGGTTTAAAAACCAAACTTCACAAAAAACACCCTATATAATAATATATAATGTAAGAAAAGTATTAACAATCTTAATACATATTAAGGTATGTTATTATCTATACTTATGTGGTGTGGTATTTCTTTTGTTAAGCATAAAAATGCACATACGCTATTGTTTATTTTATATACAATAATTATAGTTCACAGATAAACGGGATGTTTCACATTTGATAATGACTTAGCAAGGCGAATATTTCGCTCCCATAAAATATAATAAACCTTCGTTTTTATTTATATTTAATAATTAATATGAAATTTAGTAACCATTATTCAAGAAATAGTAAATAGCGTGTTTCACTATTATGGTTATCATTCAGAAAAAAAAAATCATGTCAAAAAAATTTTCATTTTTTTTTCTTCTCGTTCCTTTTAACATCATAGCGATTTTTACTTTGGATACAGAATCTCTAAACAAAGACGTACAGCTTCTGAACATTTTTTAAAAGTTTTCTAGCCAGCATTTTAAGTCAGCCTGGCGAAACTAGACACTGTCGAAATAAAGACAAAAATGGAAGTACAGTGGAACCTCTCATAACGAGAATAAATATTTCCAGATTTTTCTCGTTACCGAAACACTCGTTAAGCGAAACAATTTCCCATATACTCGTAAATCAAGGTAAAATACAGTAATGCGTTCCATGCCCAAAAATACAAAAAAACTTAACGTTTATTGAAATAAAATTACAAAACTATAAATGGTTTAGAAGCGTTAAAATCCGGAATGCGATTTTAATTTTCAAAAAACTAAAAATATCGAAATAACTAGTTTATAATTTATGATAATTTTTTTTTAAAAGACTTAACACAAAGGTACATCAATGATATTAGAATTTATTTTACAATCTCTTCAATATGAGCAGAAAATAGCTCATTATTATGAAGAAGGAATCTGGTCGTGGCCAGGCTCGAATCCAAGTCTCCTGGATCAGGAGACAAGCGTTCTACCCCCTAGACCACCTCCCGATTTTTTGCCGTTTTTTTTGGACCGCTTTTTCACTGGAAAGCTGTCAAAGACATTTGTGTTTGCCTTCACTACAAAATTTGGTAATAATATGACACAGCGTTATCATTGAATAAATTTGTAGAACGCATAGCCACCTCCTTATTAGGGGGATGCATCTCAATGTAGCAGTTTCCCATGCTTTCAGCATTTCTTTTATTGTGCCAGAATATTATTGCTCTCTCTACTAATAAAATTTCCTCCATAACTTCTTGCTGTGAAATACAAAGCAATTTCATAAAATCTTCGATGGTCAACTCTTGACTGTGATCTTTCGCAAGATGGAACTTTCCTTTTCAGCGTCATTCGTTATGCGAAATGTCGCTTGTTTAAGGAGCATTTTTTTACAATCTGTGTTGCTCGTTATGCAAATTACTCGTTATGAGAAGTTCCACTGTAGTAATGAAAAAAAAAAACAGTTTTATTTAATTACAATTTAAAAACCCAGAAAAATATTAAATGCTATGTGTGGTCTGTTTTATTGTATGAATGTGAAACGTGGACCTTGAAAGTCAACTCAATGAATAGATTGGAAGCATTTGAAATGTGGCTCCATCGCCGAATGCTCAGAATTCCCTGGACAGACATGGTTACCAATACCGAAGTCCTGAGGCGAGCTAGAGTTGACATGTAACTGTTATCAACTATCAAGGTTCGGAAGATTTCACATTTGCGTCATATACTGCGTGAGGAAAAGTACCACATTTTCCAACTGATATTGGAGGGGAAAATTGAGGGACGCCGAGGGCCCGGTAGGAGACAAATGTCCTGGCTGCGAAACGTGAGGGAGTGGACTGGCATCCAATGTGTGGAGGAGCTGTTCCGAGCGGCGCAGGACAGGGACAGATTCGTCGAGGTGATCGCCAACGTTGGGGGGACCCGACATGGCACTTGAAGAAGAAGAAGAAAATTTAAAACCAAATTTATGATATTTTTTTCTGAAACATCCCGTATATGAAAAATATATTATATTAGTTAACCGATGAAAGTTATCTGTAGTATTTACAAGGTAGGTACTGTAAAATCTATTTTTTAAAGTTATTTACTTATGTAAGTAAAGATAGTTAGAGATAATGCGAAAGACTTAATATATATAATACTAGAAATAACATTTTCGACTAAAATAAATAGTTAACATTTACAAACATTTACAAGTATTATTTTATGTACTGATATAAAACAGCTTCGCCTAAACATTGATATGAATAAATGTATTAATTTTTAAAATGCAATCTATTTTGTCTTAAGGTAGATATGAATTTGACAAACATATTTTACTTTCCAAAATAGAACATTTTTCGTTTATCCCTTTTACTCGACTACCGTAAAATATATTAATATTGATGTAAAGTAATGTTTTTGTTTACTTCTTTGTATTGTCCTGATGAAGCTTGGGTACAGGCGAAACTAGTTTACTAAAATTATAATTATCATGTACTCGTATTATAATTATCATCAATTATAATTATCAGAGATGGTTCGGAAATATGGAACGAATGGATGAGAGTAGAATGGTTAAAAAGTTGTACACAAGCACCGTGAGTGGGAAAAGAAGCCGAGGACGACCGAGGAAAACATGGCATGACCAAATTAATCAATTACTAAAAGGCGGCCACATTCGAAGTCAGAACAATCGACGTGCGTGCATGGTACGATGTATGGATGTAGAGGAAGCTCGAGAGGTATGCCAGGACAGGCCAGTGTGGCGATCCATCCTCTCTGCCTACCCCTCTGGGGAAATGGCGTGATGGTTAGTTAGTTTTTTAGTATAATTATCATTCTGTGGTAAAAGATATTGATAAAGTGTTTATTTTTATAATGTATTTATAAATTTAAAATGTCTAACCACAAAGCGACTGCTTCATATGAAAAAATAAATAATTTAATTTCGTTTTAAACAATGTAATGTTGTGCGATATATAATACAACAAAAAATTCAATAAAAAAATGGAATAAAAAAAATGGAACCATTGATAAATCTCGTAATATTCACTTTGTCTTACGTTTCGATGGTAATTGCATCTTTAGGGTAGTAAAAATCTGATTCTCTTATAAAACATAAGTTGACTCTTTAAAAATATATGCATTTTTATTAAAATAAACAAACTCAACCTTTTTTTTCTTCGGGCCACATACGAGTATAATTGTAAAGTTACGCGGGCAGCGACACTATTCTGGTATGACGAGAAATATCATAAAACCCCACCATTTTTAAGAAAATATTTTTGAGATTTTAAAAATTATAAACTAAAACAGAATAATAATACTTCATGTGTTGCTACAAGCAAAATTATTCGCGCGCGTACTTGTCTGTCAAATACTTGTTATTTGGGAAAAAATCTAGCGTGTGCAAAAGCTACCGATTAAGAGGGCTTCTACTGCTTTATAAAAATGCAATTATAAAAATAAAATGAACAAAACTAACTAACTAACTAACCATCACGCAATCTCCCTGAAAGGGTAGGCAGAAAGAATGGACTGTCACACTTTTACTGATGCGGCACTCCATCCTTCTCTTTTCGCCCCGCGGGAGACGCGGTGTGATGGGTTGCGAACCTCATCGCCACCAATAGGCATCTCCCGCTCACACTTCGATTGTCCAACACCCACAACATAAATCTAAAACAAATAATATAAAATACAATGATATAAAAATAAAATAACAAAATAAAAATTATTTAACACAAAATGTTCTTTTTAGATGGTGCACATATTGTCTATTTAATTTATGTTCCACGAATCCGCCGTTTTTTTAATTTAGCACATAATGTAATAACACATAATGTTTTTTTCGATGTTGCACATGTTGACATGGACGATCCGGACTTTTGTGTTTATTTAATTTATGTTACACATATCCAAGGTAATGAAATAATATTGAAGAAATTATTCAAATTGTCATTGGAACAAATGAAAAATTTATATTTACACCTGTCAAAATTCTTTATAAAAACGATAAAACTAATATATTTTTAACAGCAAAACAGCACAAACGTATTACGTGTCACAATTAACTATTATAAAGTGCGGCAACAGTTAAATTGACGAAAACAATTCACTTATACACGAATATCTCCAAATTAACAGGAGCACCACATGAACCAAAGCAAATTTTCAATTTTTCATATTGCTAGATATTATAAAAATAAAATGAACAATATTTCTGGATATGAATTTAAGACATGTTGTATTATTTCATCATAATAAATTGAATTCTAGAGATCGGACATATCGGAGAGATTAAAATAAAAAATTTGCAAAAAATAAAAACACATTCAACATCATTATTTCTACGTATTTACGGCATTTATACATTTTGGATTGATAGATTTTTTACGATTGAAAACTGATTATCTTATAAAAACTCTGTTTAACTTTGTATCCACTATACAATCAACGGTATACATTATTTTCTTTGAATTATTATACTAAAAATGGAGTAAACAGTATTAAAATTATTTATACCAATTAAAAAAAAATAAGGATACTAAAAAAAATCTAAATATAGATTAACTCGTATTTGTAAAAACCTCGTGAAAACAGAGTTAAGTCATAACATAAATTGGCAAAAAACCGGATGATATCAAGAAAGAGTACGATAATATTTTGAATACAAGATAGCAAGAGAAGAATACTTCCATTCTCTCCGAAAGTAATTCGAAATGCACACGATGCGCATGCCCGAAAACGTTCGGTATTATTTTTGAATTTAGTTGTATAACAGTAGTGTAGAAAACAAAAGGGGAACAATTTGGTATTGTTAATTATGAAATTTTTAACGCGTGTGAAAAATAACATTGTCAAAACTTATTAATAATTACGATTGTACAGTGAACCAAGTTTAAAGGGTAGAAAATCTTTACTTTCGTGAATATTTTATTTCATTTGTAATTTTACTAAAAGAAACAATAAATATATTTTAAACTGTTAAATTAAATAAAGTTGATTTTGTATCACAATTGTTTTTTATTTTACAGGACAGCTGTTTCATCAACCTATGTTGACATAATCAACCTATGTTGGTGTGACAATAATATATCAAATGTTAAATTTTCGGGATTTTTCGAATTTTAATTTGTATTTGTTCCTATGTCATTTGAATAATTTCTTTGATATAATTTTAAAGTTCTTTCTGAAATTGAGTTAGGTACCTAAATATTTAAATTAAAAGAACGGTTGGTTACTATTTATAGGAGAAAATATTAAAGGTGGAAAATATAATAAAATAATAATAAAACAGTAATTAGAAGGAACAATTACACATAGTATAGAGTCAAAAACGATGAAACATAATAAATTAAAAACGATAAACAATAACAGGAAGTACATAGATTACATTAATAGGAAAGGTGACAAAAGTTGAAGGTAGTATTATCATTTTTTAGCTAGATTGTACAGGGGAAAAGTTTTTAATGTACTACATACTAATGATACAAAAAACAAAGTTATTTAATTTAACAGTTTAAATTGTTAAGTTATCATAGTGTTTCGGCAAAAACAATGGACTATTTAATAATTATTTACATTATGTAAACTTGGAGATTGACACTATGATCGAAGAATCAATAAATATAATATGTTGATATGAATTTGAGACATTTGAATAAAAATTAAAAAAAAAAAAAAATTAAATGTTTTTTTGTATTTCTAACCAGTAGAACCATATAATTACTTAATGTTTAATATGAATATTTACATTTTATAGACACACAATATCCTATTTTGTTGAGTTATGTTCACTATTTGGATATTTGAGGTGATCCTTTACATATTTAAAGATACAGAGTTGAATAGCGACTTGGCTATGCTGGTGAGGTAAAGAAGAAGGAGACAGATGAGAAACTTGGGTCTCTCGTGTGCTCTGGACGTGGCGCTTTGGTTTCCATGCTGCATAGCTGCCGGAGTTTCACCTGGAAATCACAAATTAAAAACATTAAAAAATATATTATATTTTTATACAGACTTTTACGTATGGAAGTGAAACATGGATCTGTGCAAAAGAAAGAGAAAGTATGATAGAATAAGTGCAGTACAAATGAGATAACTCGAATCAACAGTTCTCAAATATTTTAGGGTATATATAAGGGGATTTTCATGATAAAAAATGCAAAATAATACAAAATGGGATAATTGTCTTTTTATTTTTTTATATACTTTGTATATACATACAAAACTATTAAAATTACACATCAAACATGTTTCGGACAACCAGTCCTTCTTCAGTGATAAATATTGTAAATAATAATTAAATAAAACGATGTTTTTTTAACTACTTCCACTTTTGTCTTTATTTCGACAGCGACCGGTTTCGCCAGGTAATAATTCGCAAATAAAGACAAAAGTGGAAATAATTAAAAAACATTGTTTTATTTTATTATTATATAAAATGAACTTCCATCAAGAGATTACAGTAAAATCATTTGATTATCTTAAACATATTATAAAGATACATATATAAAATTGTTTACAATTATGATCTATTTTATAATATTTTAAATATGTATCACTGAAGAAGGACTGGTTGTCCGAAACATGTCTGATATGTAATTTTAATAGTGTTGTATATACAAAGTATATGAAAAAAGAAAAAGTCAAATCAAACACCCACAAAACAAAGTATGGCGAACATTGAAGAAACAAAATGGGATATTTTAAGGTATTTACAAGGCAATTTTGTTGATAAAAATTGTCAAAAAAATGCCAAATGGGATATTTTAGGGTATTCACAAGGGGATTTTATTGATACAAATCGCGAAAATCCACAATTGGATATGTTAGAGTATTTCCAAGGCAATATTTTTGATAAAAATAACTAAATAATGCTAATTAGGATATTTTATAAGGAGATATTTTGGATAAAAAATTCTAAATGATATATTTTAGGATATTCACAATGGAATTTTGTTGATACAAATCGCAAAGAATGCATAATTTGATGTATTAGGGTATTTCCAAGGCAATATTTTTGATAAAAATAACAAAATAATGCTAATTGGGATATTTAAAGATATTTTACAAGAATTTTGTACATTTAATTGGATAAAAAAAGCAAAATGGGATATTTTAGGATATTCACAAGGGGATTTTGTTGGAACAAATCTCAAAGTAATGCAAAAATGGATATTATGGGGTATTTTCAAGGTGATTTTGTTGATAAAAAAAACAAATAAATTTTTGAGGTCGTCCATATCATAATTTTGAAAAATAGAAGTGCAAAAGAAAATAACATGTTTTATTACAATATTATTTTTTTCATTATAATAAGGTTATTCGGTTTCATATACTGTATCCACTTTACATATACAGGTATAAGTAGACCTTTTTGAAACACTAAATGTTTTACAGAGCCCTAAAATTTTTGATCGTAGCATTATTGTAGATTTATTATGCTGTGATCCCTTAGATTCCTTGCGGAGCCCCAGGGCTGGACTAGGGTTGTACTTACTATGAAGAATGTGGACAGTGACACTATCTGGTTTGGCGTTGGCAGGAGCACACGTGTAGTTTCCCGCCTGGCGCGGCTCTGCGTGCTGGATTACCAGCTCGCTGGCGGTGCGAGAGTGTGTCACTACTACTCCATCTGCAATACACAGCATCACATCATTATTTTGAAGTTTAAAACAAATAAATAAATCAAATAAGAATATGGAAAATAAATCATTTATATGAATAATAAATAAATACAAATTAAAAAAATAAGCAGAGGAAAACGTGGCAGTCATGTGAGTCAAATATTGAAGGTCGGACACGTGAGGATTCAGAGAAATCGACGCGCGTGCATGACACGATGTATGAATGTTGAAGAATCGAGAGAAACATGTCAGGAAAGAAAATTGTGGCGGTCCATTCTTTCTGCCTACCCCTTCGGGGAGACGGCGTGATCAGTGGCGTGCCTAGGGTCAACCAATAAGGCAAGCCAAGGAATATTCGTAAAGAAATCAAATAATCTTTCTTTTCATAACATTTCTGTACATAACGTCAAAGACAGGTAACATTCTGACAATAGAAATGAAGTTCGTTATACATCGAATAGTAACATACTTCAGAATGATACAGCCCGGCTTCAAATCCATACAAACAATTGTATACATCTTTTGGAATATATGCACCTATCTATATGATTCCAAGCCAAAAATACATTAGTGCGACAAAGACCCTTTTACATTTTGCAAGCCCAATTTGAAGCCCATCGAAAACATGAAACAAAACATATTGACGTAAGCGATTTCGCGGGCGTATCACCTACGGTACGTATGAGTGAAATAAAATACGACGCGTATGAGTGAAACAAAACATACACGTAGGTCATTTCTGCCTATTCATTTCCAACTGAACGAATTAAATCGCTTTAATGTCCTCGCGCGAAATTCAAAATCTTAATTTATTCGTCCTTGTCCGAATACGTCTTGTCTGAATACGGAGTGAGCACAAAACTGATACGGGCGGTTGCTTCTCTCTACGAAGGGAGCACTGCCAGTGTTAGGGAAAATGGGGACATCACGCCCTGGTTTGATATCACGAAGGGTGTTAAGCAGGGCTGCGTGATGTCCCCTTGGTTGTTCAATCTGTATATGGACAAGTGTATGAAAGAACTTAAAGGTATAAATGCTGGTGCTAAGATGAGTGATCTGTCTGTCTGCTTTACGCGGACAATGCCGTTCTCGTTGCGGATAGTGCGGACGAATTACAAGTCTTGGTGTCGAGAATGTATGAGGTATGCAAGTCGAACGATTTAATGATGAATGTCGGAAAGTCAAAGGTGTTAGTTTTTGAAAGGGAAGAGCAAATGACAGTTTGTAATATAAGTGTAAATGAAGAGAACTTGGAACAGGTGAGTGACTTTGTGTATTTAAGTAGCATGTTCACAGCGGATGGCTGAAAGGACAGTGATATTGAAAGAAGGGTTGGTGCGGGTAACAAAGTGAATGGAGCTTTAAAAGTAGTTTTTGGAAACAAGAATTTATCAATGAAAGCGAAAATGGCCGTTCACAATGGAGTTCTGGTTCCAACCCTTATGTATGGAAGCGAAGCATGGAACTGGCAGAAGAAAGACGAGAGCAGAATAAATGCGGTAGAGATGGGGTCCCTAAGACGTATGTGTGGTAGAACAATGTACGACAGAATCTCAAATGCTGATATTAGGAAGGAGTGTAGAGCGAAAGAAGGTATTATGAACAAAATTATGAAAGGTTCGCTTCGTTGGTTCGGACATATGGAGCGCATGGGTGAAGAAAGAATGGTTAAAAAAGTATACGTTAACAATGTAAATGGAGTAAGGAGTCGAGGTAGACCGAGGAAAACATGGCATGACCAAATTAATCAAATATTAAAAGTTGGTCATGTCAGAAGCCGGAAGAATCGACGTGCGAGTATGACTCGATGTATGAATGTGGAGGAAGCTAAAGAGGTGTGCCAGGATAGAGTTGTGTGGCGGTCCATTCTCTCTGCCTACCCCTGCGGGGAAACGGCGTGATGGTTTGTTGTTGTTGTTGTTAATTTATTCGTAGACGGCTCAAACGCCCAAAAACATTGTTTCAATATAGATTTTTTAAGTCAAGCCCGGCTTCTCGGCTTGTATGGAAGTACCGCCACTGGGCGTGATGTTTAGTTAAATAAAAAAATGCATGATAATCATTAAGTTAGATCGTGGGGAGATTGTTGGAGCCGAAATTTTAACGAATTTCAACATAGCCTTTGGGATGTGTGGAAACCAACGGCAAACTACCATATTAAATGCCCAAGTAACATCTCAAGAACCAGAAAAAAATATGATACTTTGATGCAAAGCAATACCTTGGAATGAAACTAGCGAAGCCAAGTCTTTGCGGTAGCCAGCAATTTATCCTAGAATAATCTTCCCGCACGTTCAGTCTTCTTAATTATTATTATTATTATTTTGTTGAATCGCTCTTTACGTCATTACAGCGCGAGCCAAATCGATGCACCAGGGTATAGCTCTCACATTGACTCTCGTGACATGCGATAGGTAGCTAATCTATCGCCATTTTATTGTCACGTGAATTCTACACAGGAAAACTAACATTTAACTAACTAACTAACTAACTAACCATCACGCCGTCTCCCCCCGAAGGGGTAGGCAGAAAGAATGGACTGCCACACTTTTCTTTCCTGACATATTTCTCTCGATTCCTCAACATTCATACATCGTGTCATGCACGCGCGTCGATTTCTCTGACTCCTCACATGGCCGACATTCAATATTTGATTTATTTGATCGTGCCACGTTTTCCTCGGTCTTCCTCTATTTCTGATTCCATTTACATCATTAACATATAATTTTTTTACCATTCTTTCTTCATTCATTCTTTCCATATTTCCAAACCATCTTAATGATCCTTTCATTATTTTGTTCATGACACCATCATTCGCACCGCATTCACTTCTTATATTTTCATTCGACACTTTATCATACACAGAGTATCCACACATTCGTCTAAGAGATCTCATTTCTACTGCATTTATTCTACTTTCATTCTTCTTTTGCCAGTTCCATGCTTCGCTTCCATACATAAGGGTCGGTAGTGGTCGCTTCCATACATTTATTGTATTTGAAATCTTTCAAGTGGCTTATGAAGACTTCGAATTGAGATAAAGTTGATGAATACAATGTTTACATAGGTAATGTAAATGTATTTATAAATTTAACTAGTACCAGGTTATATTTTTCTGTTTTATGGGGTTTATCTCTTAATTGTTTTCAAGAATGTATTGGACCACGTCAATTACCTAAATTACCGTCGTGTATATAAAAAACAACGCGTTTGATTTTCTCTACATTTGATAATGCATTAGACAAGCAAAACATGCAATTTACATAAAATATCATAAAACATCTAGAAAACATACGTTTTCATTCGTATTAATTATTATGTAAGGACATACCTTGATCATAGTTGATCATTCTGTTCTCGTGGTACCAGAAGAGGTAAGTTGGCGGCTCCGTGGATTTCCTGACTTGGCAGGTCAGACGCAGCATGGAGCCTTGCTGGACTATCTTGTCTGGACCTCCAACTATCTCAGCGGTTGCTTCTGCAAATATTAATATTTTTTTACAGGGACAGTTCATATTTTAAGACAGAACAAATGCTCATTGACGTAACAAGTTGAAAAAAAATACTTTAACACAATGCAATTTTTTTTAACGAAAGTTCCGTCTTAAGGTTTTTATGGTGGTACGGGAAGAAGTGACAATTTTTTTTAAAGTAAAACAGTTGCAAATAGAGTAACAAAGCATTTACAAATAAATACATAAATAAATAAATAAATGAATAAATAAATAAATAAAAATACAAACAAATTTTAATTTGGGACAGGGAAAGATCATTAAAAATAGATAAATGTTGGTAATATAGTAGGGCGAGTATCTAAAGGTGTCTATCTCCTTTACTAAATCAATAGTTTTAGATTCTTAAATCACCCTCAACTCAAAATTTCCGTTCAAGAAATCCATTTTCAAAGTTTAACTCATTGATCTTGTAATGTTATGTCCCTGGTACTCTGCCTAAGTTAACTAACACATGTTATATATGTTTCTAGGTTCTTGGATTAATTTTGTAATAATTTTGGTTAGTCTATATCGTTCACCCGATAATGAAGGTAAGTCTTCGAAACATGTCGAAAAAAATTGAACTGAAAAGTGAAAGAAATAGTATTTTAAATCTTATAAAAATCATCATTTTGGAATTTCACAGTGTTTATTTATTAAGATTATCGAAAACCATTTTTTTAATAGATAAACACTAAAAAATTCTTTATTTTTATTTGAAAATTTATGTGTACTCCATAGGAAATATACAGTATTAATAAAAATATTTTTAATTGTATCTCAATAGAGACGAAGACGCAGACTGGAAACTGAATATGGATGATCAAGGTGTTTACAGGACTTATGACCTGTCATTGGTTGGGTTAAGCGCACGCTTTATGTAATTACAACATTCCCCATTCCACATTTGTTATTATGATCATGCATGACAAATTTTTGGAAGATGTATATATACTTCAAAATCCATATCTATCTTCACGTGTCAGTTTTAACTGGCCATCTATGTAGATTTGATTGCACTTGTGAATCTTTTCAAGATTAACCTATACAACTGACCCACTAACGCCATCTATGGAGAATGATTTTCAGCATTTAGCAAACTACCTTATTAACACAATGCGAAGGCTGTCGCCTATTAACGTATTGTTAGAAGCCACCAGGAGTATTATTCCATTCCATATGCCAAAGAATTGACCAGAATAATTACAAATATTTGTGAATGTATACTTATACTTGTATACGAAATCCTAGATTTTCACCAAAGGGTGGTTAATTCAAATTGAATTAACCTTTGATTAATTAAATTTGAATTAACCACCCTTTGGTGAAAATCCAGGATTTCGTATACAAGTATAAGTACGAGTATATATTCACAATTAAAAATATTTTTATCGACGAGTTTCGTCTATCATAAGCATTATACATATTTCAAAGAATTTAACTTAATGTTTTTGGAATTTTATAGACAACCCTCAACGCAGAGCAGAAAAACATTTTTTAATATAAATACAAATGACAAAGTTTGTTTTATGTTTTTTTTATTTTAATTTAGGCAAATGACATGTTTAGCCTATCTAAGGCATCATCAAATGCCTGATTTGATAATCCCTTAAACAGGCGAACCATGTCATTCATATTTTTTATGATAAAACTTCTACTAAAAATACGTTTTCATTATTCGTATTAATTATTTAATATGGAGTTTTAGATCATTGCTCATGAATCAATAAAGTAAAATTTTAAACCGATTTTTTTGTTGCAAAAGCCAGTCGAACTCTAGGGCTAAAATATAAAAAAAGATAATAAAAAATTGGCATACACTATTTGTTTTTTCTATGCCTTTCCGTCAGTAAATCTTTTTTTTTCTTCTCTGACATACTAAAAAACATTTGCCGATTCTGAATCGGTGTGGTTTCGTTGGATCAAAATATATTCGCAGGATTTTGTTTTTCAAGCTTTTTTAGTATGCATTGCTTAATTCCCTAGTTAATTGTGATCGTATCTTGTTTTATTAACGCAATAAAGGAGATTTGAACCCATAACTTTTCAAAACCCAAACCCACATCTTTAGAGACTGGAAAACCCTGTCCATTCATATCAGGCCGAAATCGAATATGTCCAATTCCACCTTTTCGCATTCACATTGAATTTGCATTTGTAAGAGGCCGAAATTGAGCAAATTTTTTTTTTAATCTCTTCTTCTCTCGGTGTTGTCAGGTTCGCCTCAATGTTAACTAATTCATGAGAGTAATTGAATCCTCTCCACGATGACCTTGAAAATGATAGCCAGAATGGTTTCTTCTTGTTTTCTACAGAGAATTTTCTAGATATTTAGAATGTTAAGCCTTAACTAACTAACGTCTCTCCAAAAGGGTAGGCAGAAAGAATGGACTGCCACACCTTTCTTTCCTGACATATTTCACTCGTTTCCTCAGCATTCATACATCGTGTCATGCACGCGCGTCGATTTCTCTGACTCCTCACGTGGCCGACATTCAATATTTGATTTATTTCTTCCTCTATTTCTAGTTCCATTTATATCGTAAACATAATTTTCTTTACTATTATTTCTTCATTCATTCTTTCCTTGTGTCCAAACCATCTTAATGTTCCTTTCATTATTTTGTTCATAACACCATCATTCGCACCGCATCACTTCTTACATTTTCATTCGACCTTCTATCATAGACAGAGTATTTACACATGTCTAAGAGATTTCATTTCTACTGCATTTATTCTACTTTCATCCTTTTTTGGTTAGTTCCATGTTTCGCTTCCATACATATGGGTCGGTACAAGAACAGGTGTTCTTGTGTACTGCCATTTAAGCTTTTTTGGATAGGTTTTTTGTTTGCGATGACAAATTTAAGTGCACCATTTACTTTGTTGCTTGCCCCAACCCTTCTTTAAATATCCCTCTCCACTCGTCCATTTTTTGTAAACATACTACCCAAATACACGAGCTCATCTACTTGCATAAAAGTTTCACCATTTACGAATTGAGTTAGAATTATATTCAAAGTAATTGTAATGTGTAAGCAGGAATCGAATATTGGAGAGCCGCTAAATATATTTATTGCCAATGTATTTATTGTTTCTTGAACAATAATGTTAAACTTCATATTAAATGAGTAGTCCATTGTTTTGGCCGAAACACTATGATATTTCACCATTATTAGTGTTAAAAGTTAAAACACTGTTATAATATCACAATTTTTTTTAATTCACTGAGTGTCGCGACAGCTGTTTCGCCAACCGATATTGGCATTATCAGGTGTTACAATAAACTCGTTTAATTAATTAAATAACTCAGTTTATTGTAACACCTGATGATGCCAACATCGGTGGGCGAAACAGGTGTCGCAACAATCAGCGAATAAAAATAAATTGTGATATAATAACAGAGTTTTAAATTTTAACAGAAATCGTATTGAATGATTAATACGAATGAAAGCGTTTGTTTTCAAGAAGTTTTATCATATTTTTTGTGTTTAAGGCATTATCAAATTATCTAAGGCAATATTATTATCTTTCACGTAAAATACAATAAAACTTCTTACAAAACAGACGTATTATTATATTTTATGGGAATGACATGTTTCGTCCTTCTAAGGCATTATCAAATGTGTCAACAACATTTGATAATGCCTTAGAAGGGCGAAACATGTCATTCCCATAAAATATAATTAAATTTCTAGAAAACTGACGTTTTTATTCTTATTAATTATTTCATACCTATGAAGTCTTACATAATTGTTCAAAAAATAGTAAATACTTATTTTTATATTTCCCATAATTTTTTGTTTTATTCCTAATCGAAGCCGAAAATTGAGACCGAAAGCAAACGTCAGACCCTTCCCTACTCGGATCGCTTCATCACAGGGCAGTTAATTTGATTCGAGTGAGGATAAACGTGATTTAAAAAATAATACATTTTTCTCGTCAGGTCTGTCTCATAACTTATGAACCGGCTCCATAAAATCGTACTTGGATACGTATTAGCCACGTTAATGGTGCGTTAACCCTTTCGCGCTGTTGGTTAAATTCCCCACTTGTTGTTTGTCCAAATACACTTTAGACAGTGCTTCAAAAATACGTATTTTTATAAAGTTATGTAATTTTTAAATATATGATAGTCTTTTTATATTATTTTTAATATACAGGGTGTCCCAGAAAACATGGTGTTGAATTTATAGATTTTTCTAATTGGCTTTAATTTAAAAAATACAAAACTTAGATTATTCTACATTTTTCTCGTCACTAGCATAACTTGCCCTATAATTTGTTTTCGGCTTGGCGTCGACTTCTGGGACACCTTGTATATTAGTGAATCAAGTTTGAGAAAAATAAAGAAGTGTCAAGTCGACGTCAAGACGAGAACGGATGATACAACTAGGAATGCTAATGATGCGAAAAATATAAAAAAAATCCTTGTTTTGCATTTTTTAATTATAGGCATTTAAAGAAAATCGAGAAAATCAATACTTATTTTTTTTAAACATTTTTCTCATAACTAGCACAACTCCCCCTATTATCCGTTTCCAGCTTGACGTCGACTTCACAAGAAGAAAAAGAAGATTCACTAATATACAGGGTGTCCCAGAAGTCGACTTCAAGCCGAAAACGTATGACAGAGCAAATTATGCTAGTGATAAGAAAAATGTAAAAAAATCAAAGTGATGCATTTTTTAAATTAAAGACCTTTAAAAAATCGAGAAAATCAACACCCTGTTTTTTTAAACATTTTTCTCATAACTAGCACGACTATCATCCGTTTTCAGCTTGACGTCGACTTCTGGAACATCCTGTATAATAATTTTATTAAAAAAATCCCAATTGGGTTATAAGGGCTATAAAATTGTTATTTTAAACTTATTTCTAGTTTTACACTTGTTATATTGGTAGGTTATTGTAATGTTTTGGTCGTTTGAACAATATCCTTGAACATCCTGTATTTATTCGTGGATTCGTTAAGCGATATTTGTTGGAGTTTCTGGTCCAGTGTCTTTGTACGTCATTAATTTGTAACTACTTTCTGTTGTCTCTTCTGTGATCACTTAATGTACAATGTTCACGGTCTAACATGTATATGTTCTTATTCAACTTGCTGTAGACTTAAGAGTCTATTATTGCAGAATTCTTTTTCTATGATGCTGAGCTCCAGCTATCTCTAAATCGTTTTGGGGGTCCTCTTGGTGGACACTGTCCATCTGGTATTCCTTGTAGAGCCATATATAGAATTCTTGTGGGATTAATTCTCTGGACATGTTGTTACAAGTATCATATACATTGTTGCCCCGATCAGACCATCTCAAACCTCTCTATAAAAATTTAAGAATGAATTCAGCAAGAATCAAAGCATTATGAACAACATTTTGAATGTATACAAATACTTGTAGACGAATACTGGATTTAACCCATTGCGGGTTATTAATTCAAGAATTAATTGTATCTCAATAGAAACGAAGATGCAAATTGGAAACAGAATATGGTTGATCGAGGTGTTTACAGGATTTATGACTTGTCATTGATTGTAGAAGATTGTAGTCGTCAAAATATATTTAATATGCAAAGAAGCAATTGTTAAGAGAGAAAAAACGCGGTTTGCAGACGTCAGTGCACGAGAGCGTGTCCGAGGCTATAGAATGTGTGCGCGGTTACGTCCGTGCGCGGGGACACGTCTGAGGCTAGTGTGCGCATTATGACAGGACCACTGCCTATATCGCTATGCATTTAATTAATCTGTGGCGCGAAATTGATATTCCCATACATATAAAAGACGAAAACTCTGTCGAGGGTCATCCCTAAGATACTTGCTTGCCATTGATACGAATAAGAAGAAGCAGAATAATAACGTAAAGGTAATTTTCATCTCAGTCGTATTCCACATGATTGAGGGTCGTGTCCATCTTGTAAACCATTGACCATGGCCCGCCATGCGCTTCTGCACCCGTCAGTATCTAGGCTTTAGCTAATGAGAGACCAGTCAGCTTCGTGATTTGATCGGACCAGTGGCTTGGTGGTCGTCCTTGTGGTCGTATTCCCTCCACTTTGACCATGGTGATGAGCTTTTTAAGGTTGTCTTGATCTCTCCGAGCTATGTGTCCAATTTCTTTTAACACATCTACGAGAGTCTTGCTCTTATACCCAGCTGGTCAATGATTGACTGGTTTGTTCTTCTTGGCGTCCAGGGTATACGCAGCATTTGCCGCCAGCACCACATCTCGAAAGCATCAATTTCGGACCTCTCCGATTTTCGCATAGTCAAAGACTCAAACATAAAGGAATATGGACAAAACAAGGGTTTAATTTTGGTCTATCAGAGATAATTTTGTCATGCCATATCTTGGTGAGCTCTGTCATGGCAGTTTTAGTCATTTGGGTTCTGTGTCGAATCTCGCTCTTGCATCCTCCCGGTTAGTTATCATCGATCCAAGATAGACAAACACATTTACAATTTTCAAATCTAAGAGAAGCCCCGTGTTTGAGGGTTGGTTATATATTTTGTAGGAATTAATACCTACTAAGGAATCAATTGTATCTCAATAGTGACGAAGATGCAAATCGGAAACAGAATATGGTTGATCGGACTTATGACCTGTCATTGGTTAGGTTAAACGCACGCTTTATATAATACAACATTCCCCATTCCACCTTTTCTTATGACCACCATGTCTGACAGATTTTTTGGAAGTTGTGTATATGTTAATCTGTAACACCACCCTTTACATGGTAGTTTCAATCTACACACTAGCGCCATCTTCTTCTTTCCGTGTTCTGTCAACGTTGACTATCACCCTTGAGTAGGCTTCGCCATCCTGGGCAGCTCAGAACAGCTCCCCTACAGTCCTTAGCCCCGTCCACTCTCGGATGTTCCTCAGCCAGGAAACCCATCTTCTCCCAACACCTCGTCGACCTTCAATCTTACCCTTCAAGATCAGATGCAATAGTGCGTACTTTTAGCCTCTCAGAACATGGCCCAAGTAGGACACGTCACGAACTTTGATGTTGCTCAGCGCCATCTATGAAGATTGTATTTTAAGCATTAAGCAGAAGATCTTTTTAACGCAATGTGAAAGGCTACCGCCATTATCGTATTGCTAGAAAACGCCTGGAGATGTTACTACAATTTATATGCTAAGGAATTAAATTCTATTGGGCCAGCCCTGACTCACAAAGTTGTTCTTGCGTGTAACGGCCTCGCGTCACGAACAAACCTATTTTCCGAAAGGCAACACTCCTCGCTTAAATAGACACTTAGTAGTTGATAAGGTACCGAACCGAGAACTACAGGGCTCGCATTAAGGTTAGAGAACCCTTAGAAAGGTACCAACGATATTCAAAAAGGCATATATACATGTAATAATCTGAAGTTCTTCGACACGGAAGCACTTAACTGCGCATGAACGATACCACTGTCAAAATATTGTTTGTAAAATTATTAAAGCTAAAAGAGCTTGGCATTGGCAGTGCACAATAGAGTTCTCGTCCCGACCCTTATGTATGAAAGTGAAGCTTGGAATTGGCAGAAGAAGGATGAAATTAGGATAAATGCCGTAGAAATGAGGGCACTTAAAAATAATGTACAAAAAAAACAATGTATGATAGAATGGTTTAAATACCTCGAAAATTTTAAATACAAAATTTTCAATACCTTGGCAGCATACTAACGCAATCTCTTGACCCAGATGTAGAGATTAAATTCAGAATTGAGGTAGCAAGAGCTATGTTTAATAAAATGAAATCACTCTTCTGCAATGATAACGCAAACTTGAAACTCCGCCAGAGAAAGATCAAATGCTCTGTGTGGTCTGTTTTATTGTACGGGTGTGAAACTGAAAGTTGACAGGGAATTGTTATCAACTATCAAGGTTCGAAAGATCTCACATCTGGGTCATATAATGCTTGGGGAAAAGTACCACCTTCCCCAGTGATATTGGAGGGAAAAATTGAGGGACGCCGAGGGCCCGGAAGGAGACAAATGTCCTGGCTGCAAAACGTGAGGGAGTGGACCGACATCCGAAGTGTGGAGGAGCTGTTCCGAGCGGCGCAGGACAAGGACAGGTTCGCCGAGGTGATCGCCAACGTTGGGGGGACCCGACAGGGCACTTGAAGAAGAAGAATGATTGAATATCTAATGATGAAGTAAGAAAGGAATGTAAGCCGGATGAAAGCGTGATAAATAAAATTTAGAAAGAGTCACTAAGATACATTCAAATGATATTGTGAAAAATTAAAGAAAAGAAAAAAAAAACACGAAACTCCAGTAAAAAACCCCAATAACAATCAGAGAACACACTTTTAGAATTAAAACACCTTCTTTGCACAGTTGGCAGAAATCATGTATTATAAAAGTGCTTCAAACTTCTACAGAGAAATACTTATTTAAAACGTAATATGATAAAATCATCCCATTCAGTTTGCGTCTTCGTCTCTATTGAGATACAATTAAATTTGAATTGACCACCCTTTGGTGAAAATCCAGAATTTCGTATACAAGTATAAGTATACATTCACAAAAATATATATGTAAATAATTGGTGATACTAACCTACAATAACCAGCTTGACGTATAAGCTCGTGGGGGGGTGCGTAGGTACTTGGCACTCGTACATCCCCGCGTCGCCCGGCGCGGCGAAGCGTATGTGTAGGGCCCAGTCCTGCAAAGTGACGCAAACACCCTTATTAGACCGGATATACAGTTCAATTAAGATCCCAGAAAGATAACCAGCTCTAGCGCACGAGGATCTGATAGACGAAAATTATTTACTAAGCGGATGGCAGAATCTTATCCGAGACAAAAATTATTTCCTTTTTCAGAATTTTATTTATTGTTTCTTGAACGATGATGTAAATCTCTACATTAAATAATTAATACGAATAAAAACGTCTGTTTTAAAAAAATATATATTTTTAAATTTTATGGGAATGACATGTTTCGCCATGCTTCCTTCTAGAAAACAGACGTTTTCATTCGTATTTATATAGGATCCTGCAATTTCGTTATGTTATAAAATCATTTTTTACTGTTTTGGTGTATACTAACTATATAAGCTTTTTCGTTTATAAAAAGAATTTTGACAGGTGTAAAAATAAATTATTCATTTGTTCCAATGACAATTTGAATAAATTCTTCAATAATATTTTTAAATTCTTGCTGGTGTTGGATTGTTTTAAGTGCCTAATTACAGTAAATTAAAAAAAACAGTGGATAACGTAGAATAAAAATTTTATAAACACAAATATCCGGATCGTCCAGCTGACGACAAGTGCACCATCTAAAATATAATAACATTATGTGTTAAATTATTTTTCTTTGTTATTTTATTTCATATCATTGTATTTCAGATAATTTGTTTTAGATTTATTATGTAGACGTTGAACGATCGAAGTGTGCGCGGGAGATGCCTTTTGGTGGCGATGAGGTTCGCAACCCATCACACCGCGTCTCTCGCGATGGCGAAAAGAGAAGGATGGAGTACCGCATCGATTCAGATGTGGCAGTCCATTCTTTCTGCCTACCCTTTCGGGGAGACGGCGTGATGGTTAGTTAGTTAGTTAGTTTTATAAAATAATTCAAATTTCGGCACAATGACGAGCTATACCATATTTACAAAGTTCCCAGTTTCTCCACGCAGGTCAGACAGAATAGACCAAGATGGGCCGGTCACGTGCAGAGGATGCCGTCATCGCAAACCCCAAAAAGATCGCTGGAGTGGCACCTAGGTGGTAGAAGACCAAGGCTGCGATGGAAGGATGAAGTTGGGCGAAATTGTTACGAATGTCAGGTTGAAGGGGCGACAGGAGTAGTTGGAGGCGAAGAATATTGGAGGCTAAGGCTCGATATGGGCTGTAGGGCCATCGAAGAAGAAAAATATGTAATTTCTGCTTTTTCATAAACTGATGTGATGTTAAAACTGTTTTATTTTCGTTGTAAGAATTATTGACTTAGTAAGGTATTAAAAAAATTATAAGTAAACCTTCGAGAAACCGTAAGTTCTTTTCAATATTGAATATTGAGTTTGAAATCATTGTTCAAGTAACAATAAATATATTTAAAACTTTCTTCTCTTTACACAAAGACGTTACAAAGCTCTTGCTATTTTTGAAATGTTTTTTTAAACTCGTATAAAGGGTTTTGTGACTTCGCTGTACGAGTTCGTCAATGTTTTTGTTTCCACTTCGTTGGATCCGTAGATTTTCACGTCAACTTTGTTTATAAATATCTCTCTATGTAAAATGAACCGAAATTGATTGAGCATGAAATAAAAGAGTGTGTTCATATTTTAAATGTCAAATATATGTCAATACAAAACGTACAGATATATTATACATCGTGGGTTGAAATATTAATTTATAAACATAGTCTTTAGATTATGTTTATGAATTAACTAGACTTAGACTGTATTTATATAGTTCATTGACAGTTTTAAAACATTAATCAATTCCTTCGTCGTGTCCCGACTAGATTACTGCAATGGAGTCTACGCCAACTTCCCCAAACAGCAAACAAATAAACTCCAGTCTGCATTCAATGCAACGGCAAGACTGATTAGGGGTTTGCCAAAGAGTTGTCACATAACACAGCATCTAAAGGAGTTCCACTGGCTGAAATGTCCAGAAAGGATACAATACAAGCTCTGCTGAACGGTCTATAAGGCGTTCCATGGAATGGCACCAGCTTATATATCTGAACTCTGCATCAACGAGAACCTGAATGCTCGACAGTCTACATTGCGATCAGCTAAGTCTTCTGCGATCGGTAGATTGACTGCCAAAACGCTGTCCAAGCACAAACTTTAGCGACTGAGCCTTCGTGGTAACCGGCCCTTCAGCCTGGAACAATCTTCCAGAAGACCTTTAGTGCATTGAGAATCAATCAGAGTTTAGATCGAGACTCAAAACGCACCTTTTCAAATTGTCATTTCTTGACAGGAAAGGCTGATCGACTTCGTCAGGTGCAGCCCTCATACTAAATATGTTTTTTATTTATTTTTATCATTATTATTATAATTATCTAGTTGATAAAACGGAGAATCTTCTACATCGCCCTTGAGATGAGTAATTCATAAAAATGGCGCTCTATAAATTATCCAATTTATTATTATTTTATTGTTTTGGCCTAAACACTATAAAACTTTAACATTATAAACTGTTAAATTAAAAAACTTTGTTTTATGCATTACAATTGTGGTACATTAAACATAGTTTTTTTAATATAACATTTTATATTTATATAGCTTCGATATTACCACAGATCAAAAAATTCTATTTTTTGCATTATTAATTATTAATGGTAGGTACTATAATACTTTTTTTATTACATTTTTAATAACAAAGGATTTGGATTTATGTTTATGTGATGTATATGTTTGTTTATGAATTAAAATTGAAATGAAATAAAGAGGACCTAAAAGGTATCCCTGAGGTACTCCAGACAATTATTGATTTTTTTTAATACAGACCTTTGGATGCTTGCCGTGGGCTGTGAAAAACCGTGGATCAGCGCTGTACGTGACGAAGCCAACTGTCAGCAGTGAATGGTTCTTTTTCCTTATCCACGTTACCTGCAAAGATACAAAATAGCCGTAAAGTTTTATGTCAATGCTTGCGAAATTCCCATCGCGCAGGGGCCGGGAAGAAATTGGCCATAATAATAAATTGGTGTGATACACTAAAGAGTTATATTGATAGCCCTGAATCAAATATTAACCTAAAAGTGTCACAATAAAAAAGAAAAAACGTGGGTCTATTTTTGGGATTATATTTTAATCAGAAATTTTTTCGTTTAAGTTTTTTCCAGGACCTTTATAAAAAAAACTATATTGCGTAATGAGATAATTCTTTAACAGCCGTTGTCGTCCACTGCTGGACATAGGCCTCCCCTATACTTCTCCACGTATGACATGTCATACGGGGGGTGGTTGGCATTACAACGCCACGCTTGCCAGACGGGTTGGCGAGGTGTCCTTCCACGTTAGCCTATGCATCAATATTATCCACCGAGGTTATTCACACTCGATCTCTAACATTTCGCATAGTTTCCAGGGGAGACCAAAGTCGAGGAGGTGTGGATAGGTACTTGGGATCAGATCAATGAGGTAATTGGATTATATATATTTTTAAAAATCAGAAAACTTAGTTACTTACCGCCGTCTCCCCGAAGGGGTAGGCAGAAATAAAGGACAGCATTTTTTTTTCATACTTCTTTCACTTCCTCAACAATACATCGTGTTAAGCACGCACGTCGATTTCTCCGACCCTTCACGTGACCGACAGTCAATATTTGATGTTTTTGATAATGACACGTTTTCCTCGGTCTTCCTCTATTTCTACTTCCATTAAAATATTTTCTTCATTATTTATTTCCATGTGTCTAAACTATCTTAATGATCATTTCATTTTTTTTAATGACACTTTCATAAACACCACGTTAATTTTTTTATATTATCATAAGATTTTCTATCGGAAATCCACACATTCATCTAAGGGACCTTATTTATTCTAATCTTATCCTTTTTTTGCTAGTTCATTTACACTTAATCTAGGTAGTCCATTAATGCTATTCTGCGCATAATATCCAATATGGCGTCATTGATGTCTATAGATCCAAGATGGCTACAAGCAAGCTGCGCAGAGTGGATTATGACATTGCCAAACAACTACACTTATTTTGGTCATTGATGCAAGCTTCGTTGTTCCTGGTTTAATAGCTTTACAGAAGAAAAGCGGTATTATGAAGTTTAAAGATTTTCATATTCCGTATTCGGCCATTATTTAAATACAGTTTCTTACAACTGCTTTCAAGTTAAGAATCAGTGTTATTAAAATTGTAATGAACTCAAATTGTAGGAACGTGATACGGTAATAATAATTTGTTTTCTGGTTTCAACACAAACTTTTTATCGCACAAGTTAATTCCGTGTTTGGAGTAAAATGAAAATGAGCGCATTAGCTAACGATACAATTTCGAAATTGTTGTAGGGATACGAATATCTCTCGATTAACCGTTAACGGATTATTCGTGAAACAAATTAACCAACGTTTTTTAATGCATAAATCGATAATTATAGAAAAATGATAAATCAAAGTTTTAAAACGATTTTAATGTTAAAATTAAATTGAATTGGTAAAAGTTCTTCTTCTTTTTTTTGTATACAACAGGTCGCGTGAACCCAATTACTGCATACAATTTGTTTTTAAATAATAATTATATAAAACGATGTTTTTTTAACTACTTCCACTTTTGTCTTTTTTTGTCTTTTGTCTTTTTTTGACAGCGACCGGTTTTGTCAGACTCGCTGACATCGTCAGACTGGTGACACTGTTATTAACTGATTCCTTTTTATACAAACAGATCAGGGGGGAGGGGGGGGGGGCGGTAAACATGATTATATACAAAACTAATATTAAAATAATTATACAAAATTTACCGAATTTAAATATCGATATTTTAGTTATTTAAGAGCATTTTGTTTACAATACAATAGGATATAAATTGATTGCAGCTGACATATATAATGTTTGAAAAATTGGTATATTTATTTTTAATATTGCTGAATTTAAATAAAACATGTTATTTATTTTGGTCCGCTGGTTGGCCCTCCCCTTTTGGCTTTTCTGTTCATTGGTGCATGTTTGAGTTTTATTAGTGATTTAAAATAATAATAGTAAAAATACTTCATAGTATATATTCAGTTTAATTCCATTTATGGTAATTGTAAGACTCTCAGACTGAATAAAATACTGAGATACGAGAAGGTTGGGAGTAACGGATGTTGTTGAAAGGGTAGCTAAGCTCAACATGTTGCCAGATTGGCAGACCAAAGATGGATCAGAAAAGTACTAAAGTGGAAGCATCGTGAAGAAGGAATACATTGAGGGAGACTGGCTCATACAATGGTCTGATGACATAAATAAAATGCTGGTGGCTAGATGCAGAAGGCAAAAAATAGGAATATGTGGAGTATGGGACCTATGTCTTATGTCCAACAGTGGACGACGTCCGCTATAAGTAAGTAAATTAAACATTTTGAATGTATACAAATACTTGTAGACAAATACTGGATTTTACCATTGCGGGTTAATCATAACTAACTAACTAACTAACCATCACGCCGTCTCCCCGAAAGGGTAGGCAGAAATAATGAACTGTCACACTTTTACTGATGTAGCACTTCATCCTTCTCTTTTCGCCCCGCGGGAGACGCGATGTGATGGGTTGCGAACCTCATCGCCACCAATAATCGGGTTAATCATTTTTAGGGATAAATTTTATCTCAATAGAGATGAAGATGTAAATTGTTATTTGGAAACAGAATATGGTGGTCGAATGGGTTATAACAACATCCCCCATTCCGCCCTTCTTACGACCACCACGTCTGCCAAATTTTTGAAAGATGTATATATGCTACCATGTTGAAAAACACTTCACATTTTTAGTTCAATCTAAACTAGCGCCATCTATTAATATTATGTGTAAGCATAGTGATAATGACAGGTCATAAGCATAATGATAGGTCATAAGTCCTGTAAGCGCCTCGACCACCATATTCTGTTTCCAGAAAACAATTTACATCTTCATCTCTACTGAGATACAATTAATCCTTAGGTAAATTAAGTTTTATTCAAATATAACTTATTTACAGCTTGCTACATTGTACTTTCGTTATGAAGTAACACAGCAATTTTAAAATGTCGTTAAAAATGTAATGCTAACGAAAAGGGGCGGGGCAGCAGAAGGACACGCCCTGCACCCCATTCTTTAATCGTGCGGAGTATATTTGAGTAATTACTAAACAAACGGAACGAGTTAATTGGGCCCCAAACGGCAGACATTTGGTGTAATGTCCACTGTCAGGAATATAATAGAGCGATAAAACACTAATGTAGGGAAAACTGGGGTTAATTGGATTGAAGGGGTCAATCGGCACAGTCAACATGTTCTCAGTCTTTAACTTTAATAGTTTTTATTTTAACGTTAAATCACCATAGCATAATAATGACTTTTTAAAAGTATTGATTATTTCTCGAACAATTGACGACCTTCGTGGCAGAGTGGTTACGAGCCCTGACATCCATGCCGAAGGTCCTGGGTTCGATTCCCGGCGATGGCAGTGTGATTGTCACACTGTCTTTGGTCTGGTGTAGAATTCACGTGACAATAAAATGGCGATAGATTGGCTACCTATCACATGTCACGAGAATCAATATAATAGCTAAAAAATAAGAATTGTATACAGTAATTGAGTCCGAACAACCTGTTGTGTGCATAAAAAAAAAAATTGAAGGCTGAACATTACAAAGGTGCCAAGTATATAAAGACGAGCTTTTGATGCCAATTGATCTTAAACGTAAAGGCCAGTAAAACACTTTTATTGCAAGGTAACAGTTTACCTTGTAACCTTGACGAAGCTCCGGCAGGAGCGAAACCGGTTAGTTCGATTGAACAAAATCAAATCAAATCAAATCAGTTTATTTACTCAAAAGACATTACAAACAGCATAAATGTTTAAAGCATCTATTCAGTACAGGTAAAATATTATATACGTCAACATAATACCAGGAACGCATTAGAGATGGTTAGATATTAGGAAGACAAGATGCTTTCTAAAGTCGAGAGTATTTGTCCCCTGAACGTACTTTCACTAATATGAAAGACGTCTATCTCCGAAGAGACCGCGTTCAGCAGACTAATTGCTCTTCCCACCGGTGTCACCAGAGGTAGATTGCAGAAGTGCAGGGCGACCGCAACTACGGTGAAAGGATGATCTGATCAGACACGTCGGAATAATCTGGATGCAGTCTGCACAGGAGAGAGTGACATGGAAGCGAATGGAGGAGGCCTTTGTTCAGGAGTGGACGAGAATAGGCTGAGGAAGAAGAAGAAGAAAGCTAATTAACATATTTTGCTGGTTTTTGGGATGCCATTTGAGCTTTTTTCATTCGATTATAATTTTAAATAATTATATAAATAAAACAACTTTGTATTTAACCACGTTAGGTTATTATATTGATGTCAACAAGTTTCACTTGGACCCAAGCTTCATCAGGGCAGTATAATAACTAAACAAACATAAAAATTTTAGGTGTACTCGTATATATAATAACAAACAGTGAAATTAGAGTAGGGGGTGCGAGAAGGAAAGGGATAATTGGAACAAATGTTGCTGCCCTGATGAAGCTTGGGTCCAAGCGAAACTAGTTGGCATCAATATAATAACCCTACCGTGGTTAAATACAAAGTTGTTTAATAATATAATTATTTAAAATGTCTATCCACAAAGTGAGTGCTTTATATGAAGGATTATAATTTTATTTAAAAAAATATATAATATCTTTAGAATAAGCCTTCTTTATGAAAGTTTTTATTTATTTCAGTGATAAATATAAATAAGGTTCGTGGTAAATTGATCAAGTAATGAAAAAAAAACGGTGTTTAAACTAACCCGCTGTTTTTCCGTGCAATCGAAAGAAAACGCAATTCCCATTATTATGGTAATGTAACGAGTTTGTTGCGATCAAATGATTTGTAGGGAAAGTAATGTGTAAGTAATTGACAATAATGATAAGAAAAGTGTGACAGGTGATTATGGGGGAAAATGGAAATTCGTTGGCAGCTAGGAAAAGTCGTCTGGATACAACAATTCCAACGATTGTTATCGCTTTCGCTATAATTTTCTGGTTGTTTTATTTTTACTAGATTTGACACTATAACCTAATTCTATCGGCATAATGACACAGGATTGTGTTGCCGTATATATTGGAAAGACGGGTCGATCATTTTTAAAGACGTTATATGAACACAAAATTTCATACAACAACATAAACGACATTTCGGAAACGGCGAATCATTGTGTGAATTTTGACCATCATTTCGAAACCAAAAACACGATTTTTTTGCAAATGGCAAACAATTACTAAAAAACTGAGAAATTATGAAATTTTGAAATTTTAAAAGCAAAGAAAAGTTAATTGAATGTTAAAAAAAACTAAATTTCAGCTTATTACGTATTAGCATATTGTACATTAAAAACTTT
>JAHDVF020001062.1:600000-864443 GCA_022606425.2 Lepidostoma basale
TCCTGTCAAATTTGACGGCTATCGGTTTAATAAAATGGCCGCTATACGCTGTCAAAGTTTGAGCGTCCCTATTGAAAAACCCTTTGACCACCAGGATACGCAACCTGCAGCGAAGCCACGGCAGCTATTTGGCCAAAATTATTTTATAATATACATAATGTCATTGAATGTCCTTTAAAATTAAAAAAAAGTTGTGGCAATATCACTTATACAAATTGTTTTAGTTCATTTCAAAGTTCAAGCGCTCTTAATGGTACTCCCAATATAATACTGTGGTAAATAAATTAGGTGAATGATCAAATATGATTAAAAATAGGTGAAAGGAAAAATCTCTATTTATACATGCAAATGACGACCTTCGTGTGGCAGAGGTGATACTGTCATCGCCGGGAATCGAACCCGGGATCTTCGACGTGGTAGTCGTAGCTCTTGCCACCCTGCTATGACGGCCACACCAAAGGTCCTGGATTCGATTCCCAGACAGTGTGACTGTCTTTGTAGGTCTGGTGTAGAATGTAATTTTACACCAGATCAAAGACACTGCCATCGCCGGGAATCGAACCCGGGACCTTTGAAGTGGCAGTTCTAACTCTTGCCATTCTGCCACGAAGGTCTACGAAATAACCACATTTTGCAGTGTTTTAATGTATATTATTTGGTGCAGGGTACTGGAGGGTCACGAGGAGCTGGTCCGGTGCATCAGGTTCGATGCCAAGAGGATTGTGAGCGGGGCGTACGACGGCAAGATCAAAGTGTGGGACCTGCCCGCTGCTCTCGATCCGCGCGCCCCCGCCGCTCAGCTCTGTCTTCGCACTCTTGTGGTAGGCCCCATCTCTGCACACATCAGCTTTTCACCCTTCATCCTTCATTGATTTAAAAATAAAAATTTCATAAAATAAAATTTACATCAATATTAAAACTAAGCCATTTGATAATGCCTTAGAAAGTCGAAACATGTCATTTCTAACTAACGAACACATCGTTTCTCAGGAAGGGTAAGCAGAGAGGATGGACTGCAATACTCCTCTGTCCTGACATACCTCTCTAGCTTCCTCTACAGTCATACACCGTAACATGCACGCTCATCAATTTTTCCCACTTGCCATGCCTTCCTTTTCCGAAGGGGTAGGCAGAAAGAATGAACTGCCACACTTTTCTTTCCTGACATTTATCTCGCTCCTCAACATTCATACATCGCGTCATGCACGTGCATCAATTACTCTGACTTCTCACGTGGCCGACATTCAATATTTGATTTATTTGATCAGGCCACGTTTTCCTCGGTCTTCCTCTATTTCTCACTCCATTTACATCTTTTCCTATCACAAGTTCATTATCTCATTTTAAAAATGTGCGTAGATTACCATCGTAGAATTAATAAATATACAGTTGAACTCGGTTAATACCATCACGGAAATAGCACTTGAAACAGATATTTCTTCGTGTGATGGGTGTGTTTGTCTTCTTCTTCTTCTTTAAATAGATCTGACGATCTGTGACACAATAAGCAGGACTCACTTGGGATGATGTTAGGCATCAGGCATGTGATAGAGTCGGATGGAGAAGGTTCCTTGAGGCCCTATGCACCACGGTGATGTGACAGGACAAGAAGAACAAGAAAATGCGCTGTAGAATGCTCTGTTAAACCTACCATATATACAAGTTCCAAAACTTTGTCAGACGTGGTGGTCATAAGGCGGAATGGGGAATGTTGTTAAACATAAAGCGATCGCTCAACCCAACCAATGACAGGTCATAAGTCCTGTAAGCGCCTTGACCACCATATTCTGTTCCCAGAAAACAATTTACATCTTCGTCTCTATTGAGATACAATTAATCCTTATAAAATAAAATAAACATATTTGGTATGAGGGCTTCACCTGACGCAGTCAATCAATATTTACATCAGGAAAGGATAATTTAAAAAGGTGCGGTTTTAAGTCTCAATCTAAACTCTGATGGACTCTCTCTCTACAAAGGCTCGGTTTTCAAAGTTTGTGTTAGGACAGCGTTTTGGCACAGTCAATCTACCGATCGCAGAAGACTTAGCTAATCGCAATGTAGACTGTCTGGCATTCAGGTTCTCGTTGATGCAGAGCTCAGATATATAAACTGGTGCCATTCCATGCAATGCCTTAAATACTGTCTTGATATAACCAAGTTCGACTGTATATTGAAATCATGTGTGTCCAATTCTTGTATTTTCATCTACAGACATTTCAGATATCTGATAATTCAGTGGAAAATACATATTAGTAATTTCTACTAAAATATATATAAATATATCTATTAACACATTGTCTGCGTGTGGATCTGTGATAATAGCTGAAATGCAATGGCAACTTTTATCTTTATAAAAATATGTTTATACACTTCAAACGTTTTACCTTTCCCGCAGATAATGTGTTAGACATTTCTATTTCTTATAATGCATCCACTGCCATGAAAGAAAAACATCTTTTTAAAAAAATTTGGATGATTAGTAAAACAAAATAGATAATCCATTGTTTTTACTGAAACACTATGATACTTTAGCATTATTAAATGTTTTAATTTTGAAACACTTACGTATCACAATAAATTTTTAAGAGATTCTCTCGCCAATTATTTCGGTTGGCGAACTATGTTGATAAAAGAGCTTTCCGACAGTATCATAAAAATTAAATAAATAAATTGTGATCTGACGATGAATGTGAATAAGTCAAAGAATGATTAAATGTTATATAAGGCTGCGAAACCTGGACTCTGAAAGTGAATGTAATGAACCGGTTGGAAGCGTTTGAGATGTGGATATACCGCAGAATGCTCCGTATACCGTGGACGTACTGCAGAGAGCTAGAGCCAATAGAAAGCTGTTGTCGAGTGTGAAAATTAGAAAGGTCTCATATTTGGGTCATGTGCTAACGGAAGAAAAATACCATCTCCTTCGACTAGTATTAATAGGTAAAGTGGAGGGACGTCGGGGAGTTGGTAGAAGGCAGCTATCCTGGCTGCGGAACATCAAAGAGTGGACAGGAATGACAAGAGTTCAGAACCTGTTCCAAGTGGTGCAGGACAGAGATGCCTTTGCTGCAGTGATCGCCAACGTTGGGGGGACCTGACACGGCACTGAAAGAAGAAGAATGATGTTAGAAAAATAAGATATCATGACACTCGTTAAAGTGAATGGTGAAAATCTGGAACAAGTAGATGAGTTTGTATATTTAGGTAGTATGTTTACAAAGGATGTGAGAGTGGAGAGGGATATTGAAAGAAAGGTTGGGGTAGGTAACAAAGTGAATGGTGCACTTGTTAAACAATAGTCTATCAAAAAAAGTTAAAATGGCAGTGCATAATGGTGTTCTTTTACCGAATAAAAGTGAAGCATGGAACTGGCAAAAGAAGGATGGACGTAGAATAAATGCTGTAGAAATGAGATATCATAGACGAATGTGTAGTAAATCTGTGTATGATAGAGTGTCGAATGAAAATATAAGAAGTGAATCTAGTGTGAATCAAAGTTTTATGAATAAAATAATGAAAGGATCATTAAGATGGTTTGGATACATGGAAATAATGAATGAAGAAATGATGGTGAAGATCGAGGAAAACGTGGCATGATCAAATAAATCAAATATTGAATGTTGGCCACGTGGGGAGTCGGATAAATTGACAAATGCGTGCATGACACGATGTATGAATGTTGAGTAAGCGAGAGAAGTATGTTAGGAAAGAAAAATGTGGTGGAGTAATGGTTAGTTAGTTAATGATAAATAGTGTTTCAAAATTAAACCAAAATAATTTAGGAACTGTAAAATTAAACATGGCTTTGAGAGTGTTGTAAGAAATTGAATGTTTTTTTTTTGTCTTTAGTGTTTTGTCTTTGACTAAGTGGAATATATAGTGTTTTCTCTCTTTTTCCCTGTTCCCTCTCCCTCCGACACTGAACTTCACTTGTGTACATTCAAATCACCTTCTGAAACACGACGACACTCTTCTAATCAATAATAAATCATTCGCGGTTTCATTAAAATATTAATTTTAAAATATGCAACACATCCCACAAAATTCACTTCGAATATCAAATAATTTTTTTAAATCTCTATTAATTTTTCACCGAAACACATCAAAACTGTGAAATATGATAACAATATTTATTATTTCTCTGAAAATGCATTGAATCTTGGATAAACTTTTTAAAATTCGAATTAATTCACGGGAAACTTAATAATTTTTTTAAATCCAAACATAATATCTCACTTATAAAATTAAATTTTAATCTCGCGTTAAAACGCACCTAACATAAAATTTCTATCATTTAAAATCTTATAATGATAATTTTAAAATCCAAACCGAAAATCTCACTTATAAAATTTAATTTGAATCTTTCATTGAAACTCACTTAACATGGGAAATTTCTAATAAATCTTTTAAAATCCAATAATGATAATTTTAAAATCCAAACGAAAATCTCACTTATAAAATTAAATTTAATTCTCTCGTTGAAACGCATCTAATGTCTTAAATTTCTAATAAATATTTTAAAATCCAATAATGATAATTTTAAAATCCAAACGGAAAATCTTACTTATAAAATAAACTTTAAATCTCTCGTTGATAACACACCTAATGTCTGATATTTCTAATAAATCTTTTAAAATCCAATAATGATAATTTTAAAATCCAAACCGAAAATCTCACTTATAAAATTAAATTTAATTCTCTCGTTGAAACGCATCTAATGTCTTAAATTTCTAATAAATATTTTAAAATCCAATAATGATAATTTTAAAATCCAAACGGAAAATCTTACTTATAAAATAAACTTTAAATCTCTCGTTGATAACACACCTAATGTCTGATATTTCTAATAAATCTTTTAAAATCCAATAATGATAATTTTAAAATCCAAACCGAAAATCTCACTTATAAAATTAAATTTAATTCTCTCGTTGAAACGCATCTAATGTCTTAAATTTCTAATAAATATTTTAAAATCCAATAATGATAATTTTAAAATCCAAACCGAAAATGAACTTTGAATCTCTGGTTGAAACTCACTTAACATGGGATGAACACATTTGATTGGATCCCCCCCCCTATCCCCCTGCTTCTGTTTTCCCCCCCAGGAGCACACGGGCCGGGTGTTCAGGCTGCAGTTTGACGAGTTCCAGATAGTTTCCTCCTCGCACGACGACACCATCCTGGTGTGGGACTTCCTCAACTACGCCCCCGCCCCGGCGCCCGGTCCGCCCGCCAACGACGACGCCCAGGGCCAAGTCATTCCCGTCAACATGGGTGAGTCTAACACACTTCTTTATTTTTTATATCATTAACAAGCCTATGGAAGTGGAACTTGGAACTGGCTAAGGAAGAATGAAAGTAGCATAAATGACGTAGAAATGAAATCGCTGGGAAGAATGTGCAGGAAAACGATATATGTGCGTGTGTATGTGTGAGTGCCTGTGCGTGCGTGAGTGCCTGTGCGTGCGTGCCTGTGCGTGTGTGTGTGCTTGTGTGTGTTCCCGTGTGTGTGTGTTCCCGTGCGTGTGTGCCTGCGTGTGCGTGCCTGTGAGTGTGTGTGTGAGTGCCTATGTGTGTGTGCGTGAGTGCCTGTGTGTGTGCGTGAGTGCCTATGCGTTCACAAGCGTGTGTGTATGCCTGTGCGTGTGTGTAAAGAGAAGCCGTGGATGATTGAGGAAATCATTGCATGACCAAATTAATAAATTATTAAGAAAGTGAAATATTAAGTGTAAAATTCACTCTTTACATTGAGACCCATTGGTATATTGTGTGATTGTATTTGGATAATCTAATGTTTTATTGAAAATCTTAATTTCAAGTCTATTTTAAACAAAACAGTGTTTTTTTAATATCTTCTTCCACTTTTGTTTTTATTAATAAAAAGACATTGTTTTATAAACTAGCTAACTAACCACCGCGCTGTCTCTCCGAAGGGGTAGGCAGAAATAATGTATTGCTACACCATTCTTTCCTGATGACTTCTCTTGTTTCCTCAACATTCATTCATGCATTGTGTCATGCATGCACATCGATTTTACTGACTCCTTACGTGGCCGACATTCAATATTTGATTTATTTGATCATGCCACGTTTTCCTCCATCTTTCTAGTTCCGTTTACATATACTTTCTTTTTCATTCTTCTTTCCGTGTCCTGTCAGGTCTCCCCAACGTTGACTATCACCCTTGAGTAGGCCTCCCTGTCCTGGGCAGCTCGGAACAGCTCCCCCACGGTCCTCAGCCCCGTCCACTCTCGGATGTTCCTCAGCCAGGAGACCCGCTTTCTCCCAACACCTCGTCGACCCTCAATCTTACCCTCCAAGATCAGATGTAATAGTGCGTACTTTTCGCCTCTCAGAACATGGCCCAAGTAGGACACCTTACGGACTTTGATGTTGCTCAGCAACTCTCTGTCAACTCTGGCTCTATGGAGAATGTTTGTTTTGCTGACCATGTCAGTCCAGGAGATGCGTAACATCCTTCGGTGTATCCACATCTCAAAGGCCTCTAATCGGCTCATAACATTGACTTTAAGGGTCCATGACTCCACCCCGTATAACAGCACTGACCAAACAAACATATTTTTCATTACATTGTTTTATGAATTTTTATTTATTTATTATACTCTGATTATAAATGTAATTTTTTCTGTTTGCAGGATTCGATTGAGCGCGCGTCCCGCCCAAACTGACTGACTGCCGACTTAAATGTGATTAGTTTCTAAGCTTAACGAAACGCGGCGCGGGCGGGGTCCCCGGCAGCCCCGCACCAGCGGACGCACGGTCACGGGGGCCCGCCCGGCCGCAAAACACAATTAAAAGCAAAACTCGGAGCGGGTGGCGGAACGGAGCCGCGCACGGCTCACGCAAAAGCCTCGTGTTCAATTCTGACCGGGTCACGGGAGAAGCGCGCAAAAAATCATAATATTAAAGACAATACAAGTTGGTGCTAAATGACGTTTATGATATTTTTTTAATCCTTCATTTTGTGATTATTTTTAAATTTTATCTTAAAATACTTGGAATGGATTTTCTGTTAATGAATTTTAAATGTTAGTAAATTTTTCAAATTTGATATTAACTCATTTCAACGCAAACGGTCGAAAACAACCATACCTACGTATTATCCCAAACGGTCAAAAACGACCTTTCTGAATTTTGATTTATATAATATTCTAACGCAGCGTTTCCTTACCTTTTTCAGTAAATTTTCAAGGACCCCCTTAGAAAAAAACCAGCAATAAATTTTGGACCATTTATTTTAGTACTACAAATACAATTTTTTTTTTAAATAAAAAATACGTTAATAATTAACGCACAACAGCAACACCAACACGGTTAATTAATGTGAAGGTTGGTGTTGCTTTTTTGAAACTAAATTAGTGATGTTTGGGTTGATGTTACTACTAAGTTGTAGTCTCAGATCGGATTCCACCTGTAATCTGTTTCTGTATTTGTTTTTAGTATAAACAAGAGCAGAGAATGCCTTTTCACAGAGTTATGTGGTTGAGAAAATCAGTAATGCTTCTTCTGATATTTCCTTATAATCTTTCTTTACATTCACCCAAAAACTTGATAAAGAGAATACTTTAAAATAACATTTCAATGCTGAATCACAAGAAATTTCTATTAATTGGTTTTCCTGTGCCGTTGTCAAGCCAGTAATATCAGGAACATCTGTGTTAAAAGGGTTTGATATCCAATTTTTATTTTTGTCGGGTACTGGAAAATAATCCCGAAACGAAGACCGTGATAATGATTACGAGACTTTTGGTGGCATTTATTTATTATTGTTAAATGTTCCACGGATGTGACTGCGGACCCCCATACATATATTCGGACCACAGGTTAGGAAACACTGTTCTAACGCATACATTCTGTCAATGTCGCGCATTGTTGCCGTGGTCCGTACTCCGGACAAGGTGGGTAACACGAATTCCCGCTCATTTTATCAGTTGTTTTATCCTCCTAATTAAGAGGTTAATACCGAAAAATATCGTGCACCTAAAAAAAAGTTCTGGGATAGCGAGGGGTGCAAATTTTCAATAGTTCTGGGATGAAATGAGTTAAATGAAGGGTTACGATCGTATTTGGAAATGGTACAATCATCTCCGATTGAAACTATTGGGAGCCTGATTGGCAAAGAGAAAGACGATCTTAACTTCGGTTGAAGATAACTGCACCATTTCCAAATATATTCTTAAAAAAAAATAGCTTGAAAATCATTTTGCATCATCTGTATACAGTAAGAGTGGAGTTATTACAATATTGTGAAGTAACAAATCAGTTCTTGTCAATTTCTGCAAAAGATATCTTAATTATTTTGACGAATTTTTATGAATTAAAACACTTTTTTCCATTTTGAGTTTATTTTTCTCGACGTGTTTCGAAGGCTTACACCTTCATCATCGGGAGAACGATATAAACTAACCAAAAGTATTACAAATTGAGTGCAAGAACCTAGAATTATATATAACATGTGCATTAATAAAGATTTTCCGCTTAAAGCTTCCCAATCTTAATAGATGACGCTAGTGTAGAGTGAACTTTAAAATGTAAAGATAAGCGTGGGATTCTAGCATATATATACAAGTTCCAAAAATTTGTCAGACCTGGTGGTCATAAGAAAGGCGGAATGGGGAATGTTGTTAAACATAAAGCGATCGCTCAACCCAACCAATGACAGGTCATAAGTCCTGTAAGCGCCTCAGCCACCATATTTTGTTCCCAGAAAACAATTTACATCTTCGTCTCTATTGAGATACAATTAATCCTTATAAAATAACATGTGTTAGTTAACTTGGCTAGTTCCAGGGAGGTTACAATAGACATATCAATGTGATTTAGATATGAAAGGATTTTTAGATGGAAGTATTGAGTTGAGAGTGTTTTATTGCTCCAAGCCTATTGATGAAGTAAGGGGACAGTTATTTTTTAGACAAAACAAATGGACATTGACACAAGTTGAAAAAATATGCACAATAGAATTTTTAACAAAAGACCCCTCTCACGGTTTTATGATTGTACGTACAATCACTCATTTTGTAATAATTTTGGTTAGTTCATATTGTTCTCCCGATGATGAAGGTCTTAGCCTTCGAAACATATCTAGAAAAATAAACTCAAAAGTGGAAAAAACGGTGTTTTAATTCATAAAAAATTGTCTTTATGGAATTCCACAACGCCTTAAATTTAACTAAACTTAATTATTTTGTATTTATTTAAAGTTTCATCCCTTTGACGCTGGTAATCTTGACTTATTAACTTCCAAATTTATTCATTTATGTCTAAAATTAATCTTCTTGTGGGAATAAGTTATTCTTTCCGTATTTTCTACGATTAAACAAATTAAAATTATAGAGATATGTATAAATTCTAAATTAAAATGATGTATAGTAAGTTGTCTTTGAATGAAACTGTCCAAAGCGATTTTACATAATAATTTCATCAATATAAAATAATTAATATAGCAATTATATATGTAGATAACAGCTTACGAAGGGTGTTCTAATGATATTAGATCATGCGTATTTTTTACTGTTAACCTAACCTAACGTTCTTCTATATCTATCTGTATTTTTAATAAAATGTCACTTATAAAATTATAATTTCTTACAAACCAAATCATTAAGACGACCTTCGTGGCTGAATGGCAAGCGCTATGATTGCCAAACCGAAGGTCTTGTATAGTGGTCATCCCGAGTGTCGCAAAGATTAAACTTTAAATTAAATAAATAATTAAGATATCTATTATGGCAATTGACAAGTTGGTCTATATACGACTTATCTATGTGACTAAAGTCAGTCGTAGCGGACAAAGTATTATTTCTCTTGTTAAACGTATCTTTCGGTGTGTTCTATAACCGAGGATTTGGAAATCATCGAGGAATATTTATCTACGCTGCGATAACTGCATCTCTTCGCCCGTGACTCCGGTTATACAACTCTCGAAAACATTTTGGTTTTAAATTAAGAGTAACGTTATCCGGTAGACGACAGTCTACGTCATGAATGCCAGAAGATGTACGAATGTATTGACAGCGCGAATGCCAACTTGTATTTATTACCTCGCTGGATAATTTTGTAAATATGTGTATTTTTTAATTTGTAAAGGTTACGAGTGAAGAGTTGATCCTAAAGTTGCAAAAAAAAATGTATCGCGGCCGTTTGGACCGCGGATATTTGCGTGGGCCGCGGTCCGGCACATCAAACTAATGTAAATACAGTGACTTGTATAGATAAAAAAATCACGAGAGACCATATGTAGAAATTTTATGCTACGGATACTTCTGTTTCACTCTTGCGTGAGGCGCGATGGAACAGACGGTTGCACTACTTAAAAATTTATAACGGCGATGCCGCTTGAAAGAGGAGAAAAAATAAAAACAAACATTTATTGGCCAGTTTAAATATTATACAAATTTAATTGATTAATTTCTTTTATTATGAATTTTTAAATGAATCAAAAAGATATTTTTTCAACATTTACATTTATCAAATGATTTCACTGAAATCTCTTGACGGAAGTTCATTTTAAATAATAATTAAATAAAACAATGTTTTTTTTTAACTACTTCCACATTTGTCTTTATTTCGACAGCGACCGGTTTCGCCAGGATCGCTGGCATCGACAGACTGGTCCAGTATGTCGATGCCAGCGAGCCTGGCGAAACTGGTCGCCGTTGAAATAAAGACAAAAGTGGAAGTAGTTAAAAAAAAACATTGTTTTATTTAATTATTGTTTAAAATAAAAATTCTAAACGTGTTTCGAAGGTTGTAGACTTTCATAGTCAAGAGAATGATATAATAATTTAAGTTTATATTGTTCTCCCGATGATGAAGGCATAAAACTTTCGAAACACTTTGTGTTGTGGATTCACATTTTAATAACTTTGGAAAAATTTGGTATTTAATTCATACAAATGAAAATATCTATTTTTTTATATAAAAGTTTTATTATATTTTATTGAAATGACATGTTAAGGCGTTATTATTAGATATTTAATAATGTTTTAGCGAGGCGAAACATTTAATTCTCATAAAACTTGTATAAAACAGATATTTTCATTTGTATTCATTATTAAATATGTATTTAATGAATCTGATGATGTCAACATCGGTTGGTGTAACAGCAAACGTGATAATTTCATAGAATTTAAATTAATACATTGTGATATAAAATAATTTCTACATATTTGACAGTTAGTGGGCTTTGCATTGAAATATGATCTGGTTTTGTTAGTAACCTTTGTATCAAGACATCAAAACTAAATGGCCGTCTATAAACGCATCTAATAAATTAATTATGTTTTTTTCTTCTTCCGATATGCATCCGATCTCTGCAACGTTTTGTTCCAACACGCCTCACGACGGTTTTAATACTATTTTCCTGAAATCTGCGCATTTACAACGGTGAGAAAATATCCCAAAAATTATAAATTGCATAATTTTCCATGTTGTCATTTATTTCTCTCGATATGTTTTAAACTTGTATATCTATCGTCATCGGTGGAACAATATAACCAACAAATCATCGCGCTGTTTCTCTGGAGCGGTAGGTTAAGAGGATGGATACCACACAGTTCTCTCATGACAGATTTCTCGTCGATTGTTCCGGCTTTGAACGTGGCCGCCTTTAAGTAATTGATTAATTTGGTTATGCCATGTTTTTCACGATCGTCCTCCACTTCGTTTTCCATTCACATTACTTGTATACATTTGATTTCGACTATATAGTTCTTCCGATGATAACTTGTATACATTTCGAGACAAATAAACATTTAACTAAGAAGAATGTGCGGGAAAACGTTGTGTGATAGAATACCAAACGATGAAATAAGAGAGAAATGTAAGGCAGATGACTGCATCATGGATAAAATTAAAAAAGGATCCCGGAGATGGTTTGGACATTTGGAACAAATGGATGAGAGTAGAATGGTTAAAAAGTTGTACACAGAACATGGCATGACCAAATTAATCAATTACTAAAAGGCGGCCACATTTGAAGTCAGAATAATCGACGTGCGTGCATGGTACGATGTATGAATGTAGAGGAAGCCCGAGAGGTATGCCAGGACAGAGCATTGTGGCGATCCATCCTCTCAGCCTATCCTTCCGGAGAAATGGCCTGATGGTTAGTTAGTTAGTTAAGTTTAAACATTTAAACTAATCATGGAATTCCACAGTTTTGACACGTTTGTTTTAAAAAATAAATAAAATGTGCAATTGTATGCTTTTATTCAAATTTTAATTTACAATACAGATTAAATTGAATTATTTTTCTAAATTTTTACTTGTGATTTAGGTATTTTTTTTTGCCGTTGTGAACGCAAGAATTTCTTCCGTTCTGTGTTGAATTATTAGTGTTCTGTTGATATTCCCCATTGTTACCCAAGCCTTGCTCGATCCCCCGTCGTATCGTGGTTGTTTTGTTAATCGTTAATACGTTGCAAAATTATTGTTTATCCGTTAGACCGCTAAGCAAATGTTTTTTTTTATCTATCACGAAATATGTCGATCTCCGAGGCGACCCGATTATGCAATAAGATTGCCCTACCCACAGGCGAATAAAACAATCTGTGCTGTCTTTGACGAAGGTAATCAGGGACAAATAGACCTACATCACTCGGGACATCCTAGTCATGTATACGGCCGCCAATTAGCTGAAAGAAGTGAACTCCCAAGTGAATATTCGTCCTTCTCTCCAATGATTGGTAGCTTAGCATATCTAGCAAGAATTCAGTCGGAAAGAGCCACGGGTAATAACCGCGCTCCCTGAGGTAAAGAAAGCGCAGAAATTTTTTCTGCACTCGCTCCACCATCAGAGAATATCGGATCCCAGGCGGTGACCAAATAACGGAACTATATTCCAGTCGACTTCTTACCAGGGAATTATACAACACCCGAAGTACCTGTGTGTTCGAAAATATCTTGGCACTCCTAAAAACAAATCCAAGCACTTTAATGGAACTATTACATAGAGCAACTATGTGAAGATTGAACGATAATTGAGCATCGAACAGAACACCGAGATCTCTGGATGTAGAAGCTCTTTCAAGCTGTACCCCATCCATAAGATAGCGTATTAACCCTTAAAGGCCGGCTAAGAATTTTAAACATCGGAACGCACTTCTAAACAATTGAATTACTCTGCACACAAAATACATAAAAATATCAAATAAATTGTATTTTGTAGTCAAATGTTATACATTTTTTATGTTATAAAAATAATCAGACTTGTTTTGTTTCATGTTGAGTTTAAGAAAACAAATAAAAATATATTACATTGAAAATGTTATTTATAAATGAAACCAAAACATCGCGCCCTTGATAACTAATTACGATATAAGAGTCATCTTAAATAAGTACATATTCAAAATCAAAGATTCCGACACAGTACGAGAAACCAACACTTCGTAGCTCGGCGGTTATGCAACTGTGTGTGTGTGATGATTGGCCGTGAGCCGTGATCCGTATGGGACACGCATTACAAAAAAATTTAATCGAATCTTTGTACAAAAAGGATGAAAGTTTAACTCTAAATCACAGCGAATACGTGAGTGTATATAATACACATTTTTACTTTTGATCCGTTGTAGTAAATTTACAGGATATTACACGTTAAATACAGAATATATTCGGACTGCTATTGTAGCCAGCCGGCCTTTAAGGGTTAAATCAGGTCTCCTGACCTTCGCAACTTCCTGGTGGTCAAAGAAGTTTCAATAGGGGTGCTTGAACTTTGACAGCGTATAGCAGCCATTTTGGTAAAGCGATAGTTGTCGAATTTGACAAGAATACTTATTTAGTCTTGACACTTCACCGTGGAACGCTACACGCTTCAACAACGTGTTGAAATTGTTAAAATTAATTATCAAAATTAGTGTTCTGTTCGCCAATTCATTGCATTCATGGTCATCTTGCAGAGTCCATAATATGTCAATTAATGCATAAATTTAAGACAACCGGATCGGTGGTTAATAAAGCAATGTCAAACAAACACAAGAAGAAAAAAAAATATGGCAATATCACTTAGAATCGTTGTTTTATTTCATTTCAAAGTTTGAGCTCTCTTAATGAAAATCCTTTACTATAATCATTGTCTTGATTATAGTATAGTACACAATGGAGTTCTAGCGCCAACCCTCGTGTATGGAAGTGAAGCTTGGAGCTGGCAAAAGAAGGATGAAAGCAGGATAAACGCCATAGAAATGAGATCACTAAGAAGAATGTGCGGAAAACGTTGTATGATAGAATACCGAACGATGAAATAAGAAAGAAATGTAAGGCAGGTGACTGCATCATGGATAAAATTAAAAAAGGATCCCTGAGATGGTTTGGGCATATGGAACGAATGGATGAAAGTAGAATGGTTAAAAAGTTGTACACAAGCAGCGTGAGTGGAAAAAGAAGCCGAGGACGACCGAGGAAAACATGGCATGACCAAAGTAATTAATTACTGAAAGGCGGCCACATTCGAAGTCGGAATAATCGGCGTGCGTTCATGGTACGATGTATGAATGTAGAGGAAGCCCGAGAGGTATGCCAGGACAGAGCATTGTGGCGATCCATCCTCTCTGCCTACCCCTCCGGAGAAATGACGTGATGGTTAGTTAGTTAGTTAATCATTGTCTTTGGAAACAAAGCATCTGGCGTAATAAGGATGAGAGCAGAATAACTGCGATATAGATGAGATTTCTCAGATGAATGTGTGGTAAAATGTTTGTATGTTTGAATTTCAAATGCTGATATCAGAAAGTAGAGTGGAACAAAGTATTATGAACAAAATTACGAAAGGATTACTGCGTATGGAATTAAGAAAGTTTAAATTAACCATGTGAATGGATTACGGAGTCAAGGAAAACATGGCATTTCAAAATTAATCAAATTTTAGAAGTCTAAAGAATAGATGTTCATGTAAGACTCGCTGTATGAATGTGGCTACCCATTATCTCTGGAGAAACCACAATATAAATACGTAAAGAAATTCCTAAGTGGAAAAAAAGTGTTTTGATTTATGCAAATTCAATATCTCTCTTTCTGTTTCTCTCTCTAGATTTTTAAAAGAGCTATTTGTACTTACCCTAGGAGAGGTTAGAACATGTATATATGTAAAATTAAATTAAAAAATTATACACGCGTATTTGTAATGTTAGTGCACTTAAATAGTGACGCAGGACAATGTCGGGTTATCGACTGTTAACGAAACAACCTCGCTATAGAAGGGGATCGCGGATGGCCGATGATTTTATCAGTTTATGATGAAGTTGTGAAGAGTTGTGGTTTTTATTTTAGCCCCAAAGCATGTCTCGCCGTACAGCCAAACACGTAGGCCTCTTATGTCTCCATCATGATTTGTTAACTCTGGATATATTGTGATTTGATTGATAAAATTAGTATACATTTTTCATGTTCCTTTCTTATCGATGATTTGACAACTTCTCATGTTCACCCCCCCCCTAAAAGTTATCCCAAATATTTTAAAAAACACTGTTAAATTTAAAAAACATTATTGAATCTATTATGGTATATATTTTTAATTTATTTGTAATATTTTATTCACTAAAACAGAAATTTCAAAATATTTGATTATTATTTTCTGAAATAGGTATGTCACGCCCGCCCCCCATGACTGCTTTAATTTATATCTTAAAATAAAAAAAATCGTATCATCCAATTTTAGTTAGTTAGAAAGTTTCAATCCTGGGATTGGTTTGCAGCAATTTCTTCTATTCTTCTCTTCCATTCTTCCCTGTCTTGTGCGGCTCTTTTGAAATCTGCACATGATGAGCAGCGCACGTCCACCAACAGGTCCTCCAGGTACTCTCGGCGTGGGCGTCCCCTAGAGTTTGTCCCCTCGGTCATACCCTCCATTATGGCACGCAAGAGGTCTTCTTGTCGTATTACATGGCCGATCCATCTTGCACGCCTTTCAGACAAGGTCCAATTTTATGTAAATGTAATGGAATCTTTCAGTTTAATTTTCATCCACTTCCCGAACCACTGAAATATGGGAATCATGGACCATATGGAACCAATATTAAAGTTTAATTTGCTTTATTAGTAAGTGATTAGCGTATATTTGTCTTTTTTAGACTATATTTTTTTTACATGTCCACGCTCTCACTGTGCCATCTCAACGCCCTCTAATTTTCTCTGGGTCTTTGACTGCACCCCTGAAAGTTTCAAACGTCCGCAAGGGGGTGTTATCGCCGTAAACCATTGACTATGTCACGCAATGCGCTCCTGTTACCCCTTTGTCTCCGGGCTGCAGCTAATGAGAGACCAGTCAACTCCCTGATTTGATCGGACCAGCGGCTCGATGGTTGTCCATGTGGTCGCCTTCCCTCCACTTTTCCCATGATTATGAGCTCTTCAAGGGTGTCCTGATCTTTCCGGGCTATAGCAGATCTAAACAGCGATGTTGTGCTGCACCTGAACCATCTTCCAAGGTTTTCTAGCAAGGATTTTCTTCTTCACTCGACACTTAATTTTTTTAATTATCGTTTATCATAATGTACCCAAAGTATTCGAGTTTCTTGCGCTTTATCGTCATGATAATTTAAACGAATTAAAACCGACGGGCTGGTCTGGTCTGGTCTGGTCTGCCACGTTTCCTTCACATTGGACCAGGACATTATTTTTTATATAGGAGCCAGACTCCTAGATCTCAAGCTTACAACATATTTATCTTCCACAATTAACAGATCTTTCAATAATCACAAGAGTTATGTTTGCGGCTTATCGAGCGTGTTGGGCATCTTGGTGTTTGGTTGTACGGCCCGTCTGATTTTAAATAGTCTAAGCAACCTTGGATTAGAAGTTATCAAAGAGCCTATTAACTATATGAATACCTATTCAGCAATTTGTAAATGTGTAATGTTTTTATATGTGTAAATAAGCTAGCAAAATATTAAAAAAAATTAATTGCGTATCCCTGTGTTTCATTCACCCTAATCGATGTAATGAAGGCTGTGAATGGAGTGAGAAAAGTGGCACAATTTTTAAAAAAAATAATAAGACTGATCCATATTTCCAACAAACATAAGAAAAAGCCATGAAGAGACGACCTTCGTGATAGAGTGGCAAGAGCTATGACTGCCATCGCCGAGGTTCCCGGGATGCCAGTGTGATTGTCATTCTTTCTTTGGTCTGGTGTAGAATTCACATGACAATAAAATCGCATAAAAATATACAATAAAGTGCTATCTTCATTTGAAATTATCACAAAAATAATGTCTATTAAAATTTTAATGGTATTATTGATTTTTCTTGGAAAAGCAATTGAGAAAAACTAACTAACCATCACGCCGTCTCCCGAAGGTGTCTCTTTTTTGGTGGATAATGGACGATCGAAGTGTGCGCGGAAGGTTCGCAACCCATCACACCGCGTCTCCCGCGGGGGCAAAAAAAGAAGGATGAAGTGCCGCATCGGTTAAAGTGTGACAGTCCATTCTTTCTGCCTATGACTTCGTTCAATATTCAAGATCTATTGGCCCCACACAGTGTCAAATACCATTCTCTGACCCATGGCAGGCGAAAAGCCAACTAGAGAATAGGTCGCTAGAAGCAAATGGCTGTGGATCGGTCACATTCAGAGACGGAACCCAGCCTGCATCGCTTAGGGCGCACTAGACTGGTTCCCTATGGGAAAGAGAGGCAGACTTAGAGCCACCTGGAGAAGAGCCCTGCAGGACGAGGTTAAAGCAGCAGGCCTCACTTGGGATAATGTTAGGCATCAGGTATGGGACAGAGTCGGGTGGAGAAGGTTCCTTGAGGCCCTATGACAGGACAAGAAGATGAAGAAGACTCACACTATTGCACATATTCTCCTTGAAATTAATAAACTATAACCCCAATAGAAAATCCCTGGAAAAGGCTACGGGAAACCATTCTAGTAATCCTTCCCAGGAAATCACAGTGATAGCAAATTGTAGAGTGATATGACACGGCACCGTATGAAGAAAACATGTATTCAAATTAACTACGAGGCATATTTAGAAAGTAAGTTCGCTCTCACGACCTGATAGATTTTATTTTCGACATGTTGGCTACACTTCCGTGTAGCCTAACCCTTCCCCTCCGCAACGAGACCGGTTCGAGGTCAGTACGTTGATAAGTGTCGATGCGACAACACGTTTCGTGGAAAATGTCAATCCAATCTCCCGCCAAGTGCGAAATACGCGGCGCCGGGTAGAAGTTTTTGAGGCGCTGGAAACTCCATGGAGATGAATTTCTCCGCTCCATCGTTACTGGAGATGAAACTTGAAACCAAAAGGCAGCCTCAGCAGTGGCGTCACACCTCTTCACCCTCCGCCAAAAAGTTCAAAACCGCAATTTCAGTCAAGAAAATCATGGCATCCGTTGGGTCTATCAAGGCATAATTTCAATTGAATATATGCCTCAAGAGGAGACCATCAACTCTGTAAGATACTGTGAGACCCTAAAAAAATTGCGGAGGGCGATTCAGAACAAGAGGAGAGGCATGCTGACAAAGGGAGTCTGCCTACTGCACGACAATGCCAGAAGGAACTGCTCGCCTTGTTTAAATGGGATGTCCTGAACCATCCCGCGCATTCCCCTGACCTAGCACCTTCAGATTATTATCTCTTTACCTCCCTGAAGCTGCACGTGGGTGGAAAAAGGTTTTCAACCGACGAGGAAGTTAAAGAAGGAGGTGGAGAAGAAGACATGAAAAAAATTGATACCCCTCTTCACCACCTGCATTGAGAGGAATGGCGACTATGACGAAAAATAGCTTACATATGAGGTCTGTTCAAAAAGTATCCGACTTTTATTGATAAAAACAACATTTATTGAGATACAATTAAATGACACTAATCCCCTTCAAAGTAGTCCCCTTGAGCTGCTGCACACTTCTCCCAACGGTTCTGCCACTGCCGGAAGCAACGCTGGAAAGACTCGCAGATGGTCCGTCGCAAGGTTCGTGATGTCTTCCCTGGTCTGAAATCTGGTCCCTTTCAAAGGCATTTTCAGGTGGGGAAAAAGCCAGAAATCACAGAGCGATTGGGATCATTGATCACAGTCTCCAGCATGTCCTGTGCGATCTCCACACAAGGTTGCTTCTGCTCAATTGTCAACAACTTTGGCACAAATTTTGCTGAGACCCTTCTGAGGGCCAAATCTTCAGTTAAAATGCAATAAATGGATCTAACGCTAATGCTCACTTCATCAGCAAGTTCTCTGATCGTTATTCCACTATCCTGCATCACCAGGGTCCTTACTTGATCAATAACAACATCATTTTTGGATGTTGAGGGCTTACCGGATAGTGCTTCACTCTCCACTGATGAGCGGCCATCTTTGAAGCGGTTATACCACTCCTTTATCTGTGTGGTGCCCATTGTTTCGTCCCCAAACTCTTTTTTAATTTTGCGGATAGTTTCAACTTGAGAATCCCCAAGTTTTAAACAAAATTTGATCCAGTAACGTTGTTCAATTTTTTATCGTTAAAATTAAAATCTGATGACAATAGCGTACACGTGCTCACTCTTCAACGGCGTGGCAGCGACTGAGTGGCGCTGTGGCCGTGAAAAAAATTGAGCATGCGCACTAGGTATACCTACAAACGGTCATCTAAGCTCCGCCCTCAAAACGTTATTTGTTTTGCCAATAAAAATTATGATCGGATACTTTTTGAACAGACCTCGTTTGTACTACGGTAACCACAATTGTCATGTTTAAAAAATTATAACCTACAAAAATTCAGTATACTTACTTTCTGGAGATGCCTCGAATAATGCATGGTCCAATTAAAAAAAAATAAACCTATAATTAATAATACACAATTTTGAATTCATATTGCGAATGAAACATTGTATTTATTAAACAAAAATAACATGTGAATAGCGTTATTTACCCGCCTTGTTAATTAATATTGCATGTGACATGGATCAAAATGGTTTAGATGCTATCTGTCAATTAATAATGGGGAATTATATCATCAGAAATAATCTCCAGGTGAGGCTGTAAAGATGTGGGTGTTAGTATTGCTGTTGGTTTTATCTTCTGTTCGAATGATTCCAGGAAAAGCTGTAAGTATCCCAGGTTTTTAATGATAACAGTGTTAAATTCTCTATTATTTCTTGAAGAATGATGCAAAACTCCATATTAAATAATTAATATGAATGTAAATGTCTGTTTTATACAAGTTTTATTATAAACTTGTAACTAATTAACTAACTAACCATCACGCCGTCTCGCCGAAAGGGTAGGCAGAAAGAATGGACTGACACACTTTAGCCGATGCGGCACTCCATCCTTCTCTTTTCGCCCCGCGGGAGACGCGGTGTGATGGGTTGCGAACCTCATCGCCACCAATAGGCATCTCCTGCACTTCGATCGTCCAACATCCACAAAATAAATCTAAAACAAATTAATATAAAATACAATGATAAAAAATAAAAATAATTTAACATAAAATATTCTTTTTAGATGCACATACGAGTATTGTCTATTTAATTTATGTTCCACGTATATACCGTTTTTTTTAAATTAGCAGTAATTAAGTACTTAACAAACCAACACCAGCAAGAACTTTAAAATAATATTGAAGAAAAAATTCAAATTGTCATTGGAACAAATGAAAAATTTATTTTTACACCACTGTCAAAATTCTTTATATAAACGAAAAAACTTGTATAATTTTAACATCAATACAGAACAAACGTATTACGTGTCACAATTAACTATTATAAAGTGCGACAACAATCAAATTGACCAAAATAATTCACTTATACATGAAATATGTCCAAATTTATGGGAGCACCACATGAACCAAACCAAATTTTCAAAATCAGAACCAGTCTTGTAAAACTAACTAACTAACTAACCATCACGCCGTCTCCCCGAAGGGGTAAGCAGAAAGAATGGACTGCCACACTTTTCTTTCCTGACATATTTCTCTCGCTTCCTCAACATTCATACATCGTGTCATGCACGCGCGTCGATTTTTCTGACTCCTCACATGGCCGACATTCAATATTTTATTTATTTGATCGTGCCACATTTTCCTCGGTCTTCCTCTATTTCTGGTTCCATTCACATCATTAACATATAATTTTTTTACCATTCTTTCTTCATTCATTCTGGTTTCTTCCTTTTCAAAAATCATTACCTTGGACTTATTAACATTCATCATCAGATCATTTCGCATGCATACCTCATACATACAATTCACCAGGACTTGTAGTTCATGCTCGTTGTCTGTAAGAAGGACAGCGTCATCCGCATACAAGAGACAGCTTACTGACACTCCGCTCATTTTGGCACCTACATCCAACCCTTTCAGCTCTTTCATACATTTGTCCATATACAGATTAAATAACCACGGGGACATTACGCAACCCTGTTTGACACCTTGTAGATATAAAATAATAAAACACTTTGTATTTAACCACAGAAAGGTTATTATAATTGATGCCAACTAGTTTCGCTTGGACCCAAGCTTCATCAGGGCAATGTATTATACTGCCCTGATGAAGTTAACCATACCTTGGTTAAATACAAAGGGTTGTATTATTTTATGTCTACAAGTTAAAAATGTCTAACCACAAAGTGAGTTCATATGAAAACTTCAAGTTGTCATTGCAAACAAAAACCTATCCAAAAAAGCTATGGCAGTGCACAATGGTGTTCTTGTACCGACCCTTATGTATGGAAGCGAAGCATAGAACCGGCAAAAGAAGGATGAAAGTAGAATAAATGCAGTAGAAATGAGATCTCTTAGATGAATGTGTGGACACTCTGTATGATAGTGTCGAATGAAAATATAAGAAGTGAATGCGGTGCGAATGATGGTGTCATGAACAATGTAATGAATGGATAAGGAATGGCAAAAAAAATATGTGTTAACGATGTAAATGGAACCAGAAATAGAGGAAGACCGAGGAAAATATGGCACGATCAAATAAATCAAATATTAAATCGACGCGCGTCCATGACACGATGTTGAGGAAGCTAGAAAAATGTCAGGAATGAAAAGCGTTGCAGTCCATTCTTTCTGCCTACCCCTTCGGAGAGACGGCGTGATGGTTGGTTAGTTAGTTAGTTTTATATTATATTTATTTCAGCGAAATATAATAATGGATTGGGAGCGAATGATGCCGTGCCAAGGGTTCAATAATGTGGTCTCCAATCTCAGCACCGTCCAGGTCTTGAGGGATGGATACACCACCATCAGTCTCACTGGAACAATCCAGATCAAGAGAGATATCCTCAAAGGACCGTTTAAGGTATATTTATTGTTTCTTGAACAGAGATGTAAAACTCCATAATGATTTAAAGTGCCGTTTTTGTGATGTAATCACCTCAAGGGCGCATTAACCCTTATAGTCCGGCTGGCTACAATAGCAGTCCACATATATTCTCCGTGTTTAACGTGTAATATCCCGTAAATTTATTAGGACGGATCAAAAGTAAAAATGTGTATTATATACACTCGTGTATTCTCTGTGATTTAGAGTTAAACTTTCATGCTTTTTGTCTCTTCTTCTTCTTTTTGTCCTGTCACACCTCCGTGGTGCATAGGGCCTCAAGGAATCTTCTCCACCCGACTCTATCGCATGCCTGATGCTTAACATCGTCCCAAGTGAGACCTGCTGCCTCAACCTCGTCCTGCAGGGTTCTTCTCCAGGTGGCTCTAGGTCTGCCTCGCTTTCTCTTTCCCCCATAGGGGACCAGTCTAGTGCGCCCTGAGCGATGCAGGCTGGGTTCCGTCTCAGAGTGTGACCGATCCACTGCCACTTGCGCCTAGCGACTTGTTCTCTAATTGACTTTTCGCCTGCCATGGTCCAGAGAACGGCATTTGACACTGTTTGGGGCCAATAGATTTTGAATATTGAGCGAAGGCACCTATTTATAAACACCTGAAGTTTACCAATAACGTCTGCGGTAGACTTCCAAGTCTCACATCCGTACAGCAGTACGCTTTTAACGTTACTGCTGAATACTTGGAGCTTGAGCTTTCTCGAAATGATACCGGAGCGCCATACAGGGCAAAGCATAGCGAAAGCTCCCCTTGCCTTGTCAAGTCTGCTGGCTACATCCTCCTCCGTACCTCCTGAGCCTGCTATCATACTACCGAGGTAGCAGAAGCTGGTCGTGGTCACAAGGGGGACACCGTGGAGCAAGATTGGGGTGGAATCATTTGTGGACACTCGTAGGTCTACTGTCTTGGACATGTTAATCTTGAGACCTACTTTTGCCGCTTCCTCGTGAAGTCTACAAAGTTTCCGCTCCGCATCCACCCGGTTTACCGAAAGCAAACAGAGGTCATCAGCATAATCCAGATCCTCCAACTGGGTATCACGCATCCATGGAATGCCACGAGGACCGTCGAAAGAACGGCGCAACACATCCTCCAGAACCACTATGAAGAGCAGGGGTGATAGTAGACATCCCTGTCGCACTCCCGCACTCAGTTTGATGGCCTCGGAGAGTTTGCCCTGGTGCACTACACGACAAGAACAACTGTCATACATTGCCCTGATGATATTCACAATCTTCTGTGGGACTCCTCTGCGAATGAGAGTTGACCAGATTGAAGTCCACGATTTTTGTACAAAGATTTAATTCAATTTGTAACCGACACGGGATCCAATAAATGAAATCCATAACATCAGTTAATTATTTATTTTGTAAGGTTCTCTCTATATTGGCATGTACACAGTTGAATGATTAGATTTAAACATCTTAAGCATAACATTACGTAAAAGTCTGTTTACACCGAAGCTATAAACAATAGACACTTTTTACAACACTTACAGTTAAGCGCCGAGACAGACGGTGGTTCACTTTTATGACATCGGTTGACAAAACCTTAGCCAGCGGCCTGGTGTCATAAATTCACGGACGAGTCTCTTTGTAGTCCCGCTATCAGCCCTGGAATGCAGTACAGGGGTGGCCGATAGAGTTTTATCGATCTCGCCGTACGCAGATCTCTCGTTCAATATAAACTCTCGTTCGCTGGCTCCGTCTCCATACCGGGAGGGTCGTTATCCTGATACCGGCGGCCTACCTTCTATACAGAGAGAGGGTTATCCGCGGTGCAGGTTTCCTCTGGCGTTTATCTTCACACAAGGAGGATCTGTATCCAGGATCGCAGGTTGCCGTTGGCCTACCTCCCGCACAGGGGGAGGGTTATCCAAGGGACTACCGCCGGCCTATCTCTCACACAGGGAGAGGGTTATCCGCGGTGCAGGGTGCTACAGGCCTACCTCCCGCAGAGGGGGAGGGTTATCCGGGGTTGCAGGGTGCCACTGGCCTACCTCCCGCACAGGGAGAGGGTTATCCAGGGACTTTTCTCCGGCCTACCACACAGGGAGAGGGTTATCCGGGTACGGAGTACCACTAGCATGGACCCCTCACAAGGAGGCCCACTTAGCTAGGGTATCAACTAAACAAGGGCTAACGCCATGCCCCGAGATGCTCGTTCAGTAGTACTACTAGAGTACTCTAGCCCGAGAAGAATGTGACTCGGAATGTATGGCGTTTTAAAGGCCATTGCTCCGCCTTTGGGGTTGTGGTGACGACGGCAGCGCCGCGCGGTGCTACCAGGAGTTGCATCTTCGTGCGTCTTCGGAAATACGGGATCCGCCCCTATCTCAGGGTCGTTCCAAAGGCGGCGGGTGGAATTTACGTATCATACGCAAAGCATTCCATCAAAAAACAATTTCACAATTCTATCTCGTTACAAATAAAAAAAAATTGTATTGCATGTCCCATGCGGATCACGGCTCGCCACCAATCATCACACACACACAGTTGCACAACCGCCGAGATATGAAGTTATGGTTTCTCCTAGTGTGTCGGAATTTTTGATTTTGAGTGTGTGTTTGTTTGCTTAGGGTGACTCTTATATCATTATTAGTTATCAAGGGCGCGATGTTTTGGTTTCATTTATAAACAACATTTTCAATGTAATATATTTTTATTTGTTTTCTTAAACTCAAAATGAAACAAAAAAGTTTAAAAAATGAAAAATGTAAAACATTTATTTGATATTTTTATGTATTTTGTGTGAAGAGTAATTTAATTCTTTACAAGAGTGTTCCGATGTTTCAAATTCTCGCCGGCCTTTAAGGGTTAAGACGTGTTTTAAATCTAACTTGTGAATGCTGCATCTGATCGATATTCACGATCGATTAGAAAGTATAATAGAACAAAATATCCAAGTTTTAAATTGGGTATGATATATGAAAAATATGGGTTTTCAGCTTAGATCTGAAGTCTGTCGGATCATTTATGCATCTGAGGTGTGAAGGGAGATTGTTCCAAGCTGATGGACCGGCTACCGCAAACGCTCGATGGCTCAACCAATCTTCCTATTGCCGAGGAGTTCATGTGAAGTGTGGATTTCCTTGTATTTAGGCTGTCCGTTATACTTTAGAAAGTATCTTGTCTTCCTAATGTGGAACCATCTCTAATGCGTTCCTGGTATTATATTGTATTTTTATAATATTCAATAGATGCCTTAAACATTTTGCTGTTTGTAATGTCTTTTGAGTTAATAAACTTATTTGATTTAATAATAATTGTGTGTTTAGTTAGTCATGCAGATAGACAAACTACAGGGTGGGGCTCGCTTACCATTCCTAACTTACGAGATCCCAGATCTGTGTGACAAGCTGGGGGAGAAGGGCACCACCTGGGAGCCCTACGTGCAGAGCCTCAGGCCTGTGCCCCCGGAGAAATGCCCCATATACAAGGTGAATTAATTTTACATCAACTGGCACATGTATCTATGATGAACGATATCGGGATATATGAGTGGTTTCCCGTTGCTTTTTTCAGGGATCTTCTGTTGGGGTTACTATTCCTCAGCTGGTTGATTTTGGTGCACAATGGTGTTCTTGTAAAGACACTTATGTATGGAAGTGAAGCGTGGAACTGCAAAACAGGATAATATTAGAAAAATGCAATAGAAATGAGACTTCATAGATGAATATGTAATAAATCTGTATATGATAGAGTGTCAAATGCAAATATAAGAAGTGAATGCAATGCGAATGATAGTAGCTGTATTGAGATGCAATCAATCCTTAAAAATGATTTATCCGCAATGGGTAAAATCCAGTATTTGTCTACAAATATTGGTAACATTCAAGAGAAAAAAAATCAAAAACTGGTCCAAGTTTAAAAAGCATAAAAATTATAGAAGTATTCTCCTGGCGTTGTCTAGCAAATGTAGCCTTTCACATTGCATTAATAAAGATTTTCTGCTTAATGCTCACACCTATTCTTAATAGATGGCGCTAGTGTAGATTGAACTAATAACATGTGATTCAATTCAATTCAATTCAATTTATTTTTTAAATCATAAACATTACAGTATATAACCAAAGCGCTTATGACTATATAGGTAGGTAAAAAAAAAACTATTTTAAACAGTAAATACAATTATAAAATTTAAAAATAGACAAAAACACAAAAAACACCAGATAATTAAAAAATAAAGACCAAATAAATAATTAGAAACAATAAGAAGAACAACACATTATTTAAGAGATAGATGTTTTCTGAGGGTAGCCTCACTATCGTGGAAGATGTCCACATCCGAAGAGATGCGGTTTAATAGAATTATTGCCCTGCCCACGGGCATAACCTTAGGTAAATTGGTTCTACACAGTGGCAGGTGAAATAATCTATGTTGCCTTTGTCGCAGATAATTGTCAGGGACAAACAAAGTCAAGTCATTCAAAATATTCGAGTTATGTATTCGACCACGAATCAGTTGAAAAAAATGAACACCCAAATGGATAGTTCGTCTAATTTCCAATGATTGGTAGTCCAGCATACCCAGCAAGAAATCAGTTGGGTGATGTGTGGTGCAACATAGTAGCATACGAGTATATACAACTTCCAAAAAATTGTCAGACGTGGTGTGTTCGTAAGAAGGGAGGAATGGGGAATTTCGTTAACATAAAGTGATCGCTTAACCCAACCAATGACAGGTCATAAGTCCTGTAAACATCTCGGCCACCATATTTTGTTTCCAAAAAACAATTTACATCTTCGTCTCTATTGAGATACAATCAATGCTTAAAAATGATTAACCCACAATGGGTAAAATCCCGTATTTGTCTACAAATATTGGTAACATTTAAGATAGTATAGCAATTATATTGATTCCCATGATACGTGATGCCAATCACGCTGATCATCGGGAATCTATCACGGCACCTTGGGTGTGGCAGTTGTAGCTGTTGCCACTCTGACAGACCATCTACTCACACAAGACAGACCATCTACTCACAACACAGAGATAGAATTATCATAGAAAATGGCTTAGAAACATATTATTAGGACCAGTCTGTCAATTTTTTGTTTCGAAGTTTGGCGAAACTGGTTGCAGTCGAAATTAAGGCAAAAGTGGAATAAGTTATTTATAAAAGCATCGTTTTTTATTATTGTTAGAAACTAGCTGTGCATGGAAGCAAAGCATGGAACCGGCAAAAGAAGGATGAAGGTAGAATGAATGCAGTAGAAATGAGATATCTTAGACGAATGTGGGAAAAAATCAGTGTACAATGGAGTGTCGAATGTAAATATAAGAAGTGAATGCGGTGCGAATGAAAGTGTTATGAACAAAATAATGAAAGGATTATTTAGATGATTTGGACGCATGGAAAGAATGAATAAAGAAAGTATATGTAAACGACATAAATGGAACTAGAAATTACAATTTTGGAATCCTAATTAAATGCGCCAACTCTTAAAGTTATTTGCCAAAATAGCCTAGTACATAATCATAGTAGTATAATCTGGAACAAGTGGATGAATTTGTTTATTTAGGAAGTATGTTTACAAAGGATGGGAGGGTGGAGAAGGATATTGAAAGAAGGGTTGGGGCAGGCAACAGAATAAATGGTGCACTTAAAGTTGTCATCGCAAACAAAAGCCTATCCAAAAAAGGCAAGATGGCAGTGCACAATGGTGTTCTTGTGCTGACCCTTATGTATGGAAGTGAAGCATGGAACTGGCAAAAGAAGGATGAAAGTAGAATAAATGCAGTAGAAATGAGACCTCTAAGACGAATGTGTGGCAAATCTGTTTATGATAGAGTGACAAATGCAAGTATAAGAAGTGAATGTGGTGCGAATGAAAGTGTTATGAACAAAAGAAGGAAAGGGTCATTAAGATGGTTTGGACACATGGAAAGAATGAGTGAAGACAGAATGGTAAAGAAGGTATATGTAAACGGCGTGAACGGAGTTAGAAATAGAGGAAGGCCGAGGAAAACGTGGCACATCAAATCAATCAAATATTGAATGTCGGTCACGTGAGGAGTCGGAAAAATCGACGTGCGTGCATGACAAGATGTATGAATGTAGAGGAAGCGAGAGACGTATGTCAGGACAGAACAGTGTGGCGTTCCATTCTTTCTGCCTACCCCTCCGGGGAGACGGCGTGATGGTAAGTTAGTTAGTTAGCCTAGTACATTTTATTTTCAGTACAGTCAGTTAAAATTGAGCCTAATTTTAATTTTGAATACTTGGTTGGGCAAAAAGTAACATTTTCTTCCAAGCTGGAGCAGTTAACTATAAATTTAAGGCAACAATTTGAAGAAGCATTATTCAGGATTACATAATAAATATAAAATTTATAAAAAGTAAAGATTTGTAGTAACGGGAGTTAAAAGACCATCACAGGGGTGTTGATTTTCTCGATTTTTTTTAAATGCCTATAATTTCAAAAATACAAGCGAAGCATGGAACTGGCAAAGGAAGGATGAAAGTAGAATAAATGCAGTAGAAATGAGATCTCTTAGACGAATGTGTGGATATTCTGTGTACGATAGAGTGTCGAATGAAAATATAAGAAGTGAATGCGGTGCGAATGATGGTGTCACGAACAAAATAATGAAAGGATCATTAAGATGGTTTGGACATATGGAAAGAATGAATGAAGAAAGAATGGTAAAAATTATATGTTAATGATGTAAATGGTACCAGAAATAGAGGAAGACCGAGGAAAACGTGGCACGATCAAATAAATCAAATATTGAATGTCGGCCATGTGAGGAGTCAGAGAAATCGACGCGCGTGCATGACACGGTGTATGAATGTTGAGGAAGCGAGAGAAATATGTCAAGAAAGAAAGGTGTGACAGTCCATTCTTTCTGCCTACCCCTTCGGAGAGACGGCGTGATGGTTAGTTAGTTAGTTAGTTTCAAAATAATTTTTTTTTCCATTTTTCTCATAACCAGCATAACTTGCCCTATCATCTATTTCCAGGTTGACGTCGACGTCTGGGACATTCTGTATATTGGCTGTTTAATTGAAACACTGTTATATGTTTTGTAATACCTTTGTAACTAAACATGTCATTTTTGTAAAAGCTCTTTTTGAATTCACATAGATTTTAAACTTTATTTATATTAGTATTGGTCTCCTATTCGCTCGCCCCACATGTACATCATCCGGTCACATATTGGACTGGTAAATTACCATCACTTTGTTTCTTTACTGTTGTTCTTTTTTCGTAATTTCTAATTTCTATCATGTTATGTTCTTTTCAATCCTATGCATTTCTTTTCTATCTCATGTAATTTCTAATTTCCCTTATGTTATCCTTATTCTCGTTTTTGAGTTTTGCCGTTATATGTTAGTTGTCTGTCTATTTGCCCAAATTTTTATATTACCTTTGTAACTAAACATGTCATTTTTGTAAAAGCCCTTGCGGCGTTTATGTCAAAATAAATAAATAAATAAATAATAACACAATCGATTTAATTTCTATGAAATTGTCGCAATAGCTGTTTCATCAGGTGCTACAATCAACTAGTGATTGTAACACCTGATAATGCTAACATTGGTTAGAGGAACAGCTGTCGCGACAATTTCATAAAAATTAAATCAATTGTGATATTACAACAGTGTTTCAAATAAACAGTTAATAATGTTGAAATATCCAAGTGTTTCCGCCAAAACAATGGATTATCTTTTGAATATTTTATTTAAAAATTTCAGGAGAACTACGATGTGAGTGGTTTGAAGGCAGACACAACTTCTGTGGAACTAACCAAAGACTTTGTTGGAAACTACGCGACCACATTGGAGTTTTACCTCCCGACGGGGAGGAAAGCATATCCAGGGATGGCTCCTCCTTCAGAAATGATTGCCTGCTATCAGCTCATCTTCAGAGTGATTTCGGAATGATTTGCTTAGAATAATAGATACTAGAGTGCTCTACCATTTGCACTATTGAATATACTGGTGAAATCAATATACGTATATAAAACAAAGTCGTGTTAGTTACACCATTATAACTCAAGAATGGCTGAACCGATTTTGATGATCTTTGACTTGTTGGATTTGTCTCCGTCCCGAATAGCAGAATAACTATTAAAACATCAGAAAAAATCGACCCGACGGCATCCCATCCAGCAAATATAATAGTTTAACAGAAAGTAGTGCTACAATGCTACGCGAATCATTTAGATTCGCTTCAATAAATCAAATCCTTTGTTACCATGTGAATTATATTCATATCAATGTAATTCAAATACTTTTAATTTCGATTTTTGCTCATTAATTGAACTTAATTCATTTTGAGTATTCATTTTAACTTCTTCTTCTTCTTCAAGTGCCCTGTCGGGTCCCCCCAACGTTGGCGATCACGAACCTGCCCTGGTCGGCGAACCTGCCCTGTCCTGCGCCGCTCGGAACAGCTCCTCAACACTTCGGATGCTGGTCCACTTTCTCACGTTTCGCAGCCAGGACATTTGTCTCCTTCCGGGCCCTCGGCGTCCCTCAATTTTTCCCTCCAATTGGAGAAGGTGGTACTTTTCCCCACGCAGTATATGACCCAGATATGAGATCTTTCGAACCTTGATAGTTGATAACAATTCCCTGTCAGCTCTAGCTCGCCTCAGGACTTCGGTATTGGTAACCATGTCTGTCCAGGGAACTCTGAGCATTCGGCGATGGAGCCACATTTCAAATGCTTCCAGTCTGTTCATCGAGTTAACTTTCAGGGTCCAAGTTTCACACCCGTACAATAGAAAAGACCACACATAGCATCTGATCATTCTCTGGCGGGGTTTCAAGTTTATGTCATCATTGCAGAAGAGTGATTTCATTTTATTAAACGTAGCTCTTGCTGCCTCAATTCTGCATCTTATCTCTACATCTGGGTCAAGAGAGAGATTAACAGTTTAAGGCATCTCTATACGAAACTAACTAACTAACTTACCATCACGCCGTCTCCCCGGAGAGGTAGGCAGAAAGAATGGAACGCCACACTGTTCTGTCCTGACATACGTCTCTCGCTTCCTCTACATTCATACATCTTGTCATGCACGCACGTCGATTTTTCCGACTCCTCACGTGACCGACATTCAATATTTGATTGATTTGATCGTGCCACGTTTTCCTCGGCCTTCCTCAATTTCTAGCTCCGTTCACGCCGTTTACATATACCTTCTTTACCATTCTGTCTTCACTCATTCTTTTCATGTGTCCATCTCTATACGAAAGCATATAAAATACCAAGAACGGGCCCACGGGGTCCGGCCATATGAATACCTCCTGGCATTTAAAAGGCTAAAGTCAAGATTATTTGTCTTCCGATAAAAATTTCACCAATATGAAAAATGGTGATCTCTCTTTTGAGTTAATTCAAGGTTTTACAAGTGAATGTACTGAACCGGTTGAGTTGTGGATATACCGCAGAGTGCTCCGTATACCGTGGACCGATAGGATCAGTAATGCAGAGAGCCAGAGCCAATAGAGAGCTGTTGTCCAGTGTGAAAGTTAGAAAGGTCTCATATTTGGGTCATGTGCTAAAAGGAGAAAAATACCACCTCCTTCGACTGATATTAATGGCTTAAGTGGAGGGACAGGTTCGCCGAGGAGATCGCCAACGTTGGGGGGACCCGAAAGGACACTTGAAGAAGAAGAAACTGTTAATATATTATGTTTGTAATCTCTTTCAAGATAAAGAAGGCATAAAACCTTCAAAATATGTAGAATAAACATGTTTTAATTCATAAAAATATAATTGTATGTTAATAATAAAATAAAAACAGTTTGAATAATATTTTATATATTTATTTAATACTAATTTTCCTTATAAAATACTACGACTAGCCTAAAGGCATTTTGGAAATTATAATGTTGCATAATAACAAAGGTAGAGTTGCGAGGTTTACATATCTGGGAGTGGATTTGCTCTGTCAAGATTATTCAAAACACACGATTCACTGAAGAAGAATTCATTTACACTTAGAACTTTATTATTCCAACTGTCGCCAGAAAATTTACACGCTTCTCGGTAAAAGAGTTTCATCTGCTTCAGATGGAACCCTTTTATTCCAAGAGACACACCCGAAACCAACAAAACTTTGACTTCGTTTTTCTCAGCTTTTTACTTTTGACAGTTGGAACCTTCTTACTCTCAGGTGACGAGATGGCTTTTATATCATATGATCATTTTAAACTCTATCCTTGTGGTAAGTTTTTCTATGAAGGAGGCAGGCTGTCTATACGAGAAACTGCTGCCTGTGCAACGATCACGCAACCGCTTGGGACAGTCTCTCTTCACCGTCGAAAGCATAAGCCTGAGGGTCCAGCGGAGATTTCGCGGGATTCTGAAACAAAATACATATTTATATTCCAAATTGTTATTGTTAACCTGAGTCGAAACAAGTAGTAATAATTCATTGTTGTGTTTATATAACTTTGCACTCGATAATTTGTATTGCGAGTGTAATTTTTTTTTTTTTATATAAATAACTACGGAAATTTTAAACAATGGTCTATGTTTGTTTGTAAATGATAATATGGATTCATAATGATAATTATTTGTATTGAATATTTTTAGTATTATTTTAGTCTTATTGTATTTAAATAATAAGACTATAACACATAATAAAACTAAATTGTGATAATAAAAAGGGTTAGAAAATCCCTTCCTCGGAACCAACTTGCTCATCACATACTATGGAAGAAGGAATGACCCGATGCCACTCGCCACCCACTCACAAAATAATATTATGTGCCTTTTAAAACAATTTTACTTACCTACATTGTCAAGATATTCCATTATGTCATTGGATATAAAAAATAAAATAAAACTTCTTAATCATATTTTTCTTGAAATCTCGCCTGAATTGAGGATTTTTTTATTAATAAAAATTACCAAATCAAGGCCTCTAGAATTTTTTATTGTTTCTTGAATAAAGATGTAAAACTCCATATTAAATAATTAATACAAATGAAATTATATGTTTTCTTTCACCTTGCTTAGGCATTATCAAATGTATGATTAACAAAGTAGACGTTGAACGATCGAAGTGTGCGCGGGAGATGCCTTTTGGTGGCGATGAGGTTCGCAACCCATCACACCGCGTCTCTCGCGATGGCGAAAAGAGAAGGATGGAGTGCCTCATCGATTCAAGTGTGGCAGTCCATTCTTTCTGCCTACCCTTTCGGGGAGACGGCGTGATGGTTAGTTAGTTGGTTAGTTAACTATACATTACAAATACACCGAGCGACTTTCACATATTTCGCTCTTTAGTAATGCAATTAACCGCCTTATCAAAGCATACGAACGTACGTGATATGCACACTTTGACAGTACCATTCTGCGCTATCCCGTATCAAAAGGCTTGCCTTAAAAAATCTTTAATAAAATAAAAAATTTGCGCGTTTGAGCCATCTACGAATAAAAAAATATATATATTTCGCGCAATTTAATTCGTTACCTTGCAAATGACTCCGCTGACATGCGCAGAAATAAACTAAGTGTATGTTTTGTTTCACTAATACGCGCCGTATTTTATTTCACTCATACGCACTACAGGTGAGAAGCCCGCAAAATCGCCTACGTCCACATGTTTTGTTTCATGTTTTCGATGGGCTTCATATTGGGCTTGCAAAATGTTAAAGGGACTTTGTCGCACTTATGTATTTTTGGCTTGAAATCATATAGCTAGGTGCATATATACCAGAAGACATCTACGAAGCCGGGCTTTATCTCTCTGAAGTATGTTACTATTCGATTTATCACGAACTTCATTTCTATTGTCAGAATGTTATCTGTCATTTACGTTATGTGCAGAAATGTTATGAGATTATGTCATTTCTTTACAAACATTTATTTATAATTTGTGTTTCGGTGTTAACAAATTTATTATTATTGTCTATTTACAGCTTATTTCTTATTAATTATATTTCTTCTTGTATATGTAAATACATTATTATATTATACAAGAACACGAGTTTAGTGACGCAGAAATTATTTTTTGTACAGATTTAAAATGCACCTAAAATTGGATTTACAATCAATTAATTTAGAACGATATCGTGGACTTCAATCTGGTCAACTCTCATTCGCAGAGGAGTCCCACGGAAGATTGTGAATGTCATCAGGGCAATGTATGACGGTTGTTCTTGTCGTGTAGTGCACCAGAGCAAACTCTCCGAGGCCATCAAACTGAGTGCGGGAGTGCGACAGGGATGTCTACTATCACCCCTGCTCTTCATAGTGGTACTGGAGGATGTGTTGCGCCGTTCTTTCGACGGTCCCCGTGGCATTCCATGGATACGTGATACCCAGTTGGAGGATCTGGATTATGCTGATGACCTCTGTTTGCTTTCGGTAAACCGGGTGGATGCGGAGCGGAAACTTTGTAGACTTCACGAGGAAGCGGCAAAAGTAGGTCTCAAGATTAACATGTCCAAGACAGTAGACCTACGAGTGTCCACAAATGACTCCACCCCAATTTTGCTCCACGGTGTCCCCCTTGTGACCACGACCAGCTTCTGCTACCTCCGTAGTATGATAGCAGGCTCGGGAGGTACGGAGGAGGATGTAGCCAGCAGACTTGACAAGGCAAGGGAAGCTTTCGCTATGCTTCGCCCTGTATGGCGCTCTGGTATCATTTCGAGAAAGCTCAAGCTCCAAGTATTCAGCAGTAACGTTAAAAGCGTACTGCTGTACGGATGTGAGTGTCAAATGCCGTTCTCTGGACCATAGCAGGCGAAAAGCCAATTAGAGAACAAGTCGCTAGGCGCAAATGGCAGTGGATCGGTCACACTCTGAGACGGAACCCAGCCTGCATCGCTCAGGGTGCACTAGACTGGTCCCCTATGGGGGGAAAGAGAAAGCGAGGCAGACCTAGAGCCACCTGGAGAAGAACCCTGCAGGACGAGGTTAAGGCAGCAGGCCTCACTTGGGACGATGTTAAGCATCAGGCATGCGATAGAGTCGGGTGGAGAAGATTCCTTGAGGCCCTATGCACCACGGAGGTGTGACAGGACAAAAAGAAGAAGAAGAATTTAGAACGATAAAGTTCTTTTAATCGGGAAAAAGACGTTATCGTGATCCTCTACTAACATTATAACACAAAAAAATCGGATGGGCTTGCCTTACTGGTTGACCCTAGGCACGCCACTGTGTATCACGTACGCGCTTGCGAAAGTAATGTACATAAAATGTACAAACCGTTAGGGATACGCGCGTGTGCCAACAACACTTGAGTACAAGTCTTCACAAGTATGATAGTTTTACAAAGGGCAGGCGATAGTATGCGGTCGAGTCTTTATTTTTTTCATTTACAAACTAACTAACCATCACGCCGTCTCCCCGAAAGGGTAGGCAGAAAGAATGGACTGTCACACTTTTATTAATGCGGCACTCCATCCTTCTCTTTTCACCCCGCGGGAGACGCGGTGTGATGGGTTGCGAACCTCATCGCCACTTCATTTACAATATTCTATTAATCTACTATGAGAATCTTTATGCTCTTTTATTTGTAACTCGGATATTACCAGTTTAGCGGCGCGGTCCGTCAGTATCCTGAATGCAAAGTGGTTGATGATGATGCCCGTGGGCAGCGCCACTCCCTGCAGGCGGGCCAGTTGCAGTCCCCCTGTCTCCGCGGGTCCCTGAGGAACTGCGGGAAGCCAGTGAGCTGCCACTACGGCCACGCGTCCCACGTGGCTCGCGTTGGCCACCATCGGGCCCTTCGAGATGTCCACGTGATCGCCCATGCGGTACAGAGTCACCTTGCCTAAAAAAATCTTTAAATTAACACATTGTCTGTGGTAAGGGTATTAGGGTAATACTGTTTCTTCAAAAGATTTGGGAGTTACATTCGATCCCAAATTATAATAGCTTTCAGTCTTCATATTACATCAGTATGTAATAGCTCCCAAAAGATTTTGGGATTTATTCTTAGGAATGGAAAAGATTTTTAAAATTCAAAAGTCCTGAAGTTATTGTATAATTCCTTGGTAAGAAGTCGGTTGGAATTTAGTACACTGGTGTGGACACCGCATGAAACTGAATATTGTCTGTTAATCGAGAAGGTACAGAAAAAATTCTTACGATTTCTGTACCTTAAAGAGAACGGTTACTACCCCTGGCTGTACCCAACTGATTTCTTGCTGGGTATGCTGGACTACCAATCATTGGAAATTAGACGAACCATCCACCTGGGTGTTCACTTTTTTCAACTGATTCGTGGTCGAATACATAACTCTGATATTTTGAATGACTTGACTTTGTTTGTCCCTGACAATTATCTGCGACAAAGGCAACATAGATCATTTCACCTGCCACTGTGTAGAACCAATCTACCTAAGGTAAAGCCCGTGGGCAGAGCAATATTTCTATTAAACCGCATCTCTTCGGATGTGGACATGTTTCACGATAGTGAGGCTACCCTCAGAAAGCATCTATCTCTTATGTATTAAATTGCTATTTGCTTTTCTTTTTATTGTACAACAGTGTTTATTTTTACTAAATTGTTTTCAAATATATTTTTTTAATTGTCTTCTGTTTGTTTTCTTATTGAATTATGGGTATTTCTTTTTTTTAAAATTGTTTTTGTTATATTGTATATTGTGATTATAAACGATTTGGAATTGATATTATTCTGTAATGTTTATAATTTTTTTTGAATAAATGAATTGAAAGAATTGAATACTTGTTTACTGGACTGCTCTAATGTGCAAAGGCAAATAGCCGCAAGTTAAAAATAGTAGTTTTGAGATAAACGGGTTTATAGTTTTATTTTTATCATTTAACATAAGTTTTCTTATGCAAACTAAGTTTTAAAAGTAAGAATACAGTTCTTAGAAATGATTAAGACGTGTTTTTGCCATAAAAGTATAGTAAGCTTCATATTATTAAAGAAAATGTGTTTTGCCGCCACATATTAGCTAGACCGTCACACAAATAATTTGGTAATGGGCCGCAATTTAAGTTGCTGTCATTTGCCAGGATACATATTGTGTCGCAGCAAAAGGCCGCAAGTTTTGGCTGTGCCGTGGTAAAAAGCAGCAACTTAAAATGATGCTTTTTGCCAAAACCTGTATCAAATTAATACAATTTTGCGGCTATTGGGATAGTGAATATTTCAGTAAAGGAAATAGAAAGAGAAAAATCTGGGATTGTATATGATAGAGGCCAGTTATAAGAATGCTTTGAGCCGTGTTACGCCAAACAGCCGCAACTTAAGTTACGGCTTGTTGCCTTTACACATTAGTGCTGATGACCACAAGAAGGGTATGAATACTCTTTTTGCAAATTCATAAACTCTTGAAAATGTAGAAGTCATTTAAGTGATATATTTTTAACACGAAAATGACTTGATGAGCGACAAAATAAGGAAGAAAACTAAGGCAGATGATTGCATCAAAAGTAAAATTTAAAAATGATCCCTGAGATGGTTTGAACATATAAAATGAATGGATGAGAGAAGAATGGTTAAAATGTTGTATAATGGCTAGTATTGAAGCTGCCATTATTCGAAGACAACTGCGCTGGGCTGGTCACGTCATCAGAATGCCTGAGACAAGACTCCCAAGGAACATTTGATATATATGCATTGGATGAGGACATGAGGACTGCACGCATTTATAAGACCTGTGTGCGACCAATCCTCACATATGGCATTGAATCGAGGGCAGACACTGTCAAGACAAAGAGCATGCTCAGGACAACCGAGATGAAAACACTCCGCGCTGAAGCTGGCAAGACCCTACGTGATCGAGTTAGGAATACAGCAATCCGAGGAATCTGCGAGGTCGAAGATGTGGTCAGATGGGGACGTCAAAGACGGCGATACTGGCATCAACATGTAGAAAGAATGAGCTCAAAAATGGATACCACACATAGCTCTCCATGGAACGCCAAACGGACAACGCCGACCAGGAAGACCCCCGAAACGGCGGAGAGAAAGCTGGAGTTCAGCGTCTCAAGAGGACCCGCCTGAAATAACAGACTCCTGAGTCTACCAAAAGTGAAGAAGAAGCATTGGATGGTAACGCACCTTCGCTCTTCCTGGCGATGTGTGGAATCTGTGTCGTCTTGTGGCGGTTGTCGCTGAACATCTCGAGGGCGGTGGTCTCTCTGACTGTGAGGCGCTGCAGCGGAGCTGCCGTGCGTGAGAGCTTCACGAACTCCGCAGAGAGCGCCCTCAATTCCCACGGCTCCGGCGTCCAGCCCACCAGTCCGGGCAGCTCCAGGTCGTAGACGAAGGATCCCGAACGGACTGGAAATACAAGATTAACCATATTTTATACATTGCTTCTTGAAAAATGGCGTAAAACTTCATATTAAATATTGATGCAATAAAATTTTAAAGGAATTGCATCCAATCCTATAAAATATAATAAAACTTCTAGAAAACAGATGTTTTCATTAATATTAATTTGTGATCTAGCTGTGTTTGTTACGGTATAAATATTTTACATCAATAACTGTCAATTTCATTGATGCCATATCCAAATGGATGGCATCAAACAAACTTAAACCAAATCCATCCAAAACCGAATTTTTCTGGACTGCTTCTGCAAAGCGTCAACATCTTATCGATCATTCCTAAATTTCGACAGCTGACAATGATATCGTTCCCAAAAACTTCACAAAGCTTCTTGGTGTTTATCTTAACGCAAATCTGTCCCTAAAAACCCAAATTAATAACACGGTCAGGGTTAGTTTCTTCCACCTTCTTCTTCTCTGGTTTCAATCCTGGGATTGGTTTGCAGTAATTTTCTCCATTATTCTCTTCCATTTTTCCCTGTCTTGTGCGGCTCTTTTGAGATCTGCATATGATGAGCAGCGTACGTCCACCAACAGGTCCTCCAGGTACTCTCGGCGTGGGCGTCCTCTAGAGTTTGTCCCCTCGATCATACCCTCCATTATGGCATGCAAGAGACCTTCTTGACGTATTACATGGCCGATCCATTTTGCACGCCTTTCGGACAAGGTCCTGAGCAGGTGCCTTCCTCCTTCGATTCCTTGAAGAACTTCCTCATTCGTGATGTGGTCTCTCCAGGAAATTCCAAAGAGTCTTCTATAGGACCACATCTCAAAAGCCTCTAGTCTCCGCTTATCCCTTTCGGATAGGCACCATGTCTCGCAGCCGTACATCAAGACACTCCATACATAGGTCTTGATGAGGAGTATTCTCAGTATTTCTTTCATTTCTTCCACCTAAGACGATTAAAATCCGTCAAAAGGAGTATTCCCCATAAACTGTAATGGAATTTATGCAAACATTCAAAAAAACAAATAAACAAACTTCAATCTGCGTTCAATGCAGGTTCCCACGGTTGGGGCGCTACGCACAGAGAAGTTAAATAGTGATTTAAGATTTATTACCGTCGGGGGCCGGGAAGCTGTGAAGATGCACGGGATGGTCATCCTTGAAGGCTTTGGCCGCCACGGCGCCAAGCATGAACGAGCATGTTCTCCAGAAGGCTCTGTTGATCTGTTGTGGGTCCGGCACCATGTAGTGGAGAAGCTGAAGCCACACAATATAATCTAATTTAACATCTCAAAAATAATACGTTCACAATTTTCTGGTTCTAAGTTCTGTTTCATCGCTGTATGGAAAAGTGAAGCAGGGATCTAGCAAAAGAAGGATGAATTCCGTACCATATTGAGATTTTCCTTTCGTAATGTCCCCGTGGTTGTTTAATCTATACATGGACAAGTGTATAAAAGAATTAGATGGCATAAACGCTGGTGCAAAAATGAACGATATGTCCATCAGACGCAGATGACGCTGTTTTAATCGCTGACAGCATGGACGATCTACAAGTCCTAACGTCAAGAATGTACAAAGTATGCAATAAGTATGACCTTGTGCTGAATGTGTCAAAGTCAAAAGTTATAGTATTTGAAAAGGAAGAATGTACGAAGGATTGTGACATAAGACAGTGAGAAATTAGAGCAAGTTATTAATACGAATGAAAATGTCAGTTTTCTAGAAGTTTTATTATATTTTATGGGAATGACATGTTTCGCCCTTCTAAGGCATTATCAAATGTGATGCATTAGCCTTAGAAGGGCGAAACATGTCATTCCCATAAAATATAATAAAACTTCTAGAAAACTGACATTTTCATTCGTATTAATTATTTAATATGGAGTTTTACATCATTGTTCAAGAAACAATAAATAGAGCAAGTTAGCGAATTTATTTTTCTGGGAAGCATGTTTACAAAAAGCCGGATAAATGCCGTAGAAATGAGGTCACTAAGAAGAATGTGCGGAAAAACAATGTATGATAGTACATCTAATGATGAAGTAAGAAAGGAATGTAAGGCGGATGAATGCGCGATAAATAAAATTAAGAAAGGGTCACTAAGATGGTTTGGACATATGGAACAAATGGATGAGGGAAGAATTTATTTATTTATTTATTTATCAAATCAAATCAGATTATCAAATCAAATCAGTTTATCAAATCAAATCAGTTTATTTCATCAAGAGACATTACAAAATTAATTTTTAAGGCATCTATTGAGAACAGGTAAAATAATATATTAAATATAGTATACTACCAGAAACGCATACAGTAAGGGCAGCATACAGCGATATCAATATATTAATTATAAAAAACATTAAGAAAAATAATAAATCAAGCCAATTACATGCTACCACAGATACAATAAACAGTTAATTGAATTTAAGCTAAGGCAAAATACGCTCAAGCAAAGAGATTGGGAGTTAAACATAATAATAGTAGTAGAAATAAGAACAAAAGTAAAAATAAAAGTAGCATATTATAATATCATGTAACATTATGGTCTCATCCACGCCGAAAGGTTGCTCCTATCGTTTTTTTTAAAGTTTCGTTTGTTTAAATGGAAGACATAAATGTCTCCAAAATACTTGTTGTAGTTATCACAAATCCTGTACATTGCCGCGCTTTGAGCGTAGTTGTCTTGTGCGAGATGTAGGGGTATTGAGTGTCAATTTGTAAAGAAGTTCATAGTTATCAATTTTATAATGGTTTACAAGGAAGAAAGAGCTGAAAGGGTTGGATGTAGGTGCCAAAATGAGCGGAGTGTCAGTAAGCTGTCTCTTGTATGCGGATGACGCTGTCCTATTTGCTGACAACGAGCATGAACTACAAGTCCTGGTGAATTGTATGTATGAGGTATGCATGCGAAATGATCTGATGATGAATGTTAATAAGTCCAAGGTAATGATTTTTGAAAAGGAAGAAACCACGACAGTCTGCAACATTAGCGTGAATGGTGAAAACTTGGAGCAAGTAGTTGAGTTTGTGTATTTAGGTAGTATGTTTACAAGAGATGGGAGAGTGAGAGGGATATTGAAAGAAGGGTTGGGGCAGGCAACAAAGTGAATGGTGCACTTAAAGTTGTCATCGCAAACAAAAAACCTATCCAAAAAAGCTAGAATGGCAGTGCACAATGGTGTTCTTCTACCGACCCTTATGTATGGAAGCGAAGCATGGAACTGGTAAAGGAAGGATGAAAGTAGAATAAATGCAGTAGAAATGAGATCTCTTAGACGAATGTGTGAATATTCTGTGTATGATAGAGTGTCGAATGAAAATATAAGAAGTGAATGCGGTGCGAATGATGGTGTCATGAACAAAATAATGAAAGGATCATTAAGATGGTTTTGGACATATGGAAAGAATGAATGAAGAAATAATGGTAAAAAAATTATATGTTAATGATGTAAATGGAACCAGAAATAGAGGAAGACCGAGGAAAACGTGGCACGATCAAATAAATCAAATATTGAACGTCGGCCATGTGAGGAGTCAGAGAAATCGACGCGCGTGCATGACACGATGTATGAATGTTGAGGAAGCGAGAGAAATATGTCAGGAAAGAAAGGTGTGACAGTCTATTCTTTCTGCCTACCCCTTCGGGGAGACGGCGTGATGGTTAGTTAGTTAGTTAGTTAGTTACAAGGAAGACCTACCTCCAAAGTGCAGCTGTGAGGCAATGGGCGGTGAATGTCCCAGATAAGATTCCCATCCAGCAGTGCCAGAGCACTCCGTTCCATGTGGACCTTACCCAAATCTAAAAATATTACAATGTCATTCTGTATTCAAGTAATATATTTGTTTTATTGGATGCAATGTGTAGTTCTCTGGACTAGAAATGAATATTGACAAAACAAAGATACTAAGTCCAATAAATAAAAACATTATTATAGAGGGAAATAAGATAGAAAGTGTGAAAGAGTATGTGTATCTCGGTCATAAAATCAGACTCGGAAAAGAGAATCAAACTGCAGAGCTACCTCGAAGAGTTGGACTGGGCTGGGCCGCCTTTGGTAAACTGAGACATGTCTTTGAAAATAATGAAATACCGATTTGTCTCAAAAGAAAGGTCTAAGATATGTGTATACTTCCCATGATGGCATACGGACTAGAGACGACAACTCTTACAGCGAAAAGTGTCCACAGGCTCAAGTGTACACAGAGGTCCATGGAAAGACAGATACTTGGTGTGAGCTTGCGTGACCGCATAAGAAATGAAGAAATCAGACGCCGCACCCGGGTTACTGACGTCATGGACCAAGTGTCAAAATTTAAATGGTAATGGGCTGGACACTTGGCTAGACAGGGTGGCAACAGATGGGCACCCAGGATACTCAGTTGGAGACCATGGGCAAATAGGCCAAGTGTCGGAAGGCCACCGATGAGATGGACCGATGATATTATCAAAAGGGTTGGAAAATCTTGGATGCAAAGGGGGCAGGATAGAGATGAGTGGAAGAAATTGGAAGAGGCCTATATCCAGCAGTGGAGGGAAGAAAGCTAGCAAAGAAGAGAAGAAGAGAATTTGTTTTGCTTTTGGCCATTCACAATGGAGTTTTAGTACCAACCCTGATGTACGGAAGTGAAGCATGCAACTGGCAGAAGAAGTAATAAGGAAGTGAAGGATAAAAGTAAAATAAATGAAATGAGATTTCTTAGACAAATTTGTGGTAAAACGATGTAGGAGAGAATTTCAAATGATGATATAGGAAAGGAATGTAGAGCGGAAGAAAGTATTATGAACAAAATTATGAAAGGATCACAGAATTATGGAGTCGTGGGAGACCAAGGAAAACTTGGCAAAACCAAATTAATAAAATTTTTAAAGTTCAGCCATGTTCGATGTCAGAAGATTCAACATAAGTTTATGACTTGCTGTATGAATGTGGAGGACGCTAGAGAGGTGGGTTAAGATCGAGAAGTGTGGCGGTTCAATCTCTCTGCCTACCCATTTGGAGAAAAGGGCGTGATGGTTTGTTGTTGTTGTTTTTATATTCACATATTACATTTGTTTTGCAGTTATCTACAGTAGCAATCCGTGGCTTTATCCCACTGCATTCCTCTTGGGCAAGCTGGGGACCAATATTCTTCTTCTTCCTGTCCGGTGTCCTGTCAGGTCTCCCTAACGTTGACTATCACCCTATAGTAGGTCTCCCTGTCCTGGGCCGCCCGGAACAGCTCCTCCACGGTCCTCAGCCCTGTCCACTCTCGGATGTTCCTCAGCCAGGAAACCTGCCTTCTCCCAACACCTCGTCGACCCTCAATCTTACCTTCCAAGATCAGATGTAACAGTGCGTACTTTTCACCTCTCAGAACATGGCCCGAGTAGGACAACTTACGGACTTTGATGTTACTCAGCAACTCTCTGTCAACTCTGGCTCTATGGAGAACGTTTGTGTTGCTGACCATGTCAGTCCAGGAGATGCGTAACATCCTTCGGTGCATCCACATCTCAAAGGCCTCTAATCGGTTCATAATATTGACTTTAAGGGTCCATGACTCCACCCCGTATAACAGCACTGACCAAACATAGCATCTGACCTTCTTTGTCGTAATTTTAAATTAATATTATCATCGCAGAAAATAGTTCTCATCTTATTAAAGGCAGCACGAGCTGCTTCTATTCTGCATTCTGCATTATTGCAGCTGGGACCAATATTAAGAAGATTATTTACGAAAGATTGTTGAAACAATTTGAATGGGTCGGTGTTATATTTTACGTAGTCTGTAATGGATATAAAATGTAAATCAAATACTTACGCTTCGCACAATCGTAAGGCGTTGACATGTTCTTGTTCATCACTAAAGTTGTGTCTTGTGGGGTCCCTAAATATCTAACTTCGATCTTTTCAATTCTTCCTACATTATCGTGCTGTCTCTTCAATTCTTCATCGAATAGTTGATTCCGTCGTACCGTCGCTTCAGCGCTACTTAAATTTCCTGTAATAAAATATTTGTGTAAATATATAACCTCAAATAATAATTTCATTTATAAAAGCTAAAAAAAAATATTATTTACTTATGTGTAGTTTTTGGTGATAGTTTCCATTGATGTGTGTAGATTTTCGGGCATTTTCAAAGAGATTTCTGGATAATGATATAATATTTCGCTTCATTTTGATATCACGCGATAACCTCAAAATGCTAAAATTAAATGTTTTTTGACAGACCGATAAAACCACAGATAAATTATAGATTTCATAACATAGAGTTAAGAAAATTGTAAACAAAACCGATTTTTTTTTTCATTTTAGCAGGTAGTCTATGGTTGATCTCTAGTTTCTGTATTTTCCAAACTTTCCTGTCACTTCAGTGCGAGTGTGACCGGTCGAATAGTACATTTTCGCACAAACTGAACAATTGTTAATAATATGTGCTTTGTTTAGACACTAGACAATAATAAAAAATGGACGTAGACTTGTTGCGTCCGGGGACAGTGCCAATTTCGCCAGACACCAAATTATGGTTTGAATTTCTTCTTGATCCAAACTTACTGAAGAATCACCTATCGAAACCTTTCCCAGGTAAATTTAAAATAGTTTATTTTTATATATTTTGCTAATGCGTTGAAATAGTTTAGCATTTTATTATTATTACAAATCATATCAATATTGTTTACGTTCTGTTTGAATCGAGGTTATTTTATGTCAAAACTCGGAATAACATTTTTTAAAAACTTATTACAGTTCCAATCTTGAAATTTTCAAAACTGCTTGTTCCAATTATGCAAAGTACCAAAACAAAAGCCTCTATTTACATTCTATTTACAAAAAAAAGCCTTAATATTAAAGTAAGTAAATCTATACATTCATAATAAAATTAAGAGTCATTGGTAATTAATTTGAACAATCAGATTTGCCTCACTATAATTATTTAAAAAACGTTTTGATAATGTCCTTCTAAGTCAAAACAATAAACAAAAAATTGCACAATCTAATGCAAGAGACAGCTCTTGTATGCGGATGACGCTGTCCTACTTGCAGACAACGAGCATGAACTACAAGTCCTGGTGAATAGTATGTACGAGATATGCATGCGAAGTGATCTGATGATGAATTTGAATAAGTCCATTTTTGAAAAAGAGGATATCGTGACAGTCTGCAAGATTAGCGTGGATGGTGAAAATCTGGAGTAAGTAGATGAGTTCATGTATTTGGGTAGTATGTTTACAAAAGATGGGCAAGTGGAGAGGGATATTGAAAGAAGGGTTGGGGCAGGCAACAAAGTGAATGGTGCACTTAAAGTTGTCATCGCAAACTAAAACCTATCCAAAAAAGCTAAAATGGCAGTGCACAATGGTGTTCTTTTACCGACCCTTATGTACGGAAGCGAAGCATGGAAGTGGCAAAAGAAGGATGAAAGTAGAATAAATGCACTAGAAATGAGATCTCTTAGATGAATGTGTGGATACTCTGTGTATGATAGAGTGTCGAATGAAAATATAAGAAGTGAATGCGGTGCGAATGATCGTGTTATGAACAAAATAATGAAAGGATAGGGATATGCATTGCAAGGATGAAGTGGCAATGGGCTGGACATGTGTGCCGACGGGATGATGGAAGATGGAGCCAGAGGGTTACTGAATGGAGGCCAAGGTTGGGCCGAAGAAGTGTCGGGAGACTACCAGGTGGACCCAAGATATTATATAATAATAATAAATTGGATAATTTATAGAGCGCCATTTTCATGAATTACTCATCTCAAGGGCGCTGTAGAAGATGCTCCGTTTAATCAACTAGATAATAATAATAATAATAATGATAACAAAAATAATAAACATATTTAGTATGAGGGCTGCACCTGACGTAGTCGATCAGCCCTTCCTGTTAGGAAATGATAATTTGAAAAGGTGCGTTTTGAGTCTCGATCTAAACTCTGATTGATTCTCAATGCACTTAAGGTCTGCTGGAAGATTGTTCCAGGCTGAAGGGCCGGCTATCGCGAAGGCTCAGTGGCCAAAGTTTGTGCTTGGACAGCGTTTTGGCACAGTCAATCTACCGATCGCAGAAGACTTAGCTGATCGCAATGTAGACTGTCTAGCATTCAGGTTATCGTTGATGTTCAGTTCAGATATATAAGCCGGTGCCATTCCATGCAACGCCTTATAGACCGTCCAGCAGAGCTTGTATTGTATCCTTTCTGGACATTTCAGCCAGTGGAGCTACAGTAGCGAGCACAGAAATCTTTTCACACTGAAAATATCGGTTTTTTGTAATTATATATATATATATATATTTTGTGATTCCTTGATAGCTTTTCACTCCACATTATTAAGCAACACTGTTTAAAGATGATCTGCAAGAAAAGTGCCTTTTTAGGGATCAAAAAAAAAAAATCTTAATTTTAGAGTCAATTTGTAGATTTTCGATTTTTTGACACAAAAATTAAATATACTCACATAATTTAAATAAACACATATTTATTTCAAATAAAATTACATAGGTATATAACACTAACAATTATCAAAAACCAACAAAATCAGTACTTTGTTGTTCCTCCTTCTTTTTTAATAACTGCTTCAATACGTTTACAATACGCTTCAATAACATGGGACGGTCGGTCTAAGAGCGAGGTCGACAGCCGTATACATCAGGCTAGGCTAGCATTTAACAAAAGGTCGAAAATACTAGAGTCAAATAATATAGACCTAAAACTGAGAATACTCCTCATCAAGACCTATGTATGGAGTGTCTTGATGTACGGCTGCGAGACATGGTGCCTATCCGAAAGGGATAAGCGGAGACTAGAGGCTTTTGAGATGTGGTCCTATAGAAGACTCTTTGGAATTTCCTGAGAGACCACATCACGAATGAGGAAGTTCTTCAAGGAATCGAAGGAGGAAGGCACCTGCTCAGGACCTTGTCCGAAAGGCGTGCAAGATGGATCGGCCATGTAATACGTCAAGAAGGTCTCTTGCATGCCATAATGGAGGGTATGACCGAGGGGACAAACTCTAGGGGACGCCACGCCGAGAGTACCTGGAGGACCTGTTGGTGGACGTACGCTGCTCATCATATGCAGATCTCAAAAGAGCCGCACAAGACAGGGAAAAGTGGAAGAGAATAATGGAGGAAATTGCTGCAAACCAATCCCAGGATTGAAACCAGAGAAGAAGACGTTTAGGCATGGATTTCACCAAATTATGTACGAGTATGTAGTCTTGGGAAAAAAATTTATTCACACTTTTTAGATGATATTTTTAAGGTTTTCCTTTGATAGAGGCTTCAGTTTATTTATTTCAATTGCCATTTTATGCCACATGTTCTCGATAGGGTTTAGGTCTGGGCTATTTCCGGGCCAATCCAGTGTTGGATGAATTTTCATATATTCTTTGACCTAAATATTATTTTAACTAACTAACTAACTAACTAACCATCACGCCGTCTCTCCGAAGGGGTAGGCAGAAAGAATGGACTGCCACACTTTTCTTTCCTGACATATTTCTCTCGCTTACTCAACATTCATACATCGTGTCATGCACGCGCGTCGATTTCTCTGACTCCTCACATGGCCAACTTCAATATTTGATTTATTTGATCATACCACGTTTTCCTCGGTCTTCCTCTATTTCTGGTTCCATTTACATCGTTAACATATAATTTTTTTACCATTCTTTCTTTATTCATTCTTTCCATATGTCCAAATCATCTTAATGATCCTTTCATTATTTTGTTCATAACACCATCATTCGCACCGCATTCATTTCTTATATTTTCATTCGACACTCTATCATACACAGAGTATCCACACATTCGTTGAAGAGATCTCATTTCTACTGCATTTATTCTACTTTCATCCTTCTTTTGCCATGTTCCATGCTTCGCTTCCATACATAAGGGTTGGTAGAAGAACACCATTGTGCACTGCCATTCTAGGTTTATTGGACACTTTGATTTATTTGTGGACACTTTAAATATGTTATAATGTCTAATTTATCTTTTTTCTCTCAGATCCCTCGCCCACAGAGCTGATTATCAAGTTTTCCCACGTGAGTCCTGAGCCGGAGCAGCGTGGGGGTAATGGCGGCGGTGGGGCAACCGAGGTGGGCTCCGCGACGGAGGCCCCCGACAGCCCCGGGCTAAGGATCGTGGAGACAGATCGCTACACACGCAAGCACCTCGCACTCAAGATCCTCTGTCTTAAAGTGGCCGCGCACCTCAAATGGAATCTCAGTAATTTATTAATCTTAAATAACAATTAAATAAAACAATGTTTTTTTAATTAACTATTTCCACTTTTTGTCTTTGTTTCAACGGAGACCGGTTTCGCCAGGCTAGCTGGCATCGACCCTCACTTTAAAATCGGTCGCTGCCGACATTAAGACACAAAGTGGAAGTAGTTATTCTTTCATGTTTATAAGAGATGGAAGAATGGAGAAAGATATCGGATGAAGGGTTGGAGCTGGAAACAAAATAAATGGTGCACTCTCAAAGTCATTACCGCAAATAGAAATATATCGATTGAAGCAAAGATGGCAGTGCACAATATAGTTCTAGTGCCGACCCTTATGTATGGAAGTGAAGCTTGGAGTTGGCAGAAGAAGGATGAGAGCAGAACAAATGCGGTCGAGGTGAAATCCATTTGATGTATGTGTGGTAGAGCGAATTAGGACAAAATTTGATATGAAGAAGAAATCAGGAAGAAATCTAGAGATGGAAGAAAGTATTATGCCAAAATTATGAAAGTTAGTGGTCCTAGTAAAATATAAAAAGTGAATGCGGTGCGAATTAAAGTGTTGTGAACAAAATATTTAAAGGGTCTTTAAGATGTTTCGTATAGGATGTTTTTTTTAGAGGTTTGGTTTTTAAACTGGCAACATTGTTTCTATAGACTGTCAATTTGACAGTTGACAATTGATTTGTAGTCAGTACGTTTAGCCATTTCACCATGAATAGATTGACGTCAGAACAGCGCTTGTAAATTGTGCAAATTTATTTTTTAAATCATGGTTCTGTTCGCCAAACTTATCGTGCACTATGTCCATTTTATGGTCAACATAATCATCCATCCGAGCATGTTATTCGGAAGACCATGGATCGTTTTCGCACCACATACACTCTAGTGGATAATACGCATCCACAAAGACGACAATTGTCAAAAATTAGATTTCACGATTGCGCTTCATTCAAGTTAGCTGTGGCGCTCATATGCCCGAAATCATATTTAAACAATAATGGCATAAAATTATCTATTAAATAAAGTCAATATCATAGACATTAATATTATTTGAATGTGTTTTTTTTCCTTTAAAATATGTAATTTATACCTCTAAAAAAAACACTCTATACATGTGGAGCGCATGGATCAAGAAAGAATGGTTAAGAAAGTATAAAAATGTGAATGGAGTATGGAGTCAAGGAAGACGGAGAAAAATATGGCATGGCAAAATCAATCAAATTTTAATTTTAAAGGTCACCCATGTCAGAAGAATCAACGTATTGAATGTAGAGGAAGCTAGAGAGGTGTGCAGGATAGAGTAGTGTGATGGTCCATTCTCTCTGCTCTTACCCTAGCTGGTTTAATGGCCTGATGGTTTGTTGTTGTACCTACTCGTAACCTTTTACTATCCATATTGTTCTCCAGATGTCTTGGAAACGAAGCTTCCTCCGCATATCCAGTTCCAGCTGATGCAGGACTTAGTCTACATGGCAACCGAGGGTAGCTACTCCATTCCTCCGCAGGTAAGACCTCCAATAAAATATAACTTACTAACTAATTAACTATCACGTCGTCTCTCCAATGGGGTAGACAGAAATAATGGACTGCCACACTTGACACCACAATGCTTTTGCGCGTTTAAGCTGTCTATGAATAAAATAATATTTTAAATTTCGCACGAGGGCATTAAAGCAATTTAATTCGCTGAGTTGGAAATGAATCCACCGACATGCGCAGAAATAACCTATGTGCATGTTTTGTTTCACTCATACGCGCCGTATTTTATTTCACTCATACGTACCGTAGGTAAGACGGCCGCGTAATCGCCTATGTCCACATGTTTTGTTTCATGTTTTCGATGGGCTTCATATTGGGCTTGCAAAATGTAAAAGGGTCTTTGTCGCACTTTTGTATTTTTTGCTTGTAATCTTATAGCTAGGTGCATATACACCAGAAGATATCTACAATTTTTTGTATGGATTTGAAGCCGGGCTTTATCACTCTGAAGTATGTTACTATTTGATGTGTAATGAACTTCATTTCTATTGTTAGAATGTTATCAGTCATTTACGTTATGTGCAGAAATGTTGGTAAAAAAGATTATTTCATTTCTTTACGAATAACTAACCAACTAACTAACCATCACACCATTTCCCGGGAGGGGTAGGCAGAGAGGATGGATCGCCACAATGCTCTGTCCTGACATACCTCTCGGGCTTCCTCTACATTCATACATCGTACCATGCACGCACGTCGATTATTCTGACTTCGAATTCGCCTTTTAGTAATTGATTAATTTGGTCATGCCATGTTTTCCTCGGTCGTCCTCGGCTTCTTTTTCCACTCACGCTGCTTGTGTACAACTTTTTAACCATTCTACTCTCGTTCGTTCCATATGTCCAAACCATCTCAAGGATCCTTTTTTAATTTTACACATGATGAAGTCATCTGCCTTACATTTCTTTCTTATTTCATCGTTCGGTATTCTATCATACAATGTTTTCCCGCCCATTCTTCTTAGTGATCTCATTTCTACGGTATTTATCCTGCTTTCATCCTTCTTTTGCCAGCTCCAAGCTTCACTTCCATACATGAGGGTTGGCACTAGAAGTCCATTGTGTACTGCCATCTTTGCTTCTGTGGATATATTTCTATTTGCAGTAATGACTTTGAGTGCGCCATTTATTTTATTCCCAGCACCAACCCTTCTTTCGATATCTTTCTCCGTTTTTCCGCATCTTGTAAACATGCTTCCCAGATATGTAAATTCGGTAACTTGCTCCAATTTCTCGCCCATCGCACTTGTATCACAAATCGTCATACATTCTTCTTTCTCGAAAACCATCACTTTAGATTTAGACACATTCATCACCAGGTCACTCTTTTTGCATGCCTCATACATCCTTGACACTAAGACTTGCAAATTTTCTCTACTGTCTGCGAATATTTATTTACGAATATTTATTTATAATTCCTTGGCTTGCCTTATTGGTTGATCCTAGGGACGCCACTGCTTGTCAGCTTCTTAAAACCTTGTCAGCCTCTTAAAAATGTATCAAGACCGGCCTTATAAGTGTTTTATATAAGTGGTTTTTTTTTTATTATATTCTTTTCTGGACGTAGAAGTAACATCTGTCGGCTAAGAAGGGCATTGTATAGATGCAATTCTTGTTATAGAGGGAAAGGTTCCGTAGTGTAGTGTTCCCGGTGCTTTTGCAGATGGTGAATGATGAGGTGCTGAACGGAGGCGGGGTGCGCTTCTCCATGGTGCTCTACCACCGCTGGCTCCTGCGCTTCCTGGTCAACCGGGCGCTGCTCAGCCGCCAGCCCAAGCAGGACATCCTCGGGATGTGAGTAGCTAGCAAATAACCTTTCCTAAATCAATGTGTTCTTTGACCCATCATTTAAAATTAATGCATTCATTAATTAAGAACAACGAGCATGAACTACAAGTCCTGGTGAATAGTATGTATGAGGTATGCATGCTAAATGATCTGATGATGAATGTGAATAAGTCCAAGGTCATGATTTTTGAAAAGGAAGAAACCATGACAGTCTTCAACATTAGCGTGAATGGTGAAAATTTGGAGCAAGTAGTTGAGTTCGTGTATTTAGGTAGTATGTTTACAGTGGAGAGGGATATTGAAAGAAGGGTTGGGGCAGGCAACAAAGTGAATGGTGCACTTAAAGTTGTCATCGCAAACAAAAACCTATCCAAAAAAGCTAGAATGGCAGTGCACAATGGTGTTCTTCTACTGACCCTTATGTATGGAAGCGAAGCATGGAACTGGCAAAAGAAGGATGAAAGTAGAATAAATGCAGTAGAAATACGCGATCAAATAAATCAAATATTGAATGTCGACCATGTGAGGAGTCAGAGAAATCGACGCGCGTGCATGACATGATGTATGAATGTTGAGGAAGCGAGAGAAATATGTCAGGAAAGAAAAGTGTGGCAGTCCATTCTTTCAGCCTACCCCTTCGGGGAGACGGCGTGATGGTTAGTTAGTTAGTTAGTTAAATAACAATGAAATTAAGCTCAGAGTTCCCTGGACGGAGATGGTTACCAATACCGAAGTCCTGAGGCGAGCTGAGTTGACAGGGAACTGTTATCAACTATCAAGGTTTGAAAGATTTCACATCTGGGTCATATACTGCGTGGGGAAAAGTACCACCTTCTCCAACCGATATTGGAGGGGAAAATTGAGGTACGCCGAGGGCCCGGAAGGAGACAAATGTCCTGGCTGCGAAACGCGAGGAAGTGGACCGGTATCCGAAGTGTGGAGGAGCTGTTTCGAGCGGCGCAGGACAGGGACAGGTTCGCCGAGGTGATCGCCAACGTTGGGGGGACCCGAGAAGGCACTTGAAGAAGAAGAAGAAGAAGAAGATTGTGGTATTATGTATCTATGAAAAAGCACTAAGTCATGTCAATCCACTATTATTTTGAAAAAAAATGTGCTGATAGTTCAGTTATTATTTATTAAACCATTAAATAAAATGTAGTTAATAGATCAATATACCTTTTTTTTCAAATTGGCTTAGTAATGTTTGGTATAAAAAAAAATTGTTGTATTCTTACAAACTTTGAACTTCAATTATCTCAGAAGTAATAGTAATTTTGACTTAGTGCTTTTTCGCAGAATACCCACGATAAATACAATATATTATTTGACCTGTTCTCAATAGATGCCTTAAACTTTGATTTTATAATGTCTAACTAACTAACTAACTAACCATCACGCCGTCTCCCCGAAGGGGTAGGCAGAAAGAATGGACTGCCACACCTTTCTTTCCTGACATATTTCTCTCGCTTCCTCAACATTCATACATCGTGTCATGCACGCGCGTCGATTTCTCTGACTCCTCACATGGCCGACATTCATTATTTGATTTATTTGATCGTGCCACGTTTTCCTCGGTCTTCCTCTATTTCTGGTTCCATTTACATCATTAACATATAATTTTTTTACCATTCTTTCTTCATTCATTCTTTCCATATGTCCAAACCATCTTAATGATTCTTTCATTATTTTGTTCATGACACCATCATTCGCACCGCATTCACTTCTTATATTTTCATTCGACACTCTATCATACACAGAATATTCACACATTCGTCTAAGAGATCTCATTTCTACTGCATTTATTCTACTTTCATCCTTCCTTTGCCAGTTCCATGCTTCGCTTCCATACATAAGGGTCGGTAGAAGAACACCATTGTGCACTGCCATTCTAGCTTAATATAATGTCTATTGATAAAATAAACTGATTTGATTTCAATATGCATAAATAGTAATGATTGTGTAATGCAAGTTTCATACGTTACAATTTATTTAATCTTCCAGGGGTGTGATAACGACAGAATTCGCCCAGTTGTCCTTCGACCAGCTGGTCCGCCAGTCGGAGGACTCCCGCAAGTACAGCCTCATCTTCCTCACGGAGCTGACGGAGCGACGCCTGTGCACCGAGCTGCTCAGGATACCCACCATGGAATCCTTCGTCACCCTCACCGAGGACCTCTCCGAGCTGGCCCACGACTGGGAGGCCGGGGAATGCCAGATCACGGACAACGAGTTTCTCATGCAGATAAACTTCGATCTCTGCTCAAACTATTTCTTCTACGGACAATACGACTTTGCGAAGAAGCATATTTTAATGTGCAACGAGCACAAAGAGAAGCTTTTGAACCAGCTTCCGAATCTAGAGTGGAGCAAGCTGGATTATGCCAGTGTCACCGAAGCAGAGATCGTCGGATACATGAAGGCTCTGAATATCCTTCAGGAGCAGAACGGATTGTTGCACGATCTTCAAGAAACCGTTTCTAATAATTATTCCAACTTGATCCCGGTACTGCAAGAAGATAATTTGAAGAGGGAGATTCCATTGGTGCATCGGCTTGTCGTTGAATTGGATCTGCAAGGTAATTTTACTGTTTTCATTAATTTTCCCTTAAAATTTTAAAATATAACTAACTAACTAAACATCACGCTATTTCTCCGGAGGGGTAGGCAGAAAGACTGCCACACCGTTCTGTCCTGACATACCTCTCTATCTTCCTCCACAATCATACACGCACGTCGATTCTTCCGACTTTCAACATGACCAACCTTTGAAATTTGATTAATGTGGTCATGCTTGTTTTCCTCGGTCTGCCTCGACTCCGTACTCCATTTACATCATTAACGTATACTTTCTTAACCATTCTTTCTCCATCCATGCGCTCCATATGTCCGAACCAACGCAGCGATCTTTTCTTATATCAGCATTTGAGATTCTGTCATATATCATTCTACCACACGTACGTCTCAGGGACCTGAACTCTACCGCATTTATTCTGTTCTCATCCTTCTTCTCCCAGTTCCATGCGCCGCTTCCATACATTAGGGTTGGGACCAGAACTCCATTGTGAACGGCCGTTTTCGCTTTAATTGATAAATTCTTGTTTCCAATAACAACTTTTTGTGTACTATTTACTTTTTTGCCTGCCCCAACCCTTCTTTCAAAATCACTCTTCACTCACCCATCCTTCCTAAATATACAAATTAATCCACTTGTTCCTAATTTTTATTATTCACAATAATGTGACTGTCATTACCTTAGACTTATTCACATCATTTCGTCTGCATACCTCATACATACTAGACACCAGGACTTGTAGTCCATGCTCGCTGTCTGCAAGTAGAATGGCATCGTTTGCAGACAGCTTACTGACACTCCTCTCATTTTGGCGGCTGCATCCAACCCTTAATGTATTAGTTGGTAATAAATTCTGCATTCTTAGATTCTTCAGTTTGTTAGCATCATAAATAACCCGCAAACAATGCGTTAATGCATTCAATTTTTTACAGGTTCAGCTTCAAGCGGAGTCTTCACCGTCTCAAGAGACCTGCTGAACAAAGTAGCCGCTCTCAACGCTGTCCGATCCGTCTTGGAGGGAAACCTACCTTCGACGCACATCGACTTCAATCGCCGCATGCGATTCTCCAAGAACCCCAAGTTCATTGACATAATCTTCTGGGCTTTGACGCCCGTTGTGACATCCGGCGATCTATCGGAACTAGACATCACGAGGATAAAACACTTCCTACTCCACTTAGCGACTTCTGAACACGCGATACGCCCGGAAGAATTCAACAAATACCTTGAAACGCACGTTTCAAATAAGAAAAACGGTAAAACGGAATTTTTTAACGAATACGAGTTGAGCGTGATCAATCGCGATCTCGATTCGGATCGCGTCGACGATCTTCCCGTTGAGTTGCTCACGACGGACTGGGATACTCCGGACTTTGATGTCATGTCAGTGCCGGAGTTGGAAGTCGGGTGTCTGCGTCAGCGGCTAATTGACGCGTCTACGGCTAGCAACGTTCGCGAGTGCCTCGTGAACTTGGCGTTCACTAATCCATCGCAGCCTCTCTGGACCGTTAATCCGCAGTGGAAGCTGCCTATTCCGATTCACAGCGTTGTCATGTCTCTTCCGAGGGGATTCCTGCAAGTAAGTACTTAAACGAGTTAATAAATTTATAGGATGTATGCATAAAAAAGACGGGCGAATTGAGATAGATATTGAAATACATCGATCTCCGAGGAAACCGCGTTCAGCAGATTAATTGCTCTTCCCACCAGTGTAACCAGAGGCAGATTGGTTCTCGTCGCCGGTAGGTAAAATAATATGTGCTGTTGATGTCGGAAATATAAAATAAACACAAACAAACCATCACGCCTTTTCTCCGCAGGGGTAGGCAGAGAGAATGGACCGCCACACTACTCTATCCTGGCAAACCTCTCTAGATTCCTCCACATTCATACAACGAATCATACACGCATGTCGATTCCTCCGACATCTAACAACCTTTCTTGCAATCTTTAAAATTTGATTAATTTAGTCATGCCATGTTTTCCTCGGTCTGCCTCGACTCCGTACTCCATTTACATCATTGAAGTATACTTTATTAACCATTCTTTCTCCATCCATGCGTTCCGTATGTTCGGAAATATATATCAAGTATAAAAAGACCAACATCCTCTAGCACGGGCCAGTTCTAGAAATATCCACTGATTAATCTAAAGGAATGGTTTATGAGATGCCCATCTCTTCGAAGCTGCAAAAGCATAACAAAATATCTCGCCTCGTGAGGACTTCATGTCACAGAATTACTTTTGAGTCTGCTCCGAACCAATGCTATGTATAGGACTCTGAACATATTGGGATCCCTGAAAACTCTTCCGGTCCGAATTTTGAAGCCCCACATCCTCGGTACAGTCGTAGCTGTTGGCACTCACATAATATATTGTTGTTACTAACTAACTAACTAACCATCACGCCGTCTCCCCGAAAGGGTAGGCAGAAAGAATGGACTGCCACACTTTAATCAATGCGGCACTCCATCCTTCCCTTTTCGCCATCGCGAGAGACGCGGTGTGATGGGTTGCGAACCTCATCGCCACACGAAACCACATCGCCTCACACACGAACATATTGTTGTTAAACATTCTTAATGTAATGTTTGTACTCCAGGACTTCTGCTACATAATCCTGGGCAAGGCGCGTCAGCACGTGGAGGCCGGAGACTACAGCCTGGCCGGCGACTTCCTGCTGACGCTGGAGTCGGAGCTGCTGAACCAGCTGGGGCAGGCGGCCCACCCGGGCGCCTACAAGCTGTGCAAGCTGGTGGGCTGGGAGGCGCTGCTGGTGCAGGCCTCGCAGACCCTCGCCGGCTGGCCCCACCACAAGGCCGGCCTGCCTGCCTTGCTCGCCCGCTGTCAGGCCTGTCTTGCCGCTGTGCAGGCCGGAGACAATGTCATTCCGCGCTTGGAGGTGCTCATTAACACATATACTTATCATCATAACCCATATACTGTCTGTCTGTCTGTCTGTCTGTCTGTCTGTGTGTCTATCTGTCTGTGTCTCTGTCTGTCTGTGTCTCTGTCTGTGGGTCTCTATATCTGTCTGTGTGTGTCTATCTGTGTGTGTGTGTGTGTCTGTCTGTGTGTGTGTCTGTCTATGTGTGTGTGTCTGTCTGTCTGTCTGTCTGTCTGTCTGTGTGTCTGTCTGTCTGTGTGTGTGTGTGTGTGTCTGTCTGTGTGTGTGTGTCTGTCTGTGTGTCTGTCTGTGTGTGTGTGTCTGTCTGTGTGTGTGTGTGTGGCTGTGTGTTTGTCTGTCTGTCTGTGTGTGCGTGTCTGTCTGTCTGTCTGTCTGTCTGTCTGTCTGCCTGCCTGCCTGTCTGTCTATGTATCTGTGTATCTGTCTGTGTGTCTGTCTGTCTGTGTGTGTGTCTGTCTGTGTGTGTGTGTGTGTCTGTGGGTCTGTCTCTGTGTGTGTGTGTGTGTGTGTCTGTCTGTAAATGCTATTTTAAATCTCTTTGTACAATGTCCCCCAGATCCGTGAGATGTGCTACATGCTTCTGTTGAACGCGGGGGAGTGGGCCGCGCTGGCCGAAGGAGCCGCACGGGGATCGGGGCCAGCCGAGGCTCTGGCCGCAGCCTGCCTGCAGTTGGCCCGCGGCCGCACCGCCAAGAGGATGCCCAAGGACATGTGGGAGATGGGTGAGCTATCTATTCTATCAGCACCAGCCATTAGTTGTCCAGTGTTGAACATAGACACCTCTACCTGACTTCTACATCTCTCTATCCTTAGCCATTCTGTGCTATTAACCTCCTACCACTCTTTCGATATCATCAAACTATCTTGCTTTAAGTCTGCCCGTGTTTCTGTGGTCCACCGATCATACGTTGTCCTCGCTATATGGCCGGCCCAATCCACTTCATCGAAGTTAATTTCATGATACATCGGCAATTTTGGTCCTTTCTTTGATCCGTTCATTTCATTACATGTCTCGCAGACTGGTGTTCAACATCTTCCTCTCCATTGCCCACTGGGTCACTTGGAGTCAGTGTACTGTTCATTTTGTGAACGTGATTATTTCAAGCCCGTATGTCAGTCTGCAACTGCTCTGAATCACATATAATCTTTGTTTCATAAATCTCCTCTATGACCATCGATAAATTTTGGTAATTTAATGAAACAATGTTTCTGGTGTTTTTGATACACTTCTTACTTCTTTGTTCGGTCTCTCTCTCTCTCTCTCTGGTCTCAATCCTGGGATTGGTTTGCAGCAATTTCTTCTATTCTTCTCTTCCATTCTTCCCTGTCTTGTGCGGCTCTTTTGAAATCTGCATATGATGAGCAGCGCACGTCCACCAACAGGTCCTCCAGGTACTCTCGGCGTGGGCGTCCCCTAGAGTTTGTCCCTCGGTCATACCCTCCATTATGGCATGCAAGAGGCCTTCTTGTCGTATTACATGGCCGATCCATCTTGCACGCCTTTCGGACAAGGTCCTGAGCAGGTGTCTTCCTCCTTCGATTCCTTGAAGAACTTCCTCATTCGTGATGTGGTCTCTCCAGGAAATTCCTAATACTCTTCTAGTCTCCATTTATCTCTTTCGGATAGGCACCATGTCTCGCAGCTGTACATCAAGATACTCCATACATAGGTCTTGATGAGGAGTATTCTCAGTTTTAGGTCTATATTATTCGATTCTATTATTTTTGAATAAATGCAAGATTAAATGCAAGTTCGGTATTCAGTACAATCTATGCATGGTAACGTTTGCGTAAAATTTACCCTTAGATAAAGTGTTTTTCTTAGAGTGCCATAACAGATCCCCCTAATGTCTGCTCTCACTCTTGCGTAGGCTTCTCTGTCCTGTGCCAGCCGGAACAACTCCTCCACCATCCGAATTCTAGTCCACTCTTTGATATTCTCGACCCAGGACATTTAGGGTCTACCCACACCGCGGCTATCCTTAATCTTCCCTTTCATGATGAAATGCAGCAGACCATATTTCTCATTGCGGAGAATGTGTCCCAAATATGCCATCTTTCTAGACTTCACATGAGACAACAATTCTCTTCCTACTCTGGCTCTATGTAGCACCTCATTGTTGGTGACTATATCACTCCATGAGATCCGTAACATTCTGCGATGGAGCCACATTTCAAGTGCTTCTATACGGTTTATTGTGTTCACTTTGAGGGTCCAGGTCACCACTCCGTATACCAATACGAACCAAATATACCACTTGATCATCCTCTGTCTCAATTTTAAATTGATGTTGTCAATAAAGATAGAGTTCATTTCTCAGCGCTACATCCCGGTGTGGGACTTGACCTCCTCCACAACGGTCCTCCACTGACTTCTGTCTCTGGTTATCTCTCTCCATTCCCCAGCTCCTTCCATTTTCTCCCAATCTTGTTCCACGCAATCCTCTCATCTTTTTCTCAGTCTGCCTCTTGGTCTCTTTTCACGGGGCACCCATCTGGATATAATTTGTGGTGTTCTACCCTCTGGCATTCTTACCACATGGCCAGCCCACCGTAGGCATTGAGACTTACAGAATCTCACTACTGTTTCCTGGTTAATCAATTCTTCAAGTTCAAGGTTTCTTTTAATTCTGTAAGTCCCATCCTCCAGCGTGGGTCCAAAAATTTTTCTCAGTATTTTCCTCTCAAAAACTGGCAGCCTGCCTTCCTCTCTCTGTGTTACAGACCATGTCTCACAGCCGTGGGTGACTACCGGTCTTATGATAGTCTTATATATTAAAAGTTTGGTATTCCTGCTGAGTAACTTAGAGCCCAGAAGCTTCTTACACCCATGAAAAGATCTGTTTGCTTCTAAGAGGCGAATATTTCATTCTTCTGCCAGCTTGTTCTTGGAATTGAGGTTCGAGTCCAGATAGGTGAAATGCTGGACCTCTTCGTACATATGTTTTTCTAATTGTATGTTTTGAAGGGGTTGTTGTTCGCGCGCACTAACCATATATTTTGTTTTTGAGGCATTTATTTGAAGGCCAAATTTCTCCACTTCTCTTTTCAGAACTGTACCTTTCTCTATCATCATTTGTTTGTTTCTACTTGTGATGACGATATCATCCGCATACGCGCAGATTTGAGATGACTACATATTAATACAGTCTGTTAATTGAATTTTAGAGCATCACCTTGTCTTACTCCGGATTCAATCATATAGAGTGGATATAATCATATAAAGATAGAGGTGTTGATAAATAATATATTTTTATTCCAGTGTTGCCAATCTTCGCGACAAGCTACTACCCCGGGGGTGGTACGAAGCGCAACGCGAGTGGCGCGCCTACCTTTCCCACGGCCCGAGACCCTCCCCACGGCAACAGCAAGATGAGGGACGGAATGACAGCCTTCTTTTCCAAGCTGCGCGAACCCACAGCGCTCTCCGTCGTATTGTCGCTGCTTGCCCGTCTACTGAACATACTACGCGACGATTCCAACACGGATCTGAGCGCGGAGTATGTAAATCTCTGGCCCTCGTCCGTCCCGAGCACGTCGTCGTTCAGCGCTAAGGCCGTGACGGACACGCTTCACCGATTAGTGATGCAGGCGTTGACGTATTACCCCGATAACGTAGCGTGGATCAAACTGCTCGGGGATATGTGTCTCGTTGGCGGACACTACGCGGCGGCTATGAAGCATTATCTTGCGTCGCTTGCCGTGATTTCCGAGCACTTTCGTATACAGCCGGAAGACCAGGCCGTCTTCAGGCGGATGATCAAATGCTGCACGCAGTTGAATTGTCCGACGCAAGCGGCGGTGCTCTGCCAGTTTCTGGACGAGACGGACTACGGTCTCGCGTTCAAGTGTCTGGCCGAGATGCCGCAGTGCGCCGACGCGATGGACAGCTACTACGGATGCCTCTGGGACTCGGCTATCCTGGAGTTCCTCATAAATCTCCATCACCGGAGAGGAGAAGCGCAACGGAAGCAACTGGCTGTGAAGGTCATGGGGATGCTAGAGCTGAACTCAAATAACAACGAAGAGATTCAAAGGGAAGCGGCTAACAGTAGAAAAGGGAAATTCTTACGTGCTCTTGTGAGACAATATGTGTGCTAGGATTTACATTTTCAGTTGTGTATTCAAACTTTTTAAGATAATCTGCTGAACGCGGTCTGCAAAAAATTGGCGTCTTTCATATTAGTGAAATTACGTTCAGGAGACAAACCCTCTTGACTTAAGAGAATATCTTGTCTTCTTAATGTCGAACCATCTCTAATGCGTTCCTGGTATTAAATTGTAAATATTATATTTTACCTGTACTCAATAGAGATGCCTTAAACATTAATATTGTTTGTAATGTCTCCGTACGCCAGGAGGAAATTGAACAGGTGGACCAATTCAGATATCTCGGAAGCGAAGTAACCAGCTCTAATGACCTCCCCAGAGAAGTAAGGTGGATAGGGCTGCAGCGGTTGCAGGCTGCCTGAAAGATGTCATATGGAGAAACAAGGACATGAGGACTGACAGCAAGGTACGCATCTATAAGACCTGTGTGCGACCAATCCTCATATGGCATTGAATCGAGGGCAGACACTGTCAAGACAAAGAGCATGCTCAGGACAACCGAGATGAAAACACTCCGCGCTATAGCTGGCAAGACCCTACGTGATTGAGTTAGGAATACAGCAATCCGAGAAATCTGCGAGGTCGAAGATGTGGTCAGATGGGGACGTCAAAGACGGCAATGCTGGCATCAACACGTAGAAAGGATGAGCTCAAATAGGATACCACACATAGCTCTCCATGGAACGCCAAACGGACAACGCCGACCAGGAAGACCCCCGAAACGGTGGAGAGAAAGCTGGAGTTCAGCGTCTCAAGAGGACCCGCCTGAAATAACAGACTTCTGAGACTACCAAAAGTAAAGAAGAGAAGATGAAAAAGTAATGTCTGTTGAGATAATAAACTGATTTGATTTTCTGTATGTGAGTTATGTAAAGAGCCATGCTTGGAATAACCTTGAGGGACAGATTTAGAAACGAATTTATTCGACAACAAACCAAGGTGACTGAGGTGGCTCTGAGGATGGGCAGGCTGAAGTGGCGATGGGCTGGCTATATCTGTCGGAGAACCGACGCCCGATGGGGGAGATGGGTTCTGGAGTGGAGACCGCGGCTGGATGTATGAATGTTATTTCAGGAAAAAAGAGTGGTGGTCCGTACTTTCTGCCTTCGCCTTCGTAGAGACGGCGTGTTGGTTAGTAGAAACAATAAATATTATTTTTAATAGTTCACTGTATCTTTAATAGTTCTTGAAAGTGAGGAACTGCAGAAGGCCCTAGCAACTTTGCAAGGCATTCTTCAAGATAGCTACAACATGAAGATAAATAAGGACAAAACAAAGCTGCTGACTGTAGGCCGAACGCAACATCAGATGAGAGTAGTGATGTCAGGAGTTCCACTAAAGAACACCAAGGAGTTTGTCTACCTCGGGAGCAAAATAACATGGGACGTTCGGTCTAAGAGCGAGGTCGACAGCCGTATACATCAGGCTAGGCTTGCATTTAATAAAAGGTCGAAAATAATATAGACCTAAAACTGAGAATACTCCTCATCAAGACCTACGTATGGAGTGTCTTGATGTACGGCTGCGAGACATGGTGCCTATCCGAAAGAGATAAGCGGAGACTAGAGGCTATTGAGATGTGGTCCTATAGAATACTATTAGGAATTTCCTGGAGAGACCACATCACGAATGAGGAAGTTCTTCAAGGAATCGAAGGAGGAAGACACCTGCTCAGGACCTTGTCCGAAAGGTGTACAAGATGGATCGGCCATGTAATACGTCAAGAAGGCCTCTTGCATGCCATAATGGAGGGTATGACCGAGGGGACAAACTCTAGGGGACGCCCACGCTGAGAGTACCTGGAGGACCTGTTGGTGGACGTGCGCTGCTCATCATATGCAGATTTCAAAGGAGCCGCACAAGACGGAAGAATAGAAGAAATTGCTGCAAACCAATCCCAGGATTGAAACTTTCTAACTAATTAGTTCACTATTTGGAAAATTTCCAAGATGTATGTTTTGTTTTAAAATAAGTATTGTGAATGTCTACAAATAATGTCCTTTTGTAAGTATTTTATATTGTAAATAAAAGACTGATCGTTATTTTGACTTTTATTAAAAAAAACACAGAAGATTGTAAATACCTTCAGAACAAAACGCGATTTAGTTTTTGAGCAGATCATCAGCTTTTAAACGAGGTATCTAAGCTAGTATCTAAGGTGGAAAAGTTCAGATACCTTGGCAGCATGCTTACAGACACCCTCGACCCAGATGTAGAGTTGAAATGTCGGATTGAAGCAGCAAGAACAGCATTTAACAAAATGAAGTCACTCTTTTGCAATGACAATGTCAACTTAAAACTAAGACAGAGTAGTACATTAAGGTGTTATGTGTGGTCTGTTCTGTTATATGGGCGTGAGACATGGACATTAAACCAAAAGGACATCTCCAGACTCCAAAGACAAATTAGCATATAACATTGACTACCTTACCCCAACCATGCAAGTTTACAGACAAACAAAATAAATGGACATATCAGACCTGACCAAATATGATACCTTAAAAATTGTACACAGAGTGACCATGGAAAAGACAACAGACAGCAGCTACAAACTAACTTATTTTAGACAGACACTGGACCAGGAACTGTGACAGATATCACTTACCGAATGCACGAACTAAGACAGGACAATCAATGATATTGAACAATGGACTGAAACTTTACAATGAACTACCAAAAGACACAAGGAATCTCACTACAACTCAATATAAAATATATCTGAAACAATACATAATTAATAGTAAGATCTAAAAATGTATCCATATAACCCAATTGGGTTAGAGGCATTTGAAATGTGGCTTCACCGAAGAATGTTCAGGATCCCATGGACAGACAGAGTGACGAACACAGAAGTCCTGAATCGTGCAGGAGTAAATAAAGAGCTGCTGACATTGATCAAAGTTCACGTTCTACGAGGAGAAAAATATCGCCTGCTGCATCTAATTTAGAAGGGAAAAATAGAGGGCCGCAGGGAGAAGGCAGATCTCTTGGCTGCGCAATGTGAGGGAATGGACGGGAATAGGAACTGTGGAGGAGCTATTCCGGACAGCGCAAGATAGGGAAGAGTTTACCAGAGTGATTGCCAACGTCGGGGGGACCTGACAGGGCACTTTAAGAAGAAGAAGATCTAAACTATACATGGGTTATAAGATTACAGAGAAATCATCATTAGACTAGAGGTAAGTATCAAAACATTGAATAAGGTAACTCAATGTTACTTAATAAGTGAATGGTGCACTTAAAGTTGTCATCGCAAACAAAAACCTATCCAAAAAAGCTAGAATGGCAGTGCACAATGGTGTTTTTCTACCGACCCTTATGTATGGAAGCGAAGCATGGAACTGGTGCAAAAGAAGGATGAAAGTAGAATAAATGCAGTAGAAATTAGATCTCTTAGACGAATGTGTGGATACTCTGTGTATGATAGAATGTCGAATGAAAATATAAGAAGTGAATGCGGTGCGAATGATGGTGTTATGAACAAAATAATGAAAGGATCATTAAGATGGTTTAGACATACGGAAAGAATGAATAGTAAAAAGATTATATGTTAACGATGTAAATGGAACCAGAAATAGAGGAAGACCGAGGAAAACGTGACACGATCAAATATTGAATGTCGGCCATGTGAGGAGTCAGAGAAATCGACGCGCGTGCATAACACGTCTATATGTCTGGAAAGAAAAGTGTGGCAGTCTATTCTTTCTGGCTACCCCTTCGGGGAGACGGCGTGATGGTTAGTTAGTTAGTTAAATGTTTCTGAAACTTTCAATAGACACAAAGGCGCATTCTTTTTATAATTCGCTTTTTACCACTTTACTTAAAATAGCCTTAATTTGATTTACCGCGCTGAATCTTATTATTATCGCGAATTATAAAATTTTTTAAGTAACATTTAGTTAGTGTAATGATGATTTCTCTGTAATCTTATAACCGATGTTTAGTATAGATACCTCGTTTGAAAGCTGCTGATCTGCTCGAAAACTATATTCTTCTTCTTCCTCAAGTGCCCTGTCGGGTCCCCTTAACGTTGACGATCACCTCGGCGAACCTGTCCCTGTCCTGCGCCATTATCATTAATATCAGTCGAAGGAGGCGGCATTTTTCTCCCCTTAGCACATGACCCAAATATTAGGTCCTTACAAATGAAATTGGCGTTTTGCCGTACTGTCAACATTGATCTCAAATATCTTCTCTTTGGTTAGGAATTCCAAATTCAAATTTATACAGCTATTTACTCAAGTATTTGTGTTTCGAAAATTATAATTCATTTGTTTTTTCCTCAATTGTTTTTTTTTCTTTGCGTCACTCAGTTTACAAAATGAAAAAACTTGAAATATCGCGTTATTTACGAGTACGAGTTCCACCGTGGCACCAGTCCTGCAGAAACGGCTCGAAGGATTAATGATGTGTATGGCGACGGTGCCGCAAAAGAAAACACAGTGCGTTTTTGGTTCCAACGTTTTCGTTCTGGAAATTTCGACCTGCAGAACAAGCCCCGTGGACGGCCGGAGACCAAAGTTGATAATGAAGAATTGAAGGCTATTGTGGAAGCGGATCCATCGCAAACCACGTCCGAGTTAGCTGCAGGCTACGGTGTTAGTGATAAAACTGTAATATAAGACCTTTCTAATTTTCACACTCGACAACAGCTCTCTATTGGCTCTGGCTCTCTGTAGTACGTCTGCATTACTGACCCTATCGGTCCACGGTATACGGAGCATACTGCGGTATATCCACATCTCGAACGCTTCCAACCGGTTCATTACATTCACTTTCAGAGTCCAGGTTTCGCAGCCATATAGTAGAACAGACCGTATTATATAACATTTAATCATTATTTGTCGGAGTTTCAAGTTAAGATTTTCGTTACAAAATAATGTTCTCATTTTATTAAATGCAGCTCGTGCAACTTCAATTCTGCATTTTATTTCAATGTCAGAGTCTAGCGCTTTAGTGATAATGCTACCATACATTTCGGCTTGATAGGTTAGATAGATTATAAAAAGATTTTCTAATATTAAGCAAGGCGAAACATGTCCTTCTTATTACAAGAACAGACCAGAGGTCTAAAAGAAGAAGACGAAGAAGCTTACTTCTACGTGAATTACATTACAATGTAATTAAAATAAAAAACATTTTGATTTTAGCACATTTATTGAACTTAAGCTAGAATGGCAGTGCACAATGGTGTTCTTCTACCGACCCTTATGTATGGAAGCGAAGCATGGAACTGGCAAAAGAAGGATGAAAGTAGAATAAATGCAGTTGAAATGAGATCTCTTAGTATGATAGAGTGTCGAATGAAAATATAAAAAGTGAATGCGGTGCGAATGATGGTGTCATGAACAAAATAATAAAAGGATCATTAAGATGGTTTGGACATATGGAAAGAATGAATGAGGAAAGAATGGTAAAAAAATTATATGTTAATGATGTAAATGGAACCAGAAATAGAGGAAGACCGAGGCAAACGTGGCACGATCAAATAAATCAAATATTGAATGTCGGCCATGTGAGGAGTCAGAGAAATCGACGCGCGTGCATGACACGATGTATGAATGTTGAGGAAGCGAGAGAAATATGTCAGGAAAGAAAAGTGTGGCAGTCCATTATTTCTGCCTACCCCTTCGGGGAGACGGCGTGATGGTTAGTTAGTTAGTGAAATTTCTAGAAGTTTTATCATATGACATATTATACATGGCATGACCAAATTAATCAAATTTTAAAGGTTGGTCATGTTAGAAGTCGGAGGAATCGACGTGCTTGTATGACTCGATGTGTGAATGTGGAGGAAGCTAGAGAGGTTTGCCAGGATAGAGTAGTGTGGCGGTCCATTCTCTCTGCCTACCCCTGCCGAGAAACGGCGTGATGGTTTGATTTGTTTTTTTTATTATTATATTTTACGGGAATGACATGTTTCGCCTTGCTAATACATTATTAAATGTTATTTTTAGATTTATTAACGCACAATTCGATTAAACGCTTGATTAACGCACAATGGTTATGCCTGTGGGTAGGGCAATCTTATTGCTAAATCGGATCGCTTCGGAGGTGGACATATTTCGAGATAGTGTGAGTTGCCTCAGGGATGCAATATCAATGTTATGATTCTTTCTAATTCTTAAACTTTTTTTATTATTTATATGTTTTTATGCTTCTCTTTTAAATTCTTATAATGTAATTGCAAACGATCTGGGAATATTTCTGTAATGTTTGCAACTAACTAACTAACTTACCATCACGCCGTCTCCCCGGAGGGGTAGGCAGAAATAATGGACTGCCACACTGTTCTGTCCTGACATACGTCTCTCGATTCCTCTACATTCATACATCTTGTCATGCACGCACGTCGATTTTTCCGACTCCTCACGTGACCGACATTCAATATTTGATTGATTTGATCGTGCCACGTTTTCCTCGGCCTTCCTCTATTTCTAGCTCCGTTCACGCCGTTTACATATACCTTCTTTACCATTCTGTCTTCACTCATTCTTTCCATGTGTCCAAACCATCTTAATGACCCTTTCCTTATTTTGTTCATAACACTTTCATTCGCACCACATTCACTTCTTATACTTGCATTTGTCATTCTATCATATACAGATTTGCCACACATTCGTCTTAGAGATCTCATTTCTACTGCATTTATTCTACTTCCATCCTTCTTTTGCCAGTTCCATGCTTCACTTCCATACATAAGGGTCGGCACAAGAACACCATTGTATTAAAATAAAATAAATGAAATGAAATAAAAAGGCGCATAGAAAGTCCTGTAGTCGGTGCATATTAGTAAATTCAATTAATTTTCTTTATACCTTTGCGTTTCACGGTACCCGCTTCTCTGGACGTTGACCCACAAGTCCGTTATATTAAACTGGTTTCTCATTTGGGGCAGGCAGACTCGGTTCTTTATATCTTGTTTCACCTCATCACGATGGACTCATCGAGTCGGGAAGAAGAAAAAAGGATTATGTAGTGGACGAAGCTGCCATCTTCCCGGAATCGAAATACGATCCCGATAGGAAGCCAAATTATATAATACATACAATAAAAACATAAACAGGTTAATTGAAATATTAATTGTATATGATGTACAAAGCGTATGTAAAAAGCCGACTGACATATATGATTCCCTTCTGGGGGACAGGAAACCAAAAGGACATCTCCAGACTCCAAAGACAAATTAGCATATAACATTGACTACCTTACCCCAACCATACAAGTTTACAGACAAACAAAACAAATGGACATATCAGACCTGACCAAATATGAGACCTTAAAAATTGTACACAGAGTGACCATGGAAAAGACAACAGACAGCACCTACAAATTAACTAAAAATTCAGACATACACAGACACTGGACCAGGAATTGTGACAGATATCACTTACCGATTGCACGAACTAAGACAGGACAATCAAGGATATTGAACAATTGACTGAAACTTTACAATGAACTACCAAATGACACAAGGAGTCTCACTACAACTCAATATAAAATATATCTGAAACAATACATAATTAATAGTAAGATCTAAAAATGTAACCATATAACCCAATTGGGTTTTTAAAAAAATAAATTAAATAAAAAAATTCACTATTTTTGGACAATGTATACAGTGGAGTTCTGGTCCCAACCCTTATGTATGGAAGCGAAGCATAGAACTGGCAGAAGAAAGATGAGAGCAGAATAAATGCGGTAGAGATTTCATTTCATTTAATTTATTTTAATAAAAATTACAGACATATTAACAGATCGTTTGCAATTACATTATGAGAATTCAATAGAGAAGCATAAATAAAAATAAGCTTAAGAATTAGAAATAATCATAACATTGATATTGCATCCCTGAGGCAACTCACACTGTCACGAGATATGTCCACCTCCGAGGCGATCCGATGAAGCAATAAGATTGCACTACCCACAGGCATAACCGTTGGCAGGTTGGTTCTGCAGCGCGGCAAATAAAACAATCTGTGCTGACCTTGACGAAGGAAATTATCAGGGACAAATAGACCTACATCACTCAGGACATCCGAGTTTTGTATACGGCCGCCAATCAGCTGAAAGAAGTGAACTCCCATGTGAATATTCCTCCTACTCTCCAATGATTGGTAGCTTAGCATACCTAGCAAGAATTCAGTCGGAAAGAGCCACGGGTAATAACCGCGCTCCCTGAGGTAAAGAAAGCGCAGACATTCTTTCTGCACTCGCTCCACCATCAGAGAATATCGGATCCCAGGCGGTGACCAAATAACGGAACTATATTCCAGCCGACTTCTTACCAGGGAATTATACAACACCCGAAGTACCTGTGTGTTCGAAAATATCTTGGCATTCTTAAAAACAAATCCAAGCATTTTAATGGAACTATTACATAGAGCAACTATGTGAAGATTGAACGATAATTGAGCATCGAACAGAACACCGAGATCTCTGGATGTAGAAGCTCTTTCAAGCTGTACCCCATCCACAAGATAGCGAAAGTATAATGTTTTCGATGCTCGTGTGTATGACATATCAAAACAAGAGATGAGGTCCCTAAGACGTATGTGTGGTAGAACGATGTACGACAGAATCACAAATGCCTCTTTTAATTAGAAATGAGCGAAAGAAGGTACTAAAGGATAGCTGCGTTGGTTCGGACATATGGAGCACATTTGTGAAGAAAGAATGGTTAAAAAAGTATACTTTAACGATGTAAATGGAGTACGGAGTCGAGGTAGACCGAGGAAAACATTTCATGACCAAATTAATCAAATTTTAAAGGTTGGTCATGTCAGAAGCCGGAAGAATCGACGTGCGTGTATGACTCGCCGTATGAATGTGGAGGAAGCTAGAGAGGTATGTCAGGATAGAATAGTGTGGCGGTCCATTCTCTGCGGAGAAACGGCGTGATGGTTTGTTGTTGTTGTTATTATTTTTGTTGGATCGCTCTTTACATCATTACAGCGCGAGCCAAATCGATATAAAGGGTATATCATCGACCTTCGGGGCAGAGTGGTAAGAGCTCTGATTTCCATACCGAAGGTCCCGGATTCGTTTCCCGGCGATGGCAGTGTGATTGTCACACTGTCTTTGGTCTGGTGTAGATTTCTCGTGACAATAAAATGGCGACAGATCGGCTACCTATCACATGTCATAAGAATCAATATAATAGGTAAAATAAATTGTGTGCAAATTGTAGGAAAAAAAAGTCTATCGCCATTTTATTGTCACGTGAATTCTACACCAGACCAAAGACAGTGTGACAATCACACTGCCATCGCCGGGAAACGAATCCGGGACCTTCGGTATGGAAATCAGAGCTCTTACCACTCTGCCCCGAAGGTCGATGATATACCCTTTATATCGATTTGGCTCGCGCTGTAATGATGTAAAGAGTTTTATTATATCTTATGGGAATGACATGTTTCGCCCTTCTAAGGCATTATCAAATGTTTTATCATTTGATATTTGATAATGCCTTAGAAGGGCGAAACATTTCATTCCCATAAAATATAATAAATCTTCTAGAAAACTGACGTTTTCATTCGTATTAATTATTTAATATGGAGTTTTACAACATTCTTCAAGAAACAATAAATATATATCATTTAGATTCTCGTGACATGTGATAAGCAGCTAATCTATCGCCAATTTATTGCCACGTGAATTCTACACCAGACCAAAGACAGTGTTACAACCACATTGCCATCGCCGGGAATCGAACCCGGGACCTTCGGTGTGACAGCACTCGCAAGAACGTTGGAATTATAAAACAAAACAACAAACTATCACGCTAAGCTTCCCCGGCTAGCGGGGAAGTAGGCAGAAAGAATGAATCTTCCTCTATTTCTAGTTCCATTTACATCGTTAACGTATACTTTTTTTTAACATTCTTTCATCATTCATTCTTTTCATGTGTCAAAACCATCTGAATGATCCTTTCATTATTTTGTTCATAACACTGTCTTTGGTCTGATGTAGAATTCACGTAAAAACACAACTTGAGATAGACTAGCTACCTATCACATGTCATGAGAATAATTGGATTCAAATAACATTCTGTATACAAGGGAAACTATCTAAAGATCTAACAAAATGTTAGATTTGTTGCAAACCAATGAGTATGGTAGCTATCCGTGGCTCTATCCACGGCATTTTTTTGGGAATGTTGGGGTCTAATCCTGTGCAGCTTCGAAGATACGGGTTTCTCATAACCCATTTCTTAAGATTTATCCACGGCTGAATTTTCAAACTCCAGCACGGCTGAGTTTTCAAAATATCCCCTATATTTTGAAAACTCAGCCGTGCTGAAGGGTGTAGGTACCTATAGTTTACAGGATGGACACGACCCTCAATCATGAGGAATACGACTGATAAAAAAGAAGAAGACCATTTCTATTTCCTTTTATGTGTCCTTCGACACTCTATCATATACACCATTGTTCAAGAAACCATAAATATGTACTAACTAACTAACTAACCATCACGCCGTCTCCCCGAAGGGGTAGGCAGAAAGAATGGACTGCCACACTTTTCTTTCCTGACATATTTCTCTCGCTTCCTCAACATTCATACATCGTGTCATGCACGCGCGTCGATTTCTCTGACTCCTCACATGGCCGACATTCAATATTTGATTTATTTGATCGTGCCACGTTTTCCTCGGTCTTCCTCTATTTCTGGTTCCATTTACATCATTAACATATAATTTTTTTACCATTCTTTCTTCATTCATTCTTTCAATATGTCCAAACCATCTTAATGATCCTTTCATTATTTTGTTCATGACACTATCATTCGCACCGCATTCACTTCTTATATTTTCATTCGGCACTCTATCATACACAGAGTATCACACATTCTTCTAAGAGATCTCATTTCAACTGCATTTATTCTACTTTCATCCTTCTTTTGCCAGTTCCATGCTTCGCTTCCATACATAAGGGTCGGTAGAAGAACACCATTGTGCACTGCCATTCTAGCTTTTTTGATAGGTTTTTGTTTGCGATGACAACTTTAAGTGCACCATTCACTTTGTTGCCTGCCCCAACCCTTCTTTCAATATCCCTCTCCACTGTAAACATACTACCTAAATACACGAACTCAACTACTTGCTCCAAATTTTCACCATTCACGCTAATGTTGCAGACTGTCATGGTTTCTTCCTTTTCAAAAAATCATTACCTTGGACTTATTAACATTCATCATCAGATCATTTCGCATGCATACCTCATACATACAATTCACCAGGACTTGTGTGTATACCTATTTCGAATATAAATATGTATGTATACCTATTTCGTGCAGCTCCGAATCCGCTCAATGAATTTCGCATAAAGCGAGGCTTACGTAATATATTATATTGTGTGTATGTTGGTGCATACTCTGGTATATGTATGAACGATGCCCGCACAGTCCGTATTTTGATGGTTTGATGCGCCTCACAGAGGACATCGACTTTTAATGCTAGTTCCGAACGTCAATTCAACTTTCATATTTCATTTTTTTACATATCAAATATTTTTTCTTTGAGAATACTTTACCTGGTTTTGGTTTTAATTCGGTAGAACTCTTTTATAATACTTACTAACTTGAGTTCATTGTCCATAGTCCGTTGTTTTGGCCGAAACACTATGATACTTCAACGTTATTACTGATAAAAAATTTTAACACCGTTATAATATCACAACTTATTTTTATTCACTGAGAATGTCGCGACAGCTGTTTCGCCAACCGATGTTGCCATCATCAGGTGTTAAATTTTTTTTAACTAACTAACTAACACAGGCAGAGAGAATGGACCGCCACATTACTCTAATCTGAAACCTCTATAGATTCCTCCATATTCTACAGAGAGTTATACACGCACGTCGATTCTTCCGACTTCTAGCATGGCCGACTTTTAATATTTGATCGATTTGATGGCATGTTTTCCACAGTACTCCATTCACATATTTCTAACAATAAAAATACTAAAAACTTACTATAAAACTTTTAAAAACTTACAATAAAACTACTAAAAACTTACAATAAAACTTCTACAATAATTAGGTAAAATAAAACTTCTACAAAATTTTCAATAAAACTTCTAAAAACCCATAAGACTATTGAGATTGAGATGCGCTGGGCACCGGGGGGAGAGAGGGAGAGAGGGAGAGAGGGAGAGAGGGAGATATTCAAACGTAGGTTGGCGAAACAGCTGTCGGGACAATCTCATAAAAATAAATGATGATGCATAGAATATCCTTCCTTATGATGAAAGCGGAATAAATGCAGTAGAAAAGAGATCTCTTAAACGAATGTGTTTAAAAATCTGTGAATGATAGAGAGTGAAAATGATATAAACGAAATAATGAAAGGATCATTAAGATGGTTTAGACGCATGGAAAGAATGAATGAAGAAATAATGGTAAAAATGGTATATGTTAATGATGTACATGGAACTAGAAATAGAGGAAGACCGAGGAAATAAATCAAATATTTAATGTCGGCCACGTGAGGAGTCGAAGTGCATGACGCGATGTATGAATCTTGAGGAATCAAAAGAAATATGTCAGGAGAGAAAAGTGTGGCAGTCCATTATTTCTGCATACCACTTCGGAGAGACGGTTTGATGGTTAGTTAGTTAGTTAGTTATAATCAGTAAGGTTTGTTGATCAACTAACTCAAGAGTTGAAAGGTGCACGCGGGTGCCTTAGCGCTCGGTGGGAACCCGTCACGCGGAAGTGAGCACACAAAATGGCCTGCCGTCATGTCAAGTGTGGAGGATTCCACGCGCCCCCAATCTGTGGCTCGCCTGGGATACACACATGTAATTCATGAAAAAATATAAACCAGATTTATTACTATTAAAATTTAAAATAATAACATATGGCGTCAAAGCAAAGGCAGACACAGTAAGGACCGAAAAAGTTCGGAGGACTTCCGAAATGAAGACACTTTATTTATTTATTTATTTATAAACACACAATAGTTACATTATTTAATCATTATTATTTAATCATTATTTAATCTGTATATGGACAATTGTATGAAAGAGCTGAAAGGGTTGGATGTAGGTGCCAAAATGAGCGGAGTGTCAGTAAGCTGTCTCTTGTATGCGGATGACGCTGTCCTACTTGCTGACAACGAGCATGAACTACAAGTCCTGGTGACTTGTATGTATGAAGTATGCATGCGAAATGATCTGATGATGAATGTTAATAAGTCCAAGGTAATGATTTTTGAAAAGGAAGAAACCATGACAGTCTGCAACATTAGCGTGAATGGTGAAAACTTGGAGCAAGTAGTTGAGTTTTTGTATTTAGGTAGTATGTTTACAAGAGATGGGAGAGTGGAGAGGGATATTGAAAGAAGGGTTGGGGCAGGCAACAAAGTGAATGGTGCACTTAAAGTTGTCATCGCAAACAAAAACCTATCCAAAAAAGCTGGAATGGCAGTGCACAATGGTGTTCTTCTACCGACCCTTATGTATGGAAGCGAAGCATGGAACTGGCAAAGGAAGGATGAAAGTAGAATAAATGCAGTAGAAATGAGATCTCTTAGACGAATGTGTGGATATTCTGTGTATGATAGAGTGTCGAATGAAAATATAAGAAGTGAATGCGGTGCGAATGATGGTGTCATGAACAAAATAATGAAAGTATCATTAAGATGGTTTGGACATAAGATGGTTTGGACATATGGAAAGAATGAATGAAGAAACAATGGTAAAAAAATTATATGTTAATGATGTAAATGGTTCCAGAAATAGAGGAAGACCAAGGAAAACGTGGCACGATCAAATAAATCAAATATTGAAAGTCGGCCATGTGAGGAGTCAGAGAAATCGACGCGCGTGCATGACACGATGTATGAATGTTGAGGAAGCGAGAGAAATACTCGTATGTCAGGAAAGAAAGGTGTGGCAGTCCATTCTTTCTGCCTACCCCTTCGGGGAGACGGCGTGATGGTTAGTTAGTTAGTTTCAATAGTTACATTGTATTCCCATGAGTAGAAAACTCATTATGGGACAGAAGGGATAAGTTACATATAAAATAATTATGGACCTTCAGAAAACAGAAAAAGAAATTGACTTAAAATTAAATATGCACATTTTGTTGCTTTATACAATTATTTTACATAATATTAGATCATTTTAATACATCATAAATTGCGCTATTTAAAGGAAATATAAGAACATATTTAAATAGTGAATTCCATTAACTTAATAGTATTCACCATATGAAAATAAAAAACAAAAACCATTTAAAAATGATAATTTTACGCAATTGCACGTTAATAAAATTGATGAAAAAGTGCACTGAGGACGATAGCAGGCAAGACACTGAGGGATCGCGTGAGGAACACCAGAATAAGAGAGATATGTGAGGTTGAGGATATTATAAGATGGAGCAGACAGCGAAAAAGGGACTGGTACGGTCATGTTCAAAGAATGGACACCACCAGACTCTCCTATATTGCATTCCATAATCAGCCTCATGGGACTCGTCCTCGTGGAAGACCTCCTAAAAGATGGAAGGACAGCTGGGATGGAAGGACAGCTCACAGGAGGAGCAACACTCTGGAGAACAGACCACGAAGGTCTACAATAAAGAAGAAGAAGAAAATTTAAAATACTGTTATAATATCACAATTTCTTTACTGATTGTGTCACGACAGCTGTTTCGCCAACCGATGTTGGCATCATCAGGTGATACAATAAACTTAAGTAACAAATGAAAAGACTTACTATTTATAGGGGGAAAAAACTCAAACTCCGGGGAGACGGTGTTATGGTTAGTTAGTTAGTTATTTTGTTTAATTAATTGATATCAAACTTCAATTTTGATTGTTTAATCTATATGTGGACAAGCGTATGAAAGAGCTGAAAGGGTTGGATGTAGGTGCCACAATGAGCAGATTGTCAGTAAGTTGACTATTATAAGCGGACGACGCTGTCCTTTTACGTTCGTATTAATTATCCACGTAAATGCGTGTTTTGATTTTTAGATTTTTATTTCACATTTGTAAAAAACAGTTTTACAATCTCTAAAGCCTCTACCCCCACTCCGGCACTTCCCCTACCCGCCCCCACCTGTTACGCCATTTGCCCGCCTTGCGCATGCCCGCCGACGGAGCGAGAAGACCGCGTGTAGAACGGGATAGAAACATTTTTATAATATACCTATAATGTTTACCGATTATTTGCGGAGATTTTATGAAATGATCCGACTACAATCTGTTGATACCCGCCGCGCTGCTTCATCCAGACACACTCCTTTCGAATCCTCTGCATTCGTACAACGCATCATGCACACACGTCGTTTATTTCAACTCCTCGTATGGACGACATTTAAAAATTGATTCATTTGATCGTGCCACGTTTTCCTCGATCCATTAAGTACTCCATTCCCATCTATAACGTATACTTTATTAATTCTTCTTTCTTCATACCGTTTCCCCGAAGGAGAAGCCAGAGAGAATCAACATACTGTTCTTTCCTGACATACTCCTTTAGAATCCTCTACATTCATACAACGTATCACGAACACACGTCAATCGTCGATTAGTAAAATTTAAACGATTCTTCGAGTCACATACGAAAACTCCAAATCCTGCAAAATAAGGCTATCCGTTTATCGCTTGAAGCGCCTTCATGGACCAGATCACACACTGGACCTAGAATCGGGAATCCCGATGATAGATGCATTCATTCTGAAACTTGCCGAACATTTTTACAAAGGACTCCCTTCACATCCTAACCCCACAATAAAATACCTATCAAATTACGACCCAAACACCTCCAGCCGCCACAAGCGCCCAAAATCGATCCTCCTTCAGAGGAACACTCCGGGCCACACAAATCATGCCCCCGCATAAACCAACAACCCACCAAATCACCTTCCAACAATGCTCCTATCAGACGTAAGAGGAATAGCCACATGAGCTGAACCTCTGTAAGCCAGAAGATTCAAGTCTAAGTCCAAATCATATCTATAACTTCTATAGCGGTTCTATGATATGGAGTCATCACGAGGCGAGATATTCCGTTATGCTGGAGAGGGTTCAGAAAAAAAATCCAAAGCATCTTTACATGAGGGAATATGGTAGCTATCCGTGGCTCTATCCCACGGCATTTCTCTTGGTAGGTAATACTTGGGACTATCAAACTGCAGCTTCGAAGGGATGGGCATCTTCTTCTTCTTCTTCAAGTGCCCTGTTGGGTCTCTCCAACGTTGGCGATCACCTCAGCGAACCTTTCTCGCCATAGTGAATATCCTGGGAAAAGGTAATCAGATTGGTTTCCCGTTGCCTTCTCTGATGGGTTTTTCTGTAGGGGTCGCCTTCCCTTAGCTGGGGGGTCCGGCTTTATGGCGCCGGACACTCGCCATTCGCCCACTCATTATCCGCTATGACACTGATGGTAATGTCAGTGGCCACATTGCCCGGGGTTCGCGGGGCCTGATAGACCACTCGAGGACGCTAATGAGTTGGACTTGGTAGTAGTGTTGCGGGTGTTTTTGCAACATGGCGCATTACGACATTTTATACAAGTACACTTTCCAGCTAAGTATACCCCATCGTAGCCCTACTACCCGCTAGAACCCCATCTCATAATCCTTTATCTGTAGATTACTCAGGGATTATTTCGAGAACTTGGCCTTGCTGCAAGGTGTTCGTCTTTTTGTCCCTGATAGATATCTCCGACAGCGACAGCACCTACCGGCCTTCAGAACCAATCCGCCTCTGGTGACACCGGTCTTCTCTGGTTTCAATCCTGGGATTGGTTTGCAGCAATTTCCTCTATTCTTCTCTTCCATTCTTCCCTGTCGTGTGCGGCTCTTTTGAAATCTGCATATGATGAGCAGCGCACGTCCACCAACAGGTCCTCCAGGTACTCTCGGCGTGGGCGTCCCCTAGAGTTTGTCCCCTCGATCATACCCTCCATTATGGCATGCAAGAGACCTTCTTGACGTACCTATTACATGGCCGATCCATCTTGCACGCCTTTCGGACAAGGTAGGAAGAGTAATTAATCTGCTAAACGCGGTCTCCTCGGAGATCGTCGTCTTTCATATAAGTGAAAGTACGTTCAGAAGGCAAATACTCTTGAATTTGGAGAGTATCTTGTCTTCCTAATGTTATTTTACCTGTTCTCAATCGATGCCTTAAACCCTAATTTTGTAATGTCTATTGATGAAATAAACTGATTTGATTCGAAACTGTTAGTGAATAAACTTTGTTTTTTGTATCACAATTGTATTTTATTTTACGCGACAGCTGTTTCATCAACCTATGTTGACATCATCAGGTGTTACAATATGATTTGGTGATTTGATAACATATACTTTATTCATCCTTTCTTTCCTATGCATAAACCAACTTACTAACTAAACAATTGACCCTTTCCATGCGATTTTCAGCAGCTTTTACCCGGTAGCGTCGCGGTCGGCGCTAGGACAGTTGGTTTACCTACTCTCACTAAAATGATTGTGATTCAGCCAGTTTTAGGAATTTTGATCTCAAATTTTATACACATATTTTCGAAGGTATAAATTTTACATACCTAACTAACTAACTAACCATCACGCCATTTCTCCGGAGGGGTAGGCAGAGAGCATGGATCGCCACAATGCTCTGTCCTGGCATACCTCTCGGGATCCCTCTACACTCATACATCATACCATGCACGCACGTCGATTATTCCGAATGTGACCGCCTTTTAGTAATTCATTAATTTGGTCATGCCATGCTTTCCTCGGTCGTCCTCGGTTTCTTTTTCCACTCACGCTGCTCGTGTACAATTTTTTAACCATTGTACTCTCATAAATTCGTTTCATATGTCCAAACCATCTCAGGGATCCTTTTTTAATTTTATCCATGATGCTGTCATCTGCCTTATATTTCTTTCTTATTTCATCGTTCGGTATTCTATCATACAACGTTTTCCCGCACATTCTTCTTAGTGATCTCATTTCTACCGCGTTTATTCTGCTTTCATCCTTCTTTTGCCAGCTCTAAGGTTCACTTCCATACATTGGGGTTGGCACTAGAACTCCATTTTATACTGCCATCTTTGCTTGTGTGGATATGTTTCTATTTGCAGTAATGACGTTGAGTGCGCCATTTATTTTATTCCCTTCTTTCGATGTCTTTCTCCATTTTTACGTCTCTTGTAAACATGCTAAATACGTAAATACGGTAACTTGCTCCAATTCTCGCTCATCGCTCTTAAACTAAACTTTACATTAAAACAAATAAAACATTTCGCTCAATCACAGTGGCTATCTCCCTTGTAAGTATGTAAGCTATAGGCTTGAACCCAAAACCTCTGGATCAGTAGCAAAGCGTTCGGCCACCTAGATTGATTTGTTCTTGAAATTGGCTTGGAAATAAAAGTTAGGTATGTTCAACTGATGTTGGTGTATAAAAATATACATTTAGTTGTAATAAAATAATTTTTATAATTTATAGGTTGGCTACAGTGGGTCAAAGTCTACAAAATTCTAATATTTTATGTAAATTTTCATTGCCTGTGTGGTCACATAAATATTTAACACTTACATTTTTTAATACAAGAATAAAAATACAGAGTGTTATGAACAAAATCACTAAATTATATTATATTACAAATTAAGTCTGGTGGTGTCCATTCTTTGAACATAACCATACCAGTCTCTTCTTCGCTGTCCACTCCATCTCGTCACCTGAGAGTAAGAGGGTTCCAACTAACAAAATTTCACATTTGGCTTTTTTTCGTGAAAAGGGTTCTTACTAACCTTATCTATACGCACAATAAAATAAAAACATGTAATAGTATCGTCATTTTGATGTTACGAAAATAATCAAGTTCCATCTGATCATTCAAAACACACGATTCACTGAAGAAGAATTCATTTACACTTACAACTTTATTATTCCAACTGTCGCCAGAAAATTTACACGCTTCTCGGTAAAAGAGTTTCATCTGCTTCAGATGGAACCCTTTTATTCCAAGATACACACTAAAACCAACAAAACTTTGACTTCATTTTTCTCAGCTTTTTACTTTTGACAGTTGAAACCTTCTTACTCTCAGGTTGAAATCTTATAATATCCTCAGTCTTACATGTTTATCTTATTCTGCTTTTCCTCGCGCGATCTTTTAGTGTCTTGTCCGCTATCATCCTTCGTGTCTTCATCTCGGAAGTCCTGAGTGTCTTTAACTCGGAAGGAAGACCGAGGAAAACGTGACACAATCAAATCAATCAAATATAAAATATAAAAAAAGATATATTTGAGACTGAGGATATTATAGGATGGAATAGACAGCGAAGAAGGGACTGTTATGTCCAAAGAACTGGTCCAAGAATCCACAGATTCCCCTATATTGCACTGCATAATTAGCCTCATGGATCTCGCCCTTGTGGAAGACCTCCTAAAAGATGGAAGGATAGCTGGGAATCTACCTCATAGGAGGAGCAACATTCTGGAGAATAGACTAACATAGGTCTCTGAGCGAGTTGAAATTTAAACATCCTCAGTGCAATGTCACAAATCCTCTAGATATGAGCACGAAACATATAAACATGCTTCTTATCAGTGGCGGTACTCCCATAGAAGCCCAGAAGCCCCGTTTGCGTAAGAAATTTTGAATCAATTTGATCTTGAATGGATGGATGGATCCCAATCTGAGTTATCATGCCCCCGCATAAATCAACAACCCACCAAATCACCTTCCAACAATGTTCCCATCAGACGTAAGAAGTATAGCCACAAGAGCTGAACCTCTGTAAGCCAGAAGAGGTTTTGATTCAAAATATCTAACGCAAGCCGGGCTTCTGGGCTTCTATGGGAGTACCGCCACTGCTTCTCATGATGTTTATTAAGTCGTGATTTTACTTATTATTAATATTTTTTGTTGAATTGCTTTTAACATCATTACAGCGCGAGAAAAAATAATGTAAAGGGTATAGCTAACATATTGAGTCTCATAACTTGTGATAGGTAGTTTATCTATCGCTATTTTATTGTCACGTAAATTCTACACCAGAACAAAGACAGTGTGGCAATCACACTGCCATCGCCGGGAATCGAATCTGGGAACATCGGTGTGGCAGTCAAAGCACTTGCCACTCGGCCACGAAGGTTGTAAGAGAAGCTAGTTTTTACTTTTATATCTGGTTATTCGAGTCAGACTCGTTATTCTGTTTGAAAGGGTTAAGCGTATCATTTTGTATACCCCAACCCTTCTTAAAATATCCCTCTCCACTCGCTTGTATTAAATCACTGATTAACTATTTTTATTGGAATACTTTGGACTTACAAACACCATCAGATTTCAATATATAACTAGCGGACCCGAATGGCGTTGGCTGCCGGAACGTTGGCTTGCCTGTTTTTGCCTGGCAAGCAAACGTTTTTCGATATTAGAATTTTTGATAAACTATAAACTAAATCTGAGAGATATGTGAAATTGAGGATATTATAAGATAAAGCAGACAGCGAAAAAGGGACTGGTACGGTCATGATCAAATCAAAATCAAATCAGTTTTTATTAACTCAAAAGACATTACAAACCGCAAAATGTTTACCAGGAACGCATTAGAGATGGTTCGACATTAGGAAGACAAGATACTTTTTAAAGTCAAGAGTATTTGTCTCCTGAACGTACCTTCACTAATATGAAAGACGTCGATCTCCGAGGAGACCGCGTTCAGCAGACTAATTGCTCTTCCCACCAGTGTCACCAGAGGCAGATTGATTCTGGTAACCGGTAGATAAAACAATCTGTGCTGTCGCTGTCGGAGAAATGTATCAGGGACAAAAAGACCAACACCCTCTAGCACGGCCAAGTTTTCGAAATATTAATTTAAAGAAATGGGTTATGTTCAAAGAATGGACACCACCAGACTCCCCTATATTGCATTGCATAATCAGCCTCATGGGACTCGTTCTCGTGGAAGACCTCCTAAAAGGTGGAAGGACAGCTGGGAGTCTACCTCACAGGAGGAGCAACACTCTGGAGAACAGACCACATAGGTCTACAACAAGGAAGAAGAAGAAAAAGATGAAGACTATATATTATCATATACGAGTATGAGATTTATTTTTAAGGTGATTTTTATCAAAAACGTTTAGAATGTAACGAATTATACACGTATGAACATCGTGTGATAACGGATTTTAAAAATTCTATAAGATTATACATTTTAGCATCTCATGGCCCCCTTTTGCTTCCCAGGGCTCATGTAGATGAGCCTAGGGGTCTCACATTGAGAACCCATGGTCTAAACCATCCAGGAACCCACTAAAACACACCCAAAATAATCATCAAAATCAGTCCAGCCTTTTAGGAGGAGTTCAACTGCATACGCCATACAGAAAAATTATATATGTAAAGGTAAATACTTCACACATTTAAACTAATCTTTTAATTACTCTAAGAATCTACGTAAACATAAGCCAATATAAAAAAAACAAAGTTTTTCCTTATTTCATACGTAAATCGATAAAAATAATATGAACTTTGGAATCATATAATCGGTTTAAAAAAGCTGCATTGTTTACATACATATATATTAAATTAATTATTTTTTAAATGTTAATATAATAATAAAAATATTATATTTTGTTTTATATAGGTATTGAGCGCAATTTAAAAAAATAACAGTTGCTGTGTGTATATTTCAAAAGGTTGTATCAAATTCAAAGCGATATGAATGTTTCAGTACAAATGATGTTATCTTTTTTATAAATAGGATCTATTTTATATTTAAAAAGATTGGAAGCTCAAGGCTCTGTCTTTTTGTGATATTACCAACACTGCTAGGGTTGCCAAAATCTTTTTTGAAGTATTTATAAAAAAAAACGATCACGCTGTTTCCTCGAAATCATAGATCTATTCCTTCCTGACGTACTTCTCATAATTCTTCAACATTTATAATAATATTAATAATAAAGAAGCACGGATCTGGCAAAAGAAGGATGAAAGTAGAATAAATGCAGTAGAAATGAGATCTCTTAGACGAATGTATGGATACTCATGCCCCAAATTGCCGCACAGAGGCTCTTCGAAGTTCTCCTGTATTGAAAGCGATTCGTCTCTTAAATGAGGTTGCAAAAGAGATAGACCTCTTTGGATGCAATTATGGCGAATTCGTAAATACCCTTATGATAAAGGCAGCAAGCAAATAACTAGCTTTTCCTATTCATAAGGTTCTATTTATATTTCCTTTGATATTCTTTTCTTTCACCCTTTACATCGATTTGGCTTGCGCTGTAATGATGTAAGGAGATTTTCAACAAAATAATAATAATAATAATAATAATACTCTGTGTATGATATAGTATCGTATGACAATGTAAGAAGCGAATGATGGTGTGATGAACAAAATAATGAAAGGATCATTAAGATGGTTAGGACACATGGAAAGAATGAATGAAGAAAGAATGGTAAAAAATTATATGTTAACGATGTTAATGGAACCAGAAATAGAGGAAGACCGAGGGAAACGTGGCACGATCAAATAAATCAAATATTGAATGTCGGCCATGTGAGGAGTCTAAGAAATCTACATGCCTGCATGACACGATGTATGAATGTTGAGGAATGTATGAAGAAGAGAAATACAACAACAACAACAAACCATCACGCCGTTTCCCCGCAGGGGTAGGCAGAGAGAATGGACCGCCACACTACTCTATCCTGGCAAACCTCTCTAGCTTCCTCCACATTCATACAACGAGTCATACACGCGCGTCGATTCCTCCGACTTCTAACATGACCAACCTTTAAAATTTGATTAATTTGGTCATGCCATGTTTTCCTCAGTCTGCCTCGACTTCGTACCCCATTTACATCATTAACGTATACTTTCTTAACCATTCTTTCTCCATCCATGCGTTCCATATGTCCGAACCAACGCAGCGATCCTTTCATAATTTTGTTCATTATACCTTCTTCCGCTCTACATTCCTTTCTTATATCAGCATTTGAGATTCTGTCGTACATCGTTCTACCACACATACGTCTTAGGGACCTCATCTCTACCGCATTTATTTTACTCTCATCCTTCTTCTGCCAGTTCCATGCTTCGCTTCCATTCCAGAAGAGAAATATGTCAGGAAATAAAAGTGTGGCAGTCCATTCTTTCTGCCTACCCTTCGGGAGACAGCGTGATGGTTAGTTAGTGAGTTATAATAATCAAGGGCGCAGTTAGTCATGTTAAAAACATCGTTTTATTTAAGGGGGTTCACCCATGTGAAGGATTTAAAAATTAGATTTTTTTTCTTTCATAAATTGCTTCCTCAATATATCAAGAACTAACTAACTAACTTACCATCACGCCGTCTCCCCGGAGGGGTAGGCAGAAAGAATGGAACGCCACACTGTTCTGTCCTGACATACGTCTCTCGAATCCTCTACATTCATACATCTTGTCATGCACGCACGTCGATTTTTCCGACTCCTCACGTGACCGACATTCAATATTTGATTGATTTGATCGTGCCACGTTTTCCTCGGCCTTCCTCTATTTCTAGCTCCGTTCACGCCGTTTACATATACCTTCTTTACCATTCTGTCTTCACTCATTCTTTCCATGTGTCCAAACCATCTTAATGACCCTTTCCTTATTTTGTTCATAACACTTTCATTCGCACCACATTCACTTCTTATACTTGCATTTGTCACTCTATCATAAACAGATTTGCCACACATTCGTCTTAGAGATCTCATTTCTACTGCATTTATTCTACTTTCATCCTTCTTTTGCCAGTTCCATGCTTCACTGCGTATGTCAAAAATACGGTGGTAAAGTGATTATTTAAAATTCGAATCGTTATAAAGATACAGCAGTTAGAAGAAGCAACTGTTTGGAGCTCTACGTGTTTAAATACGGTGTTTAAAAAATACATTGCTGTTTCTCTGCCTATTCCACGGAGGAAGCGCATGATTAGTGTCAACCCTGTTGTGATGTTGCGGTAAAAAGTATGTAGGCAGGAGGCCGGAGATAGTGAATAAGGCTGCCCCTCCACGGGCTATCTGGCAACATCGCTTTTCCGTGCTCGAATAGTACACTAACATATTTTAATCTTTTATTAATACTTAAACCAATTCCAAAAAAAAAAAGTTTTTTCAAAATTTCAAATCAAATCAAATCAAACAATCACCTATCCAAAAAATCTAGAATGGCAGTGCAGTGTGTTCTTCTACCGACCCTTATGTATGGAAGCGAAGCATGGAACTGGCAAAATAAGGATGAAAGTAGAATAAATGTAGTAGAAATGAGATCCCTTAGACCATCACGCCGATTTTCCGAAAGTGTAGACAGAGAGAATGGACTGCCTGATTACTTTATCCTGACATACCTCTCTACCTTCCTCCAAATTCATACAGCGAGTCATACACACACGTCGATTCTTCCGACATCTAACTTGGCCGACCTTCAAAATTTGATTGATTTGATCATGCCATATTTTCCTCATTCTTCATCGACTCCGTATTCCATTTTCCATCGTTATCTTATTTAATTTTTATTTATTTTAATAAAAATCACAAACATCAATCTGCGTTCAATGCAGCAGCAAGGCTCATTAAAGGCATTACAAAAAAGTTCCATATAACACAACATCTCAAAGAACTCCACTGGCTTAAAAGTCCAGAATGAATCCAGTATAAACTCTGCTGGACAGTCTTCAAAGCGCTACTTGGAATGGCACCAAGTTATATATATGAACTCTGTATAACGGACAGCCCAAATTCACGGAAATCCACACTTCGCTCGGCGAACTCTTCAGCAATAGGAAGATTAGTTGAGCCAAAGTGGTTGCCCTAGTACAAATTTCGGGGATCGAGCGTTCGCGGTAGCCAGTCCATCAGCTTGGAACAATCTCCCTTCACACCTCAGATGCATAAATGATCCGACAGATTTCAGATCTAAATTGAAAACCCATCTTTTTCATATTTCATACCCAATTTAAACATTTATACTTTGTTCTACTATACTTTTAAACCGATCGTTTTTAAACCGGTCACATTTAGATTTTTAGATTTAAAACACGTCTTAATGCGCCCTTGAGGTGATTACATCACAAAAACGGCGCTTTAGAAGTTAGCATATTATTATTATTATTATTATATAATTCCAGATCGTTTGCAATTACATTATAAGAATTCATAAGAGAGGCATCAAGCTCCAAATATTCAGCAGTAGCGTTAAAAGCGTACTGCTGTAGGTACGGATGTGAGACTTGGAAATCTACCGCGGACGTTATTGGTAAACTCCAGGTGTTTATAAATAGGTGCCTTCGCTCAATATTCAAAATCTATTGGCCCCATACAGTGTCAAATGCCATTCTCTGGACCATGGCAGGCGAAAAGCCAATTAGAGAACAAGTCGCTAGACGCAAGTGGCAGTGGATCGGTCACACTCTGAGACGGAACCCAGCCTGCATCGCTCAGGGCGCACTAGACTGGTCCCCTATGGGGGGAAAGAGGAAGCGAGGCAGACCTAGAGCCACCTGGAGAAAAGCCTTGCAGCACGAGGTTAAGGCAGCAGGCCTCCCTTGGGATGATGTTAGGCATCAGGCATGCGATAGAGTCGGTTGGAGAAGGTTCCTTGAGGCCCTATGCACCACGGAGGTGGGACAGGACAAAACGAAGAAGAAGAAGTGAGATAAGCAATAATAAATATATTTTTTATTTTAATATATTCATGTTAACATAAATTGGATAAATTTAAATTAGTTTATTTATCAGTAGATAATACAAACAATTTCTTGTTTTAGACGTCCATTGAGAACAGGTAGGTAAAAATATAATATCAGGGACGTATGAGAGATTGCTCAAATTTAGGAAGACAAGAAACTCTCTAATATCAAGAATATTCACTTTAAAAACGTATTTATATCTACTAATATAAAAAACGTCGAACTCTCAGGAGATCGTATTTAGTAGACTGATTGCTCTTTACACTGGTTTTACCAGAAGCAGGTTGGTTCTGGGGGCCGGTAGATAAAATAATCTAGTCTGTCGCTGTCGACAGGCTAGAATTTTTTTCTGAACCATTTACGACGGTCTATTCTTTCTGCCTGCCCTTTCGACGAGACGGTGTGATAGTTAATTTGATAGAACACTATTAATTACACAATCAAGCTGTCCGTATTTGATATGTAAAATAATTTTATCAGTACATTATCAAAATATAATTTAATTCAACTTATTTCAACCTTACCTTACTGTCAAAATTGTTTAATTTTTATACATTCTAATCAGTACACATAGTTTATTATAACCTTAACATTAAATTCATACTAAATTCAGTTGAATTTAAACAAAATAACAATGAATATGTATCAAAATGTGACAATTAATCATCAAATAAAAGTATATTTTTAGCTGTTCAAGTGACATTTTGATTTTGAACTGTTCTTCTTCCAGCTACGGAATCCACCAATAAGAAACTCGCATTTCAAATTCAGTATCCAGTAGTTACCTCGTTTTCAATACTTCGAAGAGTCCCAACCAATGGCGTACCGTCCTGCGTTCGCCATATTGAAATGAAACAGTGTCCTTGTAAAATTTTACGTCAATTCCGTTACGCTGATACATTTCAATATGGCCGTGCAGAAATAATACACAATTATTTTAAACCTTTTTATAATAGATATTTATGATTATTTTTGCTAAAATCTTGTGATATTCATGTTTTGAAATTATCATTTATTAACAAAATAATCATTAATGTTAGGATTTTTACATATTAAAGTTGACATTACTCGATAAGTATCAAGAAATCGAAGCATTTGTTTTGTTTAAGAAAATTAGATACTATCTAACTAACCATCACACCGTTTATCCGGAGGGGTAAGCAGAGAGGATGGACCGCCAAACTACTCTATCTAGACACACCTCTTTGGCTTGTTGAATTGAAGTTTTATTATATTTTATAGGAATGCCGTGTTTCTCTTTGCTGTGGCATTATCAAATGTAGCAATGTGAAACATTTCAACAGCAAGGCGAAACGTGTCATTGCAATGAAAATTAATTATTTAATACAACAGCAACAAACCATTACGCCGTTTTCCCGTAGGGGTAAGCAGAAAGAATGGACCGCCACACTACTCTATTCTGACACACCTCTTTAGATTCCTCCACATTCATACAACGAGTCATACACGCACGTCGATTTTTCCGACTTCTACATGACTAACCTTTAAAATTTTATTAATTTGATCATGCTATGTTTCCCTCGGTCTACCGCGACTCCGTACTCCATTTACATCGTTAACGTATACTTTCTTAACCATTCTTTCTCCATCCATGCTCCATATGTCCGAACCAACGCAGCGATCTTTTCATAATTTTGTTCATAATACCATCTTCCGTTCTACATTCCTTTTTTATATCAGCATTTGAGATTCCGTCGTACCTAGATCGTTCTACCACACATACGTCTAAGGGACCTTATCTCTACCGCATTTATTCTGCTCTCATCCTTCTTCTGGCATTTCCATGCTTCGCTTCCATACATGACCAGAACTCCATTGAGAACGGCTATTTTCGCTTTCATTGATAAATTATTGTTTTTTAAAGCTCCATTCACTTTGTTGCCCGTACCAACCCTTCTTTCGACGTCACTTATTTGAAACTAATGTAAACGTATTTTTATTTAGAAGTTTTATCAATCTCTATTTTATGGGAATGACATGTTTCGCTTTGCTTTGGCACTATCAAATGTAGCAAGCGAAACATGTCATTCCGATGAAATAAAATAAAACTTGTAGGAAACATGACATTGTGAACGGTGAAAATCTGAAACAAGTGAATGAATTTGTATATTTAGGAAGTAAATAACTAACTAACTAACCATCACGCCGTCTCCCCGAAAGGGTAGGCAGAAAGAATGGACTGTCACACTTTTACTGATGCGGCACTCCATCCTTCTCTTTTCGGCCCGCGGGAGACGCTGTGTGATGGGTTGCGAACCTCATCGCCACCAATAGGCATCTCCCGCGCACACTTCGATCGTCCAACACCCACAAAATAAATCTAAAATACAATGATACAAAATAAAATAACAAAATAACAAAATAATAATAATTTAACACAAAATGTTCTTTTTAGATGGTGCACATATTGTCTATTTAATTTATGTTCCACGAATCCACCGTTTTTTTTAATTTAGCACATAATGTAATAACTCATAATGTTTTTTTCGATGTTGCACATGTTGACATGGACGATCCGGACTTTTGTGTTTATTTAATTTATGTTACACGTATCCACCGTTTTTTAAATTAGATGTAATTAGGCACTTAACCAGCAAGAACTTAATGTTACGAAGGTTTAGGAAGTATTTTTTACAAATAATGGGACAGTGGAGAAGGATACTGAAAGAATGGTTGGGGCAGGCAACAGAGTAAGTGGTGCTCTTGAAGTTGTCATCGCAAACAAATGCCTATCCAAAAAGGCTAAGATAGCAGTGCACAATGGTGTTCTTGTGCCGACCGTGGAAGCGAAGCATGGAACTGCAAAAGAATAATGAAAGTAGAATAAATGCAGTAGAAATTAGATCTCTTAGACGAATGTGTGGATACTCTGTGTATGATAGAGTGTCGAATGAAAATATAAGAAGTGAATGCGGTGCGAATGATGGTGATATGAACAAAATAATGAAAGGATCATTAAGATGCTTTGGATACATGGAAAGAATGAATGAAGAAAGATGTATAATGGATTTTAGAGCTGATTGGACTTTAGATCAAGGAACAATCGTTAATATTCTTATTTATTGTTTCTTGAACAATGATGTAAAACTCCTTATCAAATAATTAATACCAATGAAAACGTCCATTCGATTATACATAATGGAACTGACATGTTTCGCCTTTCTTAGGCAGTATAAAATAATAATAAAAGTAAGTATGTTCTCCACTCTTCACTGTCTTTTTCTTCTAATTTATTTTGTAGAAAACTTAAGATAATAACTTAGGCAATGAATTAGAAGCTTTCAATAATAAACTAACTAACTAATTAACTAACCATCACGCCGTTTCTTTGAAGGAGTGGGCAGAAAGAATGGACTGCCACACTTTTCTTTCCTGACACATTTCTCTCGATTCCTCAACATTCATACATCGACTTAATTTATTTGATCGTTTTCCTCGGTCTTCCCCTATTTCTGGTTCCATTAACATCGTTAACATATAAATTTTTTTATCATTATTTTTTCATTCATTCTTTCCATGTGTCCAAACCATCTTAATGATCCTTTCATTATTTTGTTCATAACACCATCATTCGCACCGCATTCACTTCTTATATTTTCATTCGACACCCTATCATTCACAGAGTATCTACACATTTGTCTAAGAAATCTCATTTCTACTGCATTTATTCTACTTTCATCCTTCTTTTGCCAGTTCCATGCTTCGTTTCCATACATAAGGGTCGGTAGAAGGACACCATTGTGCACTGCCATTCTAGCTTTTTTGGATAGGTTTTTGTTTGCGATGACAACTTTAAGTGCACTATTCACTTTGTTGCCTGCCCTAACCCTTCTTTCAATATCCCTCTCCACTGTAAACATACTACCTAAATACACGAACTCAACTACTTGCTCCAGATTGTCACCATTCACGCTAATGTTGCAGACTATCATGATTTTGTATTATTCAAAAATCATTTCCTCAGACTTATTCACATTCATCATCATAATAAACACACGATAAACATAATCAAAATAATGCCTAAGAATGGCGAAACATATCATTCCTACAAATTACAATATAACTTCTAGAAAACAGACGTGCTAATTTTTGTCAAACAAAAATTCGTCAATTTAATTGATTATTGATGATTTTTGATAGATTTAATGCGGTAAATGTAAAAAAATGTTTAATAAAATAAAATTTAATATTTCGAACGTGGAATCTGATTTCCTTTTCGTTTGAATAAATGTGAATTACACCCAGGTAGCGCATTTTGTGAGTATAATGACACAGTACAGGTAGATAGGTTTATATTCGGTCCCCTCTATGAAATGTGGCAACGTCGCTTTCTCACCTGGGCTCCGTCCGACATGCCCACCTGTAGATCGGCCCGCCACAGTCGAACCGTGGCCGAGCGCCGCGCACCACGGGTGAAACCGGTCATGAGACGCGTGCGAACGTGCTGCATACAATCCTGTCCAAACCGCGTTCAAAAATAATCCTCCGACGCGAAGTTAAACGAGAAAAACAATTAAAAAATAATACAGTGATTTGAAATCAAACGTGTTCCAATATATTAAAAAAAAACACAATTTTAAACGTTTTTTTAATCTAAAATTGTGTATAATCGTGTGAGCATTTACATGCCTTGATAAAAGCGGGAAAAAATAGTGTATTTTTGTGTTTAAAATTAGTGTTTTTGTTGTTAATATATTTGTTTGGACATATTAATTCACCTGTTCTAAGTAGCCCCCGGAATTATCGAGCGGAACGCTTGTAAGTAAGTACACGTGGCATCAATACATTTCAAAATACGTATTTCGAACGCGGGCGAGCGTGTTTTGTTTTTAGTGCGTCACAATTTTGAAAACTTTCGAATGGTCCGGGTAAGAAGTTCTTGTTTGCATTCTAGTCGCGCGGATGGACGGCTTTGGCGCTGGTTTCTGTCCGCTAATTACCGCGGTTTTACCTTGCCAGTGCGGTCAAAGTTCGTGAAATTGCCGCAAAGGATACTTCGCAATCGAAAACTAGTTTTTTTTTCTCCTAACATGACTTTGGAATCAGGTTTTATGACGGAATTCTTACAAAAAAGCGTTGCATAACAGAGTTATCGATAAGTGTCTGGGTTTTACAAGATTTCAGCCATCGTTCGAGCACGGTAAATAAATGACAAGCGCAAGCGCCATTTTTATTTATGTATTCATAACCTAAATCACGGATCTACGTACATAAACATGTTTCAATCAACTAGAAACCAATCAAAAAGCATAAATAACCAAAGAGTTATATTGAAATGCGTATTAAATATATCGAAACAGTACAATATTTAATAATTAACATAACACGTTCGATCATCGATCAAAATAAAATAAAAAAAAACAGTAGACGCCACAATGCCCATGCAGAGAATTTCAACTATACGAGAATAATATTTCGTTCGTTTTCTAGAAGTTTCATTCTATTTTATGAAGTTTTATCAAACCAACTAATACCGTTCTGTCCTGACACACTTCTGTAGATTCATCTACATTCATACATCGTAACATGCACGCTCGTAAATTTTTCCCACTTCGAATGTAGTCGCCTTTTTGTATTTGATTAATTTAGTCATCAAATCAGTTTATTTTCTCAAAAGATATTACAAACAACAATTTTAGTTTAAGGCATTTATTGAGAATGTATGGAAGCAAAGCATGGAACTGCCAGAAGAAGCATGAGAGCAGAATAAATGCGGTAGTGATGAGGTCCCTAAGACGTATGTGTGGTAGAACGATATACGACAAAATCTCAAATGCTGATATAATAATGGAATGTAGAGCGGAAGAAGGTATTATATACAAAATTATAAAAGGATCGCTGCGATGGTTCGGGCACATGGAGCGCATGGATGGAGAAAGAATGGTTAAAAAGGAAACGTTAATGATGTAAATGGAATGTGGAGTCGAGGCAGACCGAGGAAAATATGGCATGACCAAATTAATCAAATTTTAAAGGTTGGTCATGTTAGAAGTCGGAAGAATCAACGTGCGTGTATGAATCGCTGTATGAATGTGGAGGAACCTAGAGAGGTGTGTCAGGATAGAGTGTGGCGGCCCATTCTCTCTGCCTACCCCTACGGGAAAATGGCGTGATGGTTTTTTGTTGCTGTTGGAAGGAATGTAGAGCTGAAGAAAATAATTAATGACGACCTTCGTGGCAGAGTGGTAAGAACTCTGACTGCTATACTGAAGGTCTCGGGTTCGATTCCCGAGGATGGCAGTGTGATTGTCACACTGTCTTTGTTTTGATGTAGAATTCACGTGACAATAAAATGGCGATAGATTACCTAACTATCACATGTCATGAGAATCAATATGATAGCTAAAAACAAATTGTATACAGTCATTTGGTTCAAACAACCTGTTGTATACCTAGAAAAAAAATAATAACATTTTTTTTTTAAATAACATTTTATATTTGATTAATTTGATTGTGCCACGTTTTCCTAGGTCTTCCTCTATTTCTAGTTCCATTCACATCGTTAACATATTTTTTTTTTCATTTTTTCTCATGTATATTTTTCATTTATCCGAATCATCTTAATGATCCTTTCATTATTTTGTTCATAACACCATCATTCGCACCGCATTCACTTATTATATTTCATCCGACACTCCATCATACACAGAGTATCGACACATTCGTCTAAGAGATCTCATTTCTACTGCATTCATTCTACTTTTATCCTTCTTTTGTCAGTTCAATGCTTCGCTTCCATAAATAAGGGTCGGTACAAGAACACCATTGTGCACTGCCAATTTAGCTTTTTTGGATAGGTTTTTGTTTGTGATGACAACTTTAAGTGCACCATTCACTTTGTTGCCTGCCCCAACCCTTCTTTCAATATCCCTCTCCACTGTAAACATACTACCTAAATACATGAACTCACATACTTGCTCGAAATTTAAATAATTAATACGAATAAAAACGTATTTTTTTTATTAGTTTTATTATAATACAATTTGGAATTGAAAAATAGCCTCGTTTATTATTAAACAAACTAGAATCTTTGGAAATCCTCAAGTCAGTTAAATTAGTAGAAAACTTCATTAATAATCAGATTCCTCCATTTGCTCCTTTCTCTTTAAATACTCTTTCTACTTTTAGTCTTCCAAGCTCCCATTCCCGATAATATTTTCAACGCAAATCAATCAATTATTAATATCTAGGCAAAATATATAATTTCGAATGTATGTTTTTTTCCAAATTACAATTTTATAATATCACTTATAAATATTAGACATGTATTATTACTAAGGATTGATTGTATCTCAATAGAGACGAAGATGTAAATTGTTTTTTTGGAAACAGAATATGGTGGTCGAGGCGTTTATAGGACTTATGACCTGCCATTGGTTGGGTTAAGCGATCGCTTTATATTATCAACATTCCCCATTCCGCACTTCTTACGAACACCACGTCTGACACATTTTTGGAAGTTGTATATATGATACTATGTTGCACCACACTTCACATGTTATTAGTTCAATCTACACTAGCGCCATCTATTAAGAATAGCTGTAAGCATTAAGCAGAAAAAATCTGACTGACTGATGTATTATTACTGTTAAAAAATAATTATTTGTTCTTAAGCAATTACTCCATGTTTTTATTTTTAATTTTACCTTTGTATTGTATCGATTTTTAAATGCGTTTTAATAAGCCTTTCATTATTTAGTTTTTTGTTATATATTTACACCGGAAGATAGAGGTCTCCTACGAAACATGTCGTGATATTTATATATATTTAAGTGCAAAATAAACAAAGTTATATTTCAATTTCAAAGTGTATTACAATTGAATTCCACGTTGTTAATGCTTTAATTTTCAGTTAAAAGTTTTATTATACTTTATTTTATGTGACTGTCATGTTTCGCCTGTCTCAATCATTTAATAATGCCTTAGACCAATCGGAACCTTTTCTTGTTTATTCAGGGGTGCCACAGGGTTCAAACCTTGGCCCACTCCTCTTCACTATATTCATAAACGATATTGCGAAGGTAATAAACTTCTCGCGGTTTCTTTATTTGCCGATGACCTGAAATTATTCCTAGACATAAATAATCCTGACGACTGTCCACGCCTTCAGTCGGATATTAATAAAATTGTTACCTGGAGTCACAGTAATCACATGAAATTCAATGTCTCTGAGTGCGTAATGTTATCTTTTACGAGAGCATTGATGTGTCCCCGTGGTTTTATTGATTGTAACTGAAAATAGAGCGTTTGGACTTATTAAATGTATTAAATTTGGCCGCAGATTCCCAAAAAAATCATACTAATGCAAAAAGAAGATAAAAATTTTTGAGTTGATTTTTTAGAGTTGTCTTGGGAGGAGTTTGTTGATGAAACAACTGAATGATTCTCTAGTGAAAAAGAATGGGATTTATCATCGTAATTAATCCACTGATTTATTAAGATAATCAAATGATTTTACAAAATGTATTCAATTACCAATATATTTTAATAAAATTTGTCAGTATATTTGAACTCTTACCTGTAATAACCGAATCCATCACATTTTTTTTTATAAGCGAGTTCCATGTAAAAATATTATATTTAAATCATTGATTTTTCAAGCATTCTTAACCGCCCTACCTTTGGGCTATTTTCCGAAAAAACGTTCAAAAAAGCAGGTTTTTTATTAATGAAATTTAATTATATTTTAATTTAATTTTTTTAATTTACGAAACGTCAAATACTCGGCTGCACACTTCGCCTGCCCCTTGTAAAACTATCATATTTATGAAGACTTGTACTCGAGTGTTGTTGGCACACGCGCGTGTCCCTACCAGTTTGTACATTTTAGATATATTACATTTTCTCAAGCGCGTACGTGATATGGGATAGCGCAGAATGGTACAGTCACAGTGAACGTATCACGTACTTTTTATTTATTTACTATTTTTGTTTAATTAAAAAAAAAACAATTGGGTTATATGGATACATTTTTAGATCTTACTTTTAATTATGTATTGTTTCAGGTATTTTTTATATTGAGATGTAGTGAGACTCCTTGTGTCTTTTGGTAGTTCATTGTAAAGTTTCAGTCCATTGTTCAATATGCTTGATTGTCCTGTCTTAGTTCGTGCATTCGGTAAGTGATATCTGTCACAGTTCCTGGTCCAGTGTCTGTGTATGTCTGAATTTTTAGTTAAATTGTAGCTGCTGTCTGTTGTCTCTTCCATGGTCACTCTGTGTACAATTTTCAAGGTCTCATATTTGGTCAGGTCTGAAATGTCCATTTGTTTTGTTTGTCTGTAAACTTGTATGATTGGGGTAAGGTAGTCAATGTTATATGCTAATTTTATTATTGTATTTTGTTGTCTTTGGAGTCTGGAGATGTCCTTTTGGTTTCCTGTCCCCCAGAAGGGAATCATATATGTCAGTCGGCTTTTTACATACGCTTCGTACATCATAACTTTTACCCTTCTTGGTATGTAATTCTGTATTTTGTAGAAGAGGCAGTATAGCGATGCTATACTCCCTCAAATACGTAGGGTGGTTAAAGAGATACGAACACATAGAACGGCAGTCAAATTCAAACAGACACACTCCAGCCCACGCTTTATATAGGATGGCGGAAAGGGTTGCTCATTGTAGAGTGTCTATTCAACATTCCCAAAAACTTTTTTTTTTAGGGGATAAATTCTACAAATTCGATTTATGGCCATCTACCTCTAAGTGTGACGTTTCGAAGATCCTTGCAGCCAACAGCTTCAGGGTGGTTATAAATGTGTGTTGGGCAAAGAATGCTTAACTCCTTCTACGCTGTACCGTGTCGCTGTAAGTTGACTAGCTCGGAGAACAGAGTTTGCCAGCCTTTCAAAGCGAAATAAACGTGTATGAGCCAACAGTGTGGCAACATCTATTTTATCTACCTGTGTGACCTTCTTACGAAATAACACAATCTTTGAAGACTCTATTCTATCTTAGATTTTATTAAAAAAACGAACTAACTAATTATCACGGAGAGATAAACAGAAAGAATGGACCGCCAAATCTTCTGTCCTGTCATTTTTCTTCGATTCCTCTACATTTATACTTCGTGTCATGCACGCAGTCGATTTCTTCAACTCTTTACATGGCCGACATGTAATATTATGACATGTAATACATTTATAAAACATTTTGAATGTATCTCAATAGAGACGAAGATGTAAATTGTTTTTTTTTGGAAACAGAATATGGTGGTCGAGGCGTTTACAGGACTTATGATCTGTCATTGGTTGTGTTAAGCGATCCCTTTATGTTAACAACATTCCCCATTTCGCCCTTCTTACGAAATTTGTCAGACGAGGTGGTCGTAATCCTTATTTATGTTTCCGTAATGTTGATGATGTGACACTGAAGATTCCACTTAACATTTTCAAAGAATGTAACGTAGAATGTTTTCCATTTTTAAAGTACCAACAATATCAAGTAAATAACACTGTTAAAAAATGATTATTTTTTTCAATTTGTTGACATTAGACAGCTGTCAGATACGATCGGCCCCACATTTATAATTCAACATTACACCCTGGTAAACAGTGATTTCGAGACGGCATTTGCTTAAAGTCTACAAGCAAATTCACTCGTCGACATTCTAGTACCATATCAGACCTTTGAGTGCAGCTTAGAAGTAATGTTCTCTTATCAGCTTGTGATATTGTGTTCTTGACATTTCAGCTGTTTTATGCACTGTTAAAATGGCGATTGAATTAAAAGTTTGGTTTGCATAATAAATTATTTATCTGATTGTAAACACATGCATTTAGGGCACACCGTCCAAACATAAAATTTCTTAAGGGGGGATATAGGTTTATAGCGACGTTTTTTTACTGATTTTCACGATTTTTTTGATAAGGAAAGGATGCATATAATTTATTGAAACTTTGGCTACATGTTAAACATATATTTAGGTTAATACATAACTAACTAACTAACCATCACTGCCACACTTTTCTTTCCTGACATATTTCTCTCGCTTCCTCAACATTCATACATCGTGTCATGCACGCGCGTCGATTTCTCTGACTCCTCACATGGACGACATTAAATATTTGATTTATTTGATCGTGCCACGTTTTCCTCGGTCTTCCTCTATTTCTGGTTCCATTTATTATTATTATTATTATTATTATTATTATTATTATTATTATTTTATTGAATCGCTCTTTACATCATGACAGCATGAGCCAAATCGATGTAAAGGGTATTTTATAGCTATCATAGTGATTCTCGTGACATGTGATAGGTAGGTAATCTATCGCCATTTTATTGTCACGTGAATTCTACACCAGACCAAAGACAGTGCGACAATTACACTGCCCTCGCCGGGAATTGAACCCGGAACCTTCGGGGTGGCAGTCAATGCACTTACCACTCGGCCACGAAGGTCGTCTTTTTTTTTTTAATGTCAATTTACATCATTAACATATAATTCATTAACATATAATTCATTAACATATGTCAATTTACATCATTAACATATAATTTTTTTACCATTCTTTCTTCATTCATTCTTTCCATATGTCCAAACCATCTTAATGATCCTTTCATTATTTTGTTCATGACACTATCATTCGCACCGCATTCACTTCTTACATTTCCATTCGACACTCTATCATACACAGTATCCACACATTCGTGCAGTAGAAATGAGATCTCTTAGACGAATGTGTGGATACTCTGTGTATGATAGAGTGTCGAATGAAAATATAAGAAGTGAATGCGGTGCGAATGATGGTGTTATGAAATAATGAAAGGATCATTCAGATGGTTTGGACATATGGAAATAATGAATGGTAAAAAAAAATTATGTTAACGAACTAGAAATAGAAAAAGAGCGAGGAAAAAGTGGCACGATCAAATAAATCAAATATTGAATGTCGGCCATGTGAGGAGTCAGAGATATCGACGCGATATATGAATGTTGAGGAAGCGAGAGAAGTATGTCAGGAAAGACAAGTGTGGCAGTCCATTCTTTCTGCTTACCCCTTCGGGGAGACGGCGTGATGGTTAGTTAGTTAGTTTTTTTTTAAGTCAAGTTTAATGAAATAAAATAAGTAACGTTTTGATGTAAAATCAGTTTCTATAACGAATTGCAAATGATGAAATTGGACGATTCTACGGAATTTCTAAATTACTTACGAAGCAATTTTATTAACATATCATCAGTACTGCTACGTTTATGACCTGATTAATATAACTAACTAACCATCACGCGGTTTCTCCGCAGGGGAAGGCATAGACGATGGACCGCCATACCGTTCGGCCCTGACATACCTATCTAGATTCCTTCACATTCATACATCGTAACATGCACGCTCGGCAATTTTTCCGACATCAAACGTGGCCGCATTTATTAGTATTATGTCCATCTGTCACAATATACTCGTAAGTTAAAAAAAAAATACATAAAATCTATTTTAATTTCAGTATTAGTGGTCTGACAATAATACATATTTAGTCTTGACATTTTACCATGGAACGCTACACGCTTCAACAACGCGTTGAAATTGTTAAAATGTATTATCAAAATCAGTGTTCTGTGATGGCAGTGCATAATGGTGTTCTTAACCTGACCCTTATACATGGAAGTGTGAAGTGGAAGTGGATATATATGGAAGTGAAGCATGGAACTGGCAAAGAAGGATGAAAGTAGAATAAATGCAGTAGAAATGAGATCTCTAAGACGAATGTGTGTTAAATCTGTATATGATAGAGTGTCAAATGCAAGTATAAGACGTGAATGCAGTGCGAATGAAAGTTTTATGAACAAAATAATAAAAGGGTCGTTAAGATGGTTTGGACACATGGAAAGAATGAGTGCAGACAGAATGATGAAGATGGTATAAATAAACGACGTGAACGGAGCTAGAAATAGTGGAAAACGTGGCACGATCAAATCAATCAAATATTAAATGTCGGTCACGTGAGGAGTCGGAGAAATCGACGTGCGTGCATGAGAAGATCTATGAATGTATTTATTTTAATAAAAATCACAAACATTACAGACATATAATTCCAGATCGTTTGCAATTACATTATAAGAATTTATAAGAGAAGCATTAAATAAATAAAAAATTAGCTTAAGCATTAGAAAGAATCATAACATTGATATTGCATCCCTGAGGCAACTCACACTATCACGAAGTATGTCCACCTCCGAGGCTTCCCGATTATGCAATAAGATTGCCCTACCCACAGGCATAACCATAGGCAGGTTGGTTCTGCAAAGCGGCAAATAAAACGATCTGTGTTGTCTTTGATGAAGGTCAAAGACAACACAGATTATCAGGGACAAATATACCTACATCACTCAGGACATCCGAGTTTTGTATACGGCCGTCAATCAGCTGAAAGTAGTGAACTCCCAAGTGGATATTCTTCCTTCTCTCTAATGATTGGTAGCTTAGCATACCTAATCGAAGAAGCATATCAGGACAGAGCAGTGTGGCAGTCCATTCTTTCTGCCTACCTCTTTGTGAGAGACGGTGCACACTGGATCCATTTGGCAAAAACATGGACATAGGGGTCAAACTCCGAATTTTGTCCTGATTTTTTTAAATAAGGTCCTTTGTGGGTTTCCAAACCACTTTTACATCTAACTTTTTTTTTATATAACTGCTAATTTCCTAGAAAATAAAAATGTTGTTTTTTTTGTATGAAGCAAAACTGATTGTTGCAATTATTTCGGAATCAGTTAGATACGTCAAAACCAAACTTAGTAAGGATTATAGAGGGCATAATCTTCTACATTACTTGTTAGGACATCTACTTATCTCTGCCCGTTTAAAAGCAGCAGACATTATAAATCTTAAAGGCATTTCTTTTGGGAATGCTCGGAACCAATTCTCTACAGCTTCGAAGAGATGGACATCTAATTACCCATTTCTTTAGATTAATTAGGGGATACTTCGAGAACTCGGCCGTGCTGGAGGGTGTTCGGCTTTTTGCCCCCGATAGATATCTCCGACAGCGACAGCACAGATTGTTTTACCTACTGGCCGCCAGAACCAATCTGCCTCTGGTGACACTGGTGGGAAGAGCAATTAGTCTGCTGAACGCGATCTCCTCGGAGATCGACGCCTTTCATGTTAGTGAAAGTACGTTCAGAAGGCAAATACTCTTAATTCTGGAGAGTATCCTGTCTTCCTAATGTTGAACCATCTCTTATGCGTTTCTGGTAGTACCTATACTATACATAATATATTATTTTACCTGTTCTCAATAGATGCCTTAAAAATAAAATTTGTAATGTCTGTTGATGAAATAAACTGATTTGATTTATTTAATGGTTACGAGTATAAAGTGGTTTCGGATTTTTGTTAGATGCATAAATTATCATCGCGTTCATTTACAAAAGAATGGAGTGATTTTAGTATAATTGTGATCATAAACAAATCAGGTGAAACAAGGCAGATTACCCAAGATAGAGAAAAAATACACAAATAACAAAATAAGAAAAAATCACAAATTAAAATCAAAACCTTAACAAAGCTGTTATGAACAATTTTAGATAATTTATATCCATGTTTTTGCCAAATGGATCCAGTGTGCGGCGTGAGGGTTAGTTAGTAAGTTAACTTTTGGATCTAGCCTCACGTACGTGATGAAATAGCCGTTTTTGTTTTGATATTTGTACCGAATCTTTGGACTCAACTTTAGACGTTGAAATGAGGATATTGTCGAGGTAAATAAGATGTTTTTTTGTAAGATTTAAATCCAAAGAACTCTGATTGCGTCTGACGTGATAAAAACCTGTTTTTGCTCATTTGAGGTTAGGTTTGACAGGAGCGGAGCGCGCCTTTATATTTTTAAACTGCGTTCCAAAATTCAAAATTTTAATAAATTTATTTTTATAAAATCGTTGCGTTAAACACTGCGGAATTGCATAATGCTAATTTATTTTATTAATTAAAATATGTATTTAATTAAAAAGAAGGATGAAAGTAATTTCATTTCATTTATTTATTTTAAACATATCTAAAGTATTACAGATTTTTTTCCAATACACTAAAGATACAAGTTAGAGATACACAATAATAAGTAATACATAATAGATTAATAAAAAGAGCGAGAAACATAAGATGCATGACAAATTAATAATGTTTTAACATGAAAGTAGAATAAATGAAGACTACAGGGGAAAAACAAGGAATGTCTGTTAACCCTTAACGTACCGTGTTCAAAACAAAACGCTCGCTGCCATGTGGTAAATTCAGTTTACCGCTAACTTTATCTAAATATCAAGCATATGACTCGATGAATCAAAATTTAATTTATGTCATCTTGTAGGGAATTTCATTAGGAATAGATCGATATCTATAACATACATGGATTATTTGAAAAACATATCATTATTAATTTTTTTCTGGAACCATGCGATTTCTGATATGGAATGCGTCACAGCATACGAGCAACTGGACACCAAGTATAAACTTGTCTCGCGCCGCGCCGGCGGGGCGAGACTTTACGAGATTTTACGTATGATAAAGGCACCTAGGCAAAATGTATAGTACGTTCAAGACAACGAGTACGTATTAATATTTGTCCCTTTTGGTAAAGTGTTAATATTTTCACAGTTCTGATATTATTAAGTTGCGTGCTGCGTTTCCGTCCAGTCGGTATTATTACGTACCTATGAAAAAGGCCAAACATATAATTTATAATACGTTCAAAACAGCGAGTAAGTATTTGTCACTTTTGATAAAGTTGTAAATATTAGCAAAACAAATTCTACCTTAACACGAATGAAGGTGAGGGCAGTCTTAGAAAATATTTTTTTTTGGGATGAAGGAAGTAATTTTTTGCTTTTTTTTTTATTACGAAATATTGAGAACACTTCAATGGAGGATTACAATTTTTTTTATAATATTAGGGTCCATAGGTTTTAAGAAAATCAACTTTAAATTGGCAGTGGAAACTCAATTGACCACATGGCAACGCGACGGTTAAAATTCAAAATAAATGTAATAATGCCATCTAGCGGCATTTGTACGTATCTATCCACAGTAAAATTTTCATATTCAAAAATCATGTGTGTCATCGACTATGGTCAGATAATCGATTCATCTCTCATGCGTTCCTGGTATTATATATTTATTATATTTTATCTGTTCTCAATAGATATCTTAAACTATAATATAATAATTGTTTGTAATATTTGTCGTGAAAATAAATCATTTGATTTAATTTGAACAGTCAACCGGTTTCGCTGCTCTCGCCGGAGCTTCGTCAGGATTACAAAATACACTTGTAACCATGACAACCTATATAAGATTAAACGACTGTATCAATATTATTGACAATACTGGAATTGTCAATAATATTGATGGTGTAAGGGCCTCTTTATATCAATTCGAATATCATGTCAGTCTCTGACACTTGTAATGAGCATACCAGTCGCTTGTTTACATAAAAATACTGATAAAGCAATAAATAAAAAGTTATTATCCAATGCAATGTTTTTCATCGCCACGAATAAATATAAACTAACTAACTAACCATCACGCCGTTACTCCTAAGGTATCAGAAATAACGAACTGCTACCAGTGGCGGAACTCCCACAGAAGCCCAGAAGCCCGGCTTGCGTAAGAAATTTTGAATCAAAACCCAGAAATCTAAGTAATCATGCCCCCGCATAAACCAACAACCCACCAAATCACCATCCAACAATGTTCCCTTCAGACGTAAGAGGAATAGCCACAAGAGCTGAACCTCTGTAAGCCAGAAGAGTATTTGATTCAATATTTCTTACGCAAGCCGGGCTTCTTGGCTTCTATGGGAGTACCGTCACTGACTGCCACACTTTTCTTTCATGACATCTGTCGATTCCTCAACATTCAAACATCGTGTCATGCACGCACGTCGATTTTTCCGACTCATCACGCGGGCGAAATTCAATATTTGATTTATTTATTTATATTTTTCTTTTTCATACACTTTGTATACACAACTCTTATATTAAAAAATTAAATTAAATAGACATGTTTCGGACAAACAGTCCTTCTTCGTTAAAGATACATATTTATAAAAATATTATAAAATTGTTGTTGTTTACATGATGTGACAGATGTTAGAAGAAGGACTGTTTGTCCGAAACATGTCTATGTAATTTTATTTTTTAATAAAAAAAATTTATCGTGCCACGTTTTTCTCGGTCTACCTCTATTTCTAGTTCCATTTACATCGTTAACATATTTTTTTACTATTCTTTTCACGTGTCCAAACCATCTTAATGGTCTATTCGACACTATCATACACAGAGTATCCACCCATTCGTCTGTAGAGATCTTTTTCTACAGCATTTATTCTACTTTCATACTTATTTTGCCAGTTCCATGCTTCGCTTCTATACACAAGGGTCAGTACAAGAACACCATTGTGTGCACTGGCATTTAAAAAATTTTGGATAGGCTTTTGTTTGCGATGCCAACTTTAAACTTTATGGGTAACAAAGTGAATGGAGCTTTAAAAATAGTTATTGGAAACAAGAATTTATCAATGAAAGCGAAAATGGCCATAAACAAAGAAGTTCTGGTCCTAACGCTTATGTATGGAAGCTAAGTATGGAACTGGCAGAATAAAGATTAGAGCAGAATAAATGCGGTAGAGATAAGGTCCCTAAGACGTGTGGTAGAACGATGTACGCCAGAATCTCAAATGCTGATATAAGAAAAGAATGAAGAGCGATGGAAGGTATTATGAAAGGATCGCTGCGTTGGTTCGGAAATATGGAGCGCATGGGTGAAGAAAGAATGGTTAAAAAATATATGTTAACAATAGAAATGGAGTACGGAGTCGAGGTAGATCGAGGAAAACATGGCATGGCCAAATTAATCAAATTTTAAAGGTTGGTCATGTCAGAAGCCGGAAGAATCGACGTGCGTGTATGACTCGTTATATGAATGTGGTGGAACTAGAGAGGATAGAGTAGTGTGGCGGTCCATCTTCGTTGCCTGCCCCAACCCTTCTTTTTCTTTTTATTTCCTTCTATACAACAGGTTGTTTGAACCCAATTACTGTAGGTATACACATTAATTTTAGCTATTATATTGATTATTTTCATGACATGTGATAAGTAGCCAATCTATCGCCATTTTATTGTCACGTGAATTCTACACCAGACCAAAGACAGTGTGACAATCACACTGCCATCGCCGGGAGCCGAACCCGGGACCTTCGGTATGAAAGTCAGAGATCTTACCACTCTGCCACAAAGGTCGACTTTCAATATCCCTCTCCACTCGCCCATCCTTTGTTAACATAATATCTAAATATTCACACTCATATACTTGTTCGATATTTCTTGAAAGTAGAATTAGGTTTACATCCGTGAATATTTCACTAGTTGCAATATTATTGTCTGTAGACGGGCCTGAACTCAAAATGGCTGACCGCGCTAGTTAACGGAATATCCAACGGCACCCAGGCATTCTTACTGCCTATACTGCCTCGTATATCATCTCGCTCCTTCCCTCTTCAAGACTCACTACACTTAACTGTCAAACAAATATAAAGTATCTAACATATTTCGTAAGAAAACTGAATTCTCACAAAGTCCTTCGCCTGGTAGAATTCACGTGACAATAAAAATGGCGATATACTAGCTACCTATCTCATATCATGAGAATAAATAGCTAAAAAATGTATTCAATAATTGGCTGGTATACATTTTCATTTTTTCATTTTCATTTATTTATTTTAAACATATCTAAAGCATTACAGATTTTTTTCCAATACACTAAAGATACAAGTTAGAGATACACAATAATAAGTAATACATAATAGATTAATAAAAAGAGCGAGAAACATAAGATGCATGACAAATTAATAAAATATATATACCATACAATTATAATACAGATAGTACTTCCCTCAGATGAGCCAAACTATCACAAAATATGTCAAACTCCGAGGTGATACGATTAAGCAAAGATATTGCTCTACCTACCGGCATAACCATTGGCAGGTTGGTTCTGCATCGTGGGAGATAAAACAATCTATGGCCCCTTTGTCGAAGATAATTATCAGGGACGAACAGACCTACATCACTCAGGATTTCTGAGTTGTGTATACAACCGCCTATCAGTCGAAAGAAATATAATGTGACCATTCGTCCCATTTTCACCGGGACAATCCCGTTTTCAAGCAGCTTATCCCGGTGTCCCCGAAAACAGCTTCGGGACACCAAAATGTCTCTAACAAACTAACTAACTAACCATCACTCCGTCTCCCCGAAGGGGTACCCAGAAATAATGGACTGCCACACTTTTCTTTTCTGACATATTTCTCAATTCGATTCCTCAACATTCATACATCGTATCATGCAGCGCGTCGATTTCTCTGACTCCTCGCATGGCCGACATTCAATATTTGATGTCCCGTTTTTGAAAAGAAAGAAACTCGCAGTAGAATAAATAAATATATAAAAAAGCGCATTATATGTATGGAAGCGAAGCATGGAACTGGCAAAAGAAGGATGAAAGTAGAATAAATGTATTAGAAATGAGATTTCTCAGACAAATGTGTGTTACTCTGTGTATGATAGTGTCGAATGAAAATATAAGAAGTGAATGCGGTGCGAATGATGGTGTTATTAATAAAATAATGAAGGTATCATTAAGATGGTTTGGACATATGGAAATAATAAATGAATGAATAATGGTAAATAAAAAAATATATGTTAACGATATAAATGGAGTACGGAGTCGAGGTAGACCGAGGAAAACATGACGTGACCAAATTACTAAAATTTTAAAGGTTGGTCATGTCAGAAGCGGGAAGAATCGACGTGCGCGTATGACTCGCTATATGAATGTGGAGGAAACTTGATAGGTATGTCAGGATAGAGTAGTGTGGCGGTCCATTCTCTCTGCCTACCCCTGCGGGGAAACGGCGTGATGGTTTGTTGTTGTTGTGGTCATTAAGAGCGCTCGAACTTTGAAATGAAATAAAACTATATGTCTAAATGATATTGTCACACCCAATATACTAATTTAATCAGTTATATGGGTCATTTCTTGCGTATATCGCATATATTGCTCGCCAGCATTCTTCTATATTATAATTCAATGTATTGTTTGTGATATGATATTTAGCATGAAGAATGAATTATTGTTAAAATAAGAACAATGACTAAGATAAAATGCCCTTTACATCCAAACTCAATACAATAAGTGGAGATATCACAATATTTATTTAAAAAAAAATCTCATTGACGGTGTCTTCCCATTTGCGGTCGGAACAAATTTTGGCCCACTTGCGATCAATAAATATAATATGATAAAATGCACTGGTTACTGGTTCTAAATTTTGAAAATTTTGTTTGGTTCATGTGGTTCTCCCGTAAATTTGGAGATATTTCGTGTAAAAGTGAATTGTTTTGGCCAATTTGATTTTTGCCGCACTGTATAATAGTTCTGTATAATGGGTTCTGCCCGCGCAGGTTCGAATCCTGTCCTCAGCGATTCTTTTATGCATATCATTTTATAAAATTCGTAAGATGCGGGCGGGGACATTTTATTTATAATTTCCTATTAAAATGATATGATTTTTAGTAATTAGTTGTGTGAATATCAATAATACTTATTGGATAACATTTACGAATCCACCGGTTGATATTTAAAACATTATCAAAACATTTTATTTTATATCATTGTATTTCAGATAATTTGTTTTAGATTTATCATGTAGACGTTGAACGATCGAAGTGTGCGCGGGAGATGCCTTTTGGTGGCGATGAGGTTCGCAACCCATCACACCGCGTCTCTCGCGATGGCGAAAAGAGAAGGATGGAGTGTCTTCCCATATGTATTGAAATATTTGTATTTTGTTATTTTATTTTATACCATTGTATTTTACATGATTTGTTTTAGATTTATTTTGTGGGTGTTGGACGATCGAAGTGTGCGTGGGAGATGCCTATTGGTGGCGATGAGGTTCGCAACCCATCACACCGCGTCTCTCGCGATGGCGAAAAGAGAAGGATGGAGTGTCTTCCCATATGTATTGAAATATTTGTATTTTGTTATTTTATTTTATACCATTGTATTTTACATGATTTGTTTTAGATTTATTTTGTGGGTGTTGGACGATCGAAGTGTGCGTGGGAGATGCCTATTGGTGGCGATGAGGTTCGCAACCCATCACACTGCGTCTCCCGCGGGGCGAAAGAGAATGATGGAGTGCCGCATCGGTTAAAATGTGACAGTCCATTATTTTTGCCTACCCTTTCGGGGAGACGGCGTGATGGTTAGTTAGTTAGTTAGTAAAATGCAACTAATATCAGAGGTGTTCTCAATTGCAGTCAATAAAATAACTTTATAAATTGACAATTGCAAAATTAGCATTTTTAAGCCAAGATTCACACACAAGACATTTTCAAATCAAATAAAATAAAATCAGTTTATTAACTCAAAAGACATTACAAACAGGACCATTCTTTCTCCACCCATGCGCTCCATATGTTCGAACAAACGCAGCGATCCTTTTATAATTTTGTTCATAATACCTTCTTTCGCTCTACATTCCTTTCTTATATCAGCATTTGAGATTCTGACGTACATTGTTCTTCCACACATACGTCCTAGGGACCTCATCTCTACGACATTTATCCTACTTTCATCCTTCTTCTGCCAACTCCAAGCTTCACTTCCATACATAAGGGTCGGCACTAGAACTCCATTGTGCACTGCCATCTTTGCTGCTGCATGAGATAACTGAAAATAAAGTGCAAGAAAACGATGTATGATAGAATATCAAACGACGAAATAATTAAGAAGGTAAGGCAGATGATTATATTATTAGTAAAATTAAAAAAATTATCACTTAGATGGTTTGAAAAATCGACGAGCGTTCTTGTAACGATGTATGAACATAGGTATATCAGGATGGTGAAGTGTGGCGGTCTATCGTCTCTGCATATCCCTCCGGAGAAACGAAGTGATGGTTAGCTAGTTAGTTTATTTAATAAATCTGTCCCGATTACCATCGGCTTCATAAATAGAAATATTGAAATGAAATCGCTGATATAAGATTGTGAAATTAATTTATTCAAAAGTTTTGAAATCCATGCAGTGCCGGATGAGGCATATAGCAGAAGTAACGAGTGCTACAGGACACAGATTTCTGAAAGACCCGCTAGACTCTCTACGGACCTATAGACTCTCAATTATGGAAGTGTAGAATTGAACTCCTTAAATACTCCTTAACAAGTGCCTAGAACAAGAGGCCATACCCGAAAAGTGGAGAAACGCTGAAGTTATATTATTGCATAAAAAAGGGGACCCAGAGAACCTAGAAAACTACCGACCAATAAGTCTGTTATCCCACCTATACAAACTTCTTACTAAAATTATGACGAACCGTTTAACACCTAAACTAGATTTTTACCAACCAATAGAACAAGCTGGTTTTAGAAAAGGGTTTGGAACCACAGACCACATCCAAACTCTACGATTGCTAATTGAGAAAGTCACAGAATATAATATTAAAATTCATCTTGCATTCATTGACTACAAAAAAGCCTTTGACTCTGTAGAACAGTGGGGAATAATAAATGCGCTAAATGAAGCAAGAATTGACTCCAGATACTCAAGGCTGATCAAATTTATCTATGACCACGCTACAATGGATGTAAGGATTGACGAGGACACAAAAACGGGGAAAATCAATATCAAGAGAGGTGTAAGACAAGGCGATACCATCTCACCTAAACTTTTTACGTTAGTTCTAGAAAGTATCTTTAAAACATTAAACTGGGAACATAAAGGGATAAAAATTAACGGAACATATCTGAGTCACCTCCGCTTCGCAGATGACATAGTACTCATCAGTGATGATCTGGAAGAACTTCATACCATGATAAAAGAGCTCCACGATGCCTCCCTGAAAGTTGGTCTACAGATGAACATAAATAAAACCAAAATCATGAGTCCATCCAACAGCAGTATCACAATCGATAATATGAAAATTGAACCTGTTGAAGAGTATATTTATCTTGGACATAAGATCAAATTAGGGAAGGAAAATCAGACAGCGGAAGTACCCAGAAGAATTGGACTAGGTTGGGCAGCCTTTGGGAAACTCAATCATATCCTTAAAAACAAGGATATTCCCATGAATTTAAAAAGAAAAGTGTTTGAAACATGTATCCTCCCTGTGCTTACATATGGTCTGGAAACTATCACCTTAACTGCGAGGACCATATATAAATTAAAATGTACACAGCGATCTATGGAGAGACAAATGTTAGGCATAAGTCTGAGAGATAGAATCAGAAATGAAGAAATCAGACGCCGGACAAAGGTTGTCGACGTGGTGGATCGTATTGCCAGGCTAAAGTGGCAATGGGCAGGTCATGTTGCCAGACAGGGAACAGACAGATGGGCACCCAGAGTCCTAGTATGGAGACCATGGGACATGAAAAGAGGAGTGGGCCGGCCTCAGAAACGTTGGGCCGATGATATTGTCCCTGTCGCGGGTAGCAGGTGGATAAGAGAAGCCCAAAGAAGAGAAAAATGGAAGAAATTAGAAGAGGCCTACATCCAGCAGTGGAGAGACGGCTGAAGAAGAAGAAGAAGAAGAAGAATTGAACTCACAAAGATGCTTGAAATTCGATTAAATCCAATAGAAATAAGATCTATTAAACCATAGATTCACAAACTTTTTGTCTCGCAGATCTCTTTGTCGATTATGTCTTTTTCGTGTAGAGCAGTGTTTCCCAACGTGGGGGGCACGCCCTACCAATTTGAATGTCATGGGGGCCAATACGCAAACCATTTACATTGTTGTCAAAAAAATGCATTTTCGAAAAAATATATATTGCAGTGTTGGGGTAAATGGGGACATCACGCCATGGTTTGATATCACAAAGGGTGTTAAGCAGGGCTGCGTGATGTCTCCATGGTTGTTCAATCTGTATATGGACAAGTGTATGAAAGAACTGAAAGGAATAAATGCTGGTGCTAAGATGAGTGATTTGTCTGTAAATTGTCTGCTTTAAGCGGACGATGCCGTTCTAGTTGCGGATAGTGCGGACGAATTACAAGTCTTGGTGATGAAGCAAATGACAGTTACATAAGTGTGAACGAAGAGAACTTGGAGCAGGTGAGTGAATATGTGTATTTAGGTAGCATGTTTACAGCGGATGGCCGAACGGATGTGAGTAACTCTATCGCATGCCTAATGCCTAACATCATTTCAAGTGAGTCCTGCTGCTTTAACCTTGTCCTGCAGGGCTCTTCGCCAGGTGGCTCTAGGTCTGCCTCGCTTCCTTTTTTCCCCCATAGGGGACCAGTCTAGTGCGTCCTGAGCGATGCAGCCTGGGTTCCGTCTCATACATACATGCAGAGGTCATATACATACATACGATAATAATTTTATTTTGTTAGTTTTATTTAAAATACTAGTTTTTTTACATACCTCTTCTTCTTCTTTCGGTGCCGTGTCAGGTCACCTCAACGCTGGCAATCACTGCAGCAAAGGCATCTCTATCCTGCGCCACTTGGAACAGGTTCTGAACTCTTGTTATTCCTGTCCACTCTTTGATATTCCGCAGCCGAGCAGCTGCCTTCTACCAACTCCCCAACGTCCTTCCATTTTACCAATTAATATCAGTCGAAGGAGGTGGTATTTTCTCCACTTAGCACATGACCCAAGTATTAGACTTTTCTATAATAATTTTCACACTCGACAACAGCTTTGGCTCTCTGTAGTACGTCTGCATTACTGACCCTATCGGTCCACGGTATACGGAGCATTCTGCGGTATATCCACATCTCGAACGCTTCCAACCGGTTCATTACATTCACTTTCAGAGTCCAGGTTTTGCAGCCATATAGGTAGTAGAACAGACCATATATAACATTTAATCATTCTTTATCGGAGTTAATGGTTAAGTGCCTAATTACAGCTAATTTAAAAAACGGTGGATACCTGTAACATAAATTAAATAAACACAAAAGTCCGGATCGTCCATGTCAACATGTGCAACATCGAAAAAAAACATTATGTGCTAAATTAAAAAACGGTGGATTCGTGGAACATAAATTAAATAGACAATATGTGCACCATCTAAAAATAACATTTTGTGTTAAATTATTTTTATTTTGTTATTTTATTTTATATCATTGTATTTTATATTACTTGTTTTAGATTTATTTTGTGGGTGTTAGACGATCGAAATGTGCGCGGGAGATGCCTATTGGTGGCGATGAGGTTCGCAACCCATCACACCGCGTCTCCCGCGGAGCGAAAAGAGAAGGATGGAGTGCCGCATCAGTAAAAGTGTGACAGTCCATTCTTTCTGCCTACCCTTTCGGGGAGAAGGCGTGATGGTTAGTTAGTTAGTTAGTTTTATCGGAGTTTCAAGTTAAGATTATCATTGCCAAAGAATGTTCTCATTTTATTAAATGCAGCTCGTGCAACTTCAATTCTGCATTTTATTTTAATGTCCGGGTCTTACATACCTCTGACTGCCTCTAACCCCTAAATACAGCACTGAACCAATACATATTTGATCGACTAACTTTCCAATACATACCTATATGGTATATATAACTTTACTAATAACTTGATGCCCTAGAAAATACGGATTATTTATTTGCATATTCATTAAGATATACATATAATTTTGGAAGTGGTTTTAATCATGTTTTTTATACCAAAAAGGTGTAATTCGACATATGATAGTGAATGAAAGTCCTCCATTTTATGAACTAGTTGTGTGGATACTCTTTGTATGAGTGTCTAATGAATTCATTCCTCTTGGGCATGCTGGGGACCAATAGTTTACAGATAAGAAGGGATGGGTGCACACTTACCCATTTCTTCAGACTTATCAGGGGATTCTTTGAGAACTCCGTCATCTTGGAGGCTATCCATCTTTATGTTCCGGATGGTTATCTTCGACAGCGTCAGCACAGACTGTTTTATCTCCCAGCATGCAGAACCAACCTGCCTCTGGTGATGCCGGTGGGGAGAGCAATACTGCTGAACATGATCGCTTCGGAGATCGATGTCTTTCATATTTGTGAAAGTACATTCAGAAGACAAATACTCTTGACTTTGGAGAGTACTTTGTATTCCTAATGTCGAACCATCTCTCATGCGTTCCTGGTATTATATCGTGGGTATACTGGCAAAAAACGTTAAGTCGAAAATTGTCAGTTTTGAGTTAGTGATGCAGTATTGTAAAGTTTACAATGCTCTACAAATTGGCAAAATACACGAAGTCGAATGAAATAGATTTTTTCTCTAGTTTTAAAAATAAATTTAACGTTAAATCGTACAAAAGGTATTTCATACAGGCTAAAAGCTTCAAAAAACTTAATATTTTTCGAAGAGTCTTGTTGAACATTTTTGTACTGGAAAAAAACGTTAACTCTACTTATTGTCTTCGGCTGAAAAAAATTCCCTCGATTGACTTTTGACAACGACACTTATATGTTTCAAATTTAAAGAAAACTTAAATGTTCGATTTCTCAAAACAGCGATTTTAGACTTAACGTTTTTTGCCAGTATACCCACGATATATTCCTTATGTTTTACCTGTTCTCAATAGATGCCTTAAACTATAAAAAATGTTTGTAATGTTTTTTGAGAAAATAAACTGATTTGATTTGATTTGATTTGAATATAACACGTGAATGCAGTGCGAATGAAAGTGTAGATTAAATAGAAATAAGATCACTTAGATCATAGGTTGCCAAAATGTTTTGACCCATGGTCCGCTTTCAGATACAAAATTACACAAGGTCCCCCTGGTAATTTACTTAAAGTTCTTAATATAAATAGGATACGCCGATACTTAAATTGTTGAGTATCTAATATTTATTAAATAATCCTGATAAGAAAGACGAACCTGATGTTCTGTCAATTACGAACCTGTTATGAAATCATCAAAAAATATATATAACTACGAGAGAATTAAGAAATAGAAGAACTACGAATTTCAAAAAAGTATAGAAAAAAAAAAAATCGAAAAAATACATTATAAAGGTAATTACTATAGGTGAATAATATCAGAAAACATTGTCTTCTACAACCTGGGTGCCACTCCAGCAATCTTTTTGGGGTTCGCGGTGACGGCATCCTCTGCACGTGACCGGCCCATCTCAGTCTATTCAATCTGACCTGTGTGGAGAGACTGGGAGCTTTGTAAATATGGTACAGCTCGTCATTATGCCGCACTCTCCAGCCTTCACCGTCATTCACAGGCCCCAGAATTCTGCGCAGCACCCTTCTCTCAAAAGTATCCAGTCGCTCTGCAGATTTCGCTGTCATTGTCCACGCCTCACACCCATAGGTCACTACTGTTCGGATGATTGTTTTATACAGGTGATTTTGGTTTTCCAGTGTACGTTTCTTGATTTGAGCGCTGGTAGTAGAGAGAAGAATGTTTTGTTACCAATTGTGATTCTTCTTCTAAATTGTGATTCTTCTATCAAAAACTTTTAGTATGTAAAAAATTATATACATACATATGTAGGTACATTGTGTTATTACTCTGGTTTTTCCTTTCAATTTAAAACCTTGAAAGAGTCAATAGAACGGAATCGCTTGAAAACACCCTAAAGCTAAAAAAATATTTTGCCCATAATTCTAATTTTGCCTGAGAGTCAATGGATATAACATACGTGGACTATTTGTCCCCGGGTCAAGGATACTCATGATACAATCTCTTCTCAAGCCTCTAGCAATCTGAAATTACAATGTATTGCATATAACTGTAAGTTACTATAGATGAATGGTTCCCAAAGTGGCCTTTATCGACGTCCAGGAGTCGATATCGACTTGCAAGGGGTCTACGACAATTGTTGCAATTGTGTTCTTATATCATCATTTGAGATTCTATCGTTCCATCGTTCTACTACACATATCTTAGGTCGCAATGTTTTCATTTCTGCTACTCTAAGAGATGTTTGGTTCTGACAGTGTCTGCTCTTGCTTCGATTCCGTATGTCATTATGGGCTTGATGCATGTCCAAACATATAAACAAACATCTCTATCTTATAATGAACATTAGGATTCAGATCAGGGCGTTTAACCATTACAAATTTTTACGAACTTTGTCACTAAGTTCCTTGATGAAGGTGACCAAGTCGACACACAAGCCATTTTTCAAAAGCGTTTGATAAGGTGGACCACCAAATTTTGCTTCGAAAGCTTCAAAGGATTAGCTTTAGTGACAATCTGCTCAAGCTTTTCTCTAGCTATCTAACATCTCGAAAACAATATGTGTCATATGGACTTTTTCAGTTTTCAGCCTTTCACACCTCATCAGGGGTGCCACAAGGGTCCAATTTAGGACCATTAGTTTTCACGATATTCATTAATGATATTTCTAACGAAATAAAGTTTAAAAATTTTCTATTATTTGCTGATGGAGTAATTTTTTTCTCTGAAATAGAGAATCCCCCAGATTGCTTGAAGCTTAGGTGTGACATTCAGGGCATAACCCAATGGAATAAACGTAACAAATTATTCTTCAACGTCTCCAAGTGTTTTGTAATTTCATACATACGAGCATCGAAAACATTATACTTTCGCTATCTTATGGATGGGGTACAGCTTGAAAGATCTAGTACATCCAGAGATCTCGGTGTTCTGTTCGATGCTCAATTATCGTTCATTCTTCACATAGTTGCTCTATGTAATAGTTCCATTAAAATGCTTGGATTTGTTTTTATAAATGCCAAGATATTTTCGAACACACAGGTACTTCGGCGGTTATGAATTTCTCTGGTAAGAAGTCGACTGGAATATAGTGACATTATTTGGTCACCGCCTGGGATCCGATATTCTCTGATGGTGGAGCGAGTGCAGAAAAAAGTTCTGCGCTTTCTTTACCTCAGGGAGCGCGGTTATTACCCGTGTCTCTTTCCGACTGAATTCTTGCTAGGTATGCTAAGCTACCAATCATTGGAGAGAAGGAGGAATATTTACTTGGGAGTTCGCTTCTTTCAGCTGATTGGCGGCCGATACAAAACTCGGATGTCTAACGGATGTGTCATGCACGCGCGATTTCTCTGACTCCTCACATGGCCGACATTCAATATTTGATTTATTTGATCGTGCCACGTTTTCCTCGGTCTTCCTCTATTTCTGGTTCCATTAACATCGTTAACATATATATTTTTTACCATTTTTTCTTCATCCAAACCATCTTAATGATCCTTTCATTATTTTGTTCATAACACCACCATTCGCACCGCATTCATTTCTTATATTTTCATTTGACACTCTATCATACACAGAATATCCACACATTGGTCTAAGAGATCTCATTTCTACTGCATTTATTCTAATTTCATCCTTATTTTGCCAGTTCTATGCTTCGCTTCCATACGTAAGGGTCGGTAGACGAACACCATTGTGCACTGCCATTCTAGCTTTTTTGGATATGTTTTTGTTAGCGATGACAACTTTAAGTGCACCATTAATTCGTTAATAAATAAATATACAGATTTATCCCACATACGTTTAAGATTATATTTTTACTATATTTATTTAACTTTATTAACTGCAGAAACATAATAGGCATCTAACTTACGATGTATTTGTTTCAGGTTCCATCCGGAGTGCCGCAAGGTTCGGTTGTGGGGCCATGGCACAGTGCTAGGGGGACTGTCCAGGGAAGTGAAGTGAAGGGTCGCGATGGGCCGCGGACTGGAAGGGCAGGCCTGCGCCGTATGGGCCGCCACCGCAGGCCAGCAGGCCGCAGGGCTTGGCAGCGACGAGCAACCATTGGTGCTGCTCTCCTACATCATCTTAGACTTGCCCACGAACAAGGTAACTAACTCCTGCATCTTTCTTGCAAAGCTCCTCGGGGTCGGCTTATTTTTATCATACGACCATCAAGTTCGGTTATATGGAGTCCTTACGAAGCGAGATACTCGCTCATGTTAGAGAGGGTTCAGAAAAGGTTTCATTTCATTTTACTACTTCTACTACTTACTTTTTTACTATTTCCACTTTTGTCTTTATTTCAACAGCGACCGGTTTCGACAGGCTCGCTGGCTTTGACCAGTCTTTCGATGCCAGCAAACCTGGCGAAACCAGTCGCTGTCGAAATAAAGACAAAAGTGGAAGTAGTTAAAAAAAACATTAACTAACTAACCATTTCGCCGTCTCCCCGAAAGGGTGGGCAGAAAGAATGGACTGTCACACTTTAACCGATGCGGCACTCTATCCTTCTCTTTTCGCCCCGCGGGAGACGCGGTGTGATGGGTTGCGAATCTCATCGCCACCAATAGGTATCTCCCGCGCACACTTTGATCGTCCAACATCCACAAAATAAATCTAAAACAAATAATATAAAATAAAATAACTAAATAAAAATAATTTAACTGAAATGTTCTTTTTAGATGATACACATATTGTCTATTTCATTTATGTTCCACGTATCCACATTTTTTTTTAATTAGCAGTAATTAGGCATTTAAAACAAACCAACACCAGCAAGAACTTAAAAATAATATTGAAGAAATTATTCAAATTGTCATTGGAACAAATTAAAAAAATATTTTTACACCTGTCAAAATTCTTTATATAATATAAACGAAAAAACTTGTAAAATTTCAACATCATAACAGTACAAACGTATTAGATACGTGTCACAATTAACTATTATAAAGTGCGGCAACATTCAAATTGACCAAAACAATTCACTTATACACGAAATATCTCCAAATTTACGGGAGAACCACGTGAACCAAACCAAATTTTCAATATCAGAACATCGTTTTATTTAATTATTCGCTAAAATTATCGCTTCATTACCATGTATTGTCGCGTCCAAAGCATCTTTGGATATCTAAACATCTGTTTTTGGTGTAATCTAGAGATTTTCATCTGTTTAAATATTAGATTTAAAAAATGGCCACACTATCTTATCATTTTGTCGAGAGATTCTTAGATATGGTGTCTGTTTTGTTTGCTTATTGCACCTTTCTAACATTATAATAATTATAATAATATGCTAACTTCTAAAGCGCCGATTTTTTTATGTAATCACCTCAAGGGCGCATTAAGACGTGTTTTAAATCTAAATGTGAACGGTGCATCTGATTGATATTCGCGATCGATTAGAAAGTATAATAGAACAAAATATGCAGGTTTTAAATTGGGTATCTAGAAGATCTGAAGTCTGTCGGATCATGTATGCATCTGAGGTGTAAAGGAAGATTGTTTTAAGCTGATAGACCAGCCACCGCAAACCCTCGGTTGCCGGGAAAAAGTGGATTGAAACGGCACAGGATAGAGAAAAATGGAGACAGATGGAAGAGGCTTACATCCAGCAGTGGAGGGAAGGCTAGGAAGAAGAAGAATAATATAATTAAAAAATAATCTCTGAGATGGTTTATACATATGGAACTAATGAACGAGATAAGAATGGTTAAAATGTTGTATACAAGCAGTGTGAGTGGAAAGAGAAGCCAAGGAAGACCAAGGAAAGCATGGCATGACCAAATTAATGAGATACTAAAAGCTACATTCGAAGTCCGAAAAATCGACGAGCGCGCATGTAATAATTTATGAATGTAGAGGACTATAAGTACAGTATGGCGGTCCACCTCTCTGACTCTTCCCTCCGGGGAAACGGCGTGATGGTTAGTAAATTAATTAGTTACATTTAAAAATATTTAATGATATTAGCCAATTATATATAAAAATTCAAATCCTTAATTTTTTTATTCGATTTTGGCGCGCCACCTCTGTTCGCTTGTTTATTTCATCTGCGTGATTTTCGATTGGTCCATGCCGCCATGTTTGATCTGGGTCTCTCGCGTCCCATTGGCCGGGTACAAATATTAACTCTGACCTGGTCGCAGTTCAAATTACGCGACCAATCAAAGCGGCGACTATTTTTAACTTTGCATTCTATTTGACAGCTGTCAAAAGTGTTAAAAATAACTACTTCTAGGATTGTCATAAAAATGGGGTATTTTTAATTATCATTTTTTATATTTTCAATGATTTTTTTTAGAATATAATGTCTATTGTATGTAGACAGGACTGCATGAAGGATGTTGAATTTTTTGAAAATAATATTAGGTACCAATTGACAAAAATATTTTTTTAATGTATGACGGTTTGTGACATAAGTGCGAACGGTATGAAATTAGAGCAAGTTACCGAATTTATTTATTTGGGAAGCTTGTTTACAAGAGAGGGAATAATTGAGAATGGTATCGAAAGAAATACTGCAAATATAAATATACTGACTGAAGGAAACACAGTGCATAATTGAGTTTTAGTACCGACCCTGATTATTAGACTTAGACCCTGATTATTACAAGTGTAACTTGGAGTTGGCAGAGTAAGGATTAAAGTGGTATAAATGCCGTAGAAATCAGGTCACTAAGAAGAATGTGCGTAAAACAATGTATGATAGAATATCTAATGATGAAGTAAGAAAGGAATGTAATGCGGATGAATGCGTCCTAAATAAAATTATGAAGTCACTAAGATGGTTTGGATATATGGTACGAATGGATGAGGGAAATATGTGAAATGTAAATACATAATATATTAATAATAAATTTGTTGCGTACAAGTAGTGTGAAAGGATAAAGAAGTCGAGGAAGGCCAAGGAAGACATGGCAGATAAAATTAATCCATTACTGAAAGGCGGACAGGTTCGAAGTAGGAACAACCGACGAGCGTGCATGTCACGATGTGTGAATATAGAAAGGGCGCGAGGTTATGTCAGGATAGAAGAGTGTGACGGTCCATCCTATCTGCTTACTGCTCCGGAGAAACGGCGTGATGGTTTAATTAGTTAGTTTTTCACTGGGTTTATTTGCACATTAATGGAACGCATGGATGAATGAAGAATGGTTAAGAAAGTGTACATTAACGGTGTGAATGGAGCACGGAGTCGTGGAAGATCGAGGTAAACTTAGCATGACCAAATAAATCAAATTTTAAAGGTCTGCCCTGTTAGAAGTCTAGTTAGAAGTTTACATAGGTAGGTATACCTTCTTCCCCATTATGTCTTCACTCATTCTTTTCATGTGTCCAAACAATACTATCGACTCTTTCATTATTTTGTTCATAACACTTTCATTTCACTCAAAAGAACCCTCAGGATGCAGGTTATCCTTATGACAGAATGCTGGAACAGGTTGCAAAGTTTAGATATCTGGGAGTGGATCTGCTCAGTCAAAATGATCTTGTCAGTGAAATATTAGAACAAGTCAACAAGGTTTCGGCGGTATCAGGTTGTCTCAAGGATATAATATGGAAAAACAAGTATATGAGAACTGACAGTAAGGTCAGAATATATAAAACCTGCGTAAGGCCTATACTGACATATACCATTGAGGCAGAGATGAGGACGTTGAGGATGATAGCAGGAAGGACTATTCGAGATAGGGTGAGGAACACGGTTATCTGCGAGATCTGCAAGGTGGAAGATGTCGTGAGATGGGGTAGACAACGCAGAAGATACTGGAATGCGCACGTGCAGAGGATGGATCCCACCAGAATCCCACACGCTGTGGCGCATCAGATTCCTGCCGGCTGCCGTCCCCCGGAAGACCGCCGAAGAGATGGAGAGATAGCTGGGAGTCAACCTCCCAAGAGAGGCCAGCCTGATTTCAGGAATAGACCAAAGGTCTATAAGGAGAAGAAGAAGAAGAAGACTTTCATTCAATTATTTTATTTGCATTTGACACTATCATATACAGATTTCGTCTTAGAGATCTCATTTCTACTGCATTTATTTTTCTTTCATCCTTATTTTGCCACAAGGTGTGTTTGCCACATACACAAGGTTCGGCACAAGAACACCATTGTGCACTGCCATCATTGATTTTTTGGTTAAGTTATAAAAAAACAGTATTTTTTTCATATGTCCAAACCATCTCAGGGATCCTTTTTTAATTTTATTCATGGTACAGTCATCTGCCTTACATTTCTTTCTTATTTCATTATTCGGTATTCTATCATACAACGTTTTCCCGCACATTCTTCTTAGTGATCTCATTTCTACGGCGTGTATCCTGCTTTCATCCTTCTTTTGCCAGCTCCAAGCTTCACTTCCATACACGAGGGTTGGCACTAGAACTCCATTGTGTACTGCCATCTTTGCTTCTGTGGATATATTTCTATTTGCATTAATGACTGAGAGAACGAATGGATGAGAGTAGAATGGTTAAAAAGTTTTACACAAGCAGCGCGAGTGGGAAAAGAAGCCGAGGACGACCGAGGAAAACGTGGCATGACCAAATTAATCAATGACTAAAAGGCGGCCACATTCGAAGTCGGAATAATCAAAGTGCGTGCATGGTATGATGTATGAATGTAGAGGAAGCCCGAGAGGTATGCCAAGACAGGGTATTGTGGCGATCCATCCTCTCTGCCTACCCATCCGGGGAAATGGCGTGATGGTTAGTTAGTTAGTTATAGTTAGTTAGTTATATTAGTTAGTTAGAGCGGAAGTCCCTTCCACGGGCAATAGGCCTAGCAGGGCCGAGCTCTCTGATTGGTCCGCAGAACAGCCAATACTGGCACGCACATGTACCGTTACTCCATATCATTTAGCAGCCCACATGGTGCAAAGACTCCGAACCAGCTTTTACAAGTTATTTAAACACGAATGCAGTAGAATTGAGAAAAACTGTATGATAGAGTGTCGAATGAAAATATAAGAAGTGAATGCGGTGCGAATGATGGTGTTATGAACAAAATAATAAAAGGATCATTAACCACCCTACGTATTTGAACGCATGTGATACGTTCACTGTGACTGTACCATTCTGCGCTATCCCGTATCACGTACGCGCTTGAGAAAAAGTAATGTACCTAAAATGTACAAACTGTTTGGGATACGCGCGTGTATCAACAACACTCGAGTACAAGTCTTCATAAATATGATAATTTTACAAGGGGCAGGCGAAGTGTTCGGCCGAGTATTTGAAGTTTCGTAATTTAAAAAAATAAAATAAAAAAAATAATTAAATTTCATTAAAAACCTGCTTTTTTGCACGTTTCTCGGAAAATTACCTGAAGGTAAGGCAGTTAAGATGGTTTGGACACATGGAAAGAATGAATGAAGAAATGATGGTAAAAAATATATGTTAACGATGTAAATAGAACTAGACATAGAATTGGAAATCAATCAATCAATAAATCAAATATTGAATGTCGGCCACGTGAGGAGTCAGAGAAATCGACGCGCGTGCATGACACGATGTATGAATGTTGAGGAAGCGAATTGAGAAATATGTCAGTCAGAAAAGTGGGGCAGTCCATTCTTTCTGCCAAAGCGTTCGCCTAGTACAAATTTCGGGGATCGAGCGTTTGCGGTAGCCGGTCCATCAGGTTGGAACAATCTCCCTTCACACCTCAGATGCATAAATGATCCGACAGACTTCAGATCTAAGCTGAAAACCCATCTTTTTCATATTTCATACCCAATTTAAAACTTGCATATTTTGTTCTATTATACCTACTTTATAATTGATCGCGAATATCAATTAGATGCAGCGTTTACTTTTAGATTTAAAACACGTCTTAATGCGCCCTTGAGGTGATTACATCACAGAAACGGCGCTATAAAAGTTAGCATATTATTAACTAACTAACTAACCATCACGCCGTCTCCCCGAAAGGGTAGGCAGAAAGAATAGACTGTCACACTTTTACTGATGCGGCACTCCATCGTTCTCTTTTCGCCCCGCGGGAGACGCGGTGTGATGGGTTGCGAACCTCATCGCCACCAATAGGCATCTCCCGCGCACACTTCGATCGACCAACATCCACAAAATAAATCTAAAACAAATAATATAAAATACAATGATATAAAATAAAATAACAAAATAAAAATAATTTAACACAAAATGTTCTTTTTAGATGGTGCACATATTGTCTATTTAATTTATGTTCCACGAATCCACCGTTTTTTAATTTAGTACATAATGTATACATAGCATATTTTATTTTTTATTAATAACCCTTCGGGGAGACGGCGTGATGGTTTGTTAGTTTTTTTTATTTGATCGTGCTACGTTTTCTTCTGCCTTCCTCTATTTCTAGCTTCGTCATTCCTCGATTTCTTTTTCCATTCACACTGCTTGTATGCAACAAATTTATTATGAATATATTATGTATTTACATGAATTCATCGGAAATGCGTAAGGAAATGAAAATACAAATTATAATTTCCATTATCGGTTCAGAGAGTAAATATTGTCTGGGCAAACATTCAGGTGAAAATTAATGCACATTTTACAGTGGTGGCAGGTGATGATTTTACTAATGAAATCATTTAATGTTTATATTCGAATAATATTAATAATGCCCATTTCAGTACGAGCATAAATAACTAACTAACCAACCATCAACCCCACACTGTTCTGTCCTGACATACACTTTCAACGTTACGGCCGTTCAAATGCAATACTGACCCACTGCAGTCAAGCCGTCCGAATGTCATCCATTTGGTTTTACCGACCTTTCGAGTCGAGCTGGAGTTGACAGGGAACTGTTATCAACTATCAAGGTTCGAAAGATCTCACATCTGGGTCATATAGGTACTGCGTGGGGAAAAGTATCACCTTTTCCAACTGATATTGGAGGGGAAAGTTGAGGGACGCCGAGGGCCCGAGACAGATGTCCTAGCTGCGAAACGTGAGAGTGGAACGGCGTCCGAAGTGTGGAAGAGCTTTTTTTTTTTCTTCTTCGTCTTTTTATTCTGTCACACCTCCGTGGTGCATAGGGCCTCAAGGAATCTTCTCCACCCGACTCTATCGCATGCCTGATGCTTAACATCGTCCCAAGTGAGACCTGCTGCCTTAACCTCATCCTGCAGGGTTCTTCTCCAGGTGGCTCTAGGTCTGCCTCGCTTTCTCTTTCCCCCCATAGGGGACCAGTCTAGTGCGCCCTGAGCGATGCAGGCTGGGTTCCGTCTCAGAGTGTGACCGATCCACTGCCATTTGCGCCTAGCGACTTGTTCTCTAATTGGCTTTTCGCCTGCTATGGTCCAGAGAACGGCATTTGACACTGTTTGGGGCCAATAGATTTTGAACATTGAGCGAAGGCACCTATTTATAAACACCTGGAGTTTACCAATAACGTCTGCGGTAGACTTCCAAGTCTCACATCCGTACAGCAGTACGCTTTTAACGTTACTGCTGAATACTTGGAGCTTGAGCTTTCTCGAAATGATACCGGAGCGCCATACAGGGCGAAGCATAGCGAAAACTCCCCTTGCCTTGTCAAGTCTGCTGGCTACATGCTCCTCCGTACCTCCTGAGCCTGCTATCATACTACCGAGGTAGCAGAAGCTGGTCGTGGTCACAAGGGGGACACCGTGGAGCAAGATTGGGGTGGAGTCATTTGTGGACACTCGTAGGTCTACTGTCTTGGACATGTTAATCTTGAGACCTACTTTTGCCGCTTCCCCGTGAAGTCTACAAAGCTTCCGCTCCGCATCCACCCGGTTTACCGAAAGCAAACAGAGGTCATCAGCATAATCCAGATCCTCCAACTGGGTATCACGCATCCATGGAATGCCACGGGGACCGTCGAAAGAACGGCGCAACACATCCTCCAGAACCACTATGAAGAGCAGGGGTGATAGTAGACATCCCTGTCGCACTCCCGCACTTAGTTTGATGGCCTCGGAGAGTTTGCTCTGGTGCACTACACGACAAGAACAACCGTCATACATTGCCCTGATGACATTCACAATCTTCCGTGGGACTCCTCTGCAAATGAGAGTTGACCAGATTGAATTCCACGATAATGTATCGAAGGCCTTTTCAAAGTCGACAAACGTTAGGTACATGCTGTACTGCCATTCAGTGGCCTCTTCAATTATGATGCGGAGTGTATTTATGTGAGAATTATACTGAGGAGAATGACTAGTGCACTCGAAGGAGGTATGCGAGAGGAACAGGCTGGCTTCCGAAGTGGCCGGTCTTGCGTTGAGCACATTTTTTTTAATTTTAAATGGCGTAAATTTTTTTTAAATAAAGCTTGCGCTTAACCCAACCAATGACAGGTCATAAGTCCAGTAAACACCTTGATCATCCATATTCAGTTTCCAGTTTGCGTCTTCGTCTCTATTGAGATACAATTAAAATTTGAATTAACCACCCACCATGGGTGAAAATCCAGGATTCGTATACAAGTATAAGTATACATTCACAAAAAATATGTGGAAGAGCTGTTCCGAGCGGCGCAGGACAGGGACAGGTTCGCCTAGGTGATTGCCAGCGCTGGGGGGACCAGACAGGGCACTTGAAGAAGAAGAAGTTGTTAATGTACTACATACATATTTGTTTTTGCAGTAAAATTTGTAATTTCATAATCAATAAATGAGGCGAGGAAAAAAACGTTTTACACCTTATATTGCTAAAAGAATTAGCGCCTGTTTGATTATCGAGAAAAATCCCAATTAGTCCGGATAAACGACATTCTACTGTGTTCTCGTACTCTTTCTTGATGACATGCGAGTTTTTGCCTATTTATATTATGATTTAATCATGGCGTGCCGCCCCTGGCTAGAAGTCATTTTGTGGAATGTGCCGATACCTTCAAGCCATCATTATGAATGTTAGCTTCCTAGAAAATTATCAAATTATTCATAGGGAAATCTTGAAATAGCTTATTATCATAGACATATTTGCATATAATCATTCACAAATATAGCCACCATTTTGAGACCTTAAAAACCAGGATTATTTATTCATATATATTATTTATTCCTATGACCATACAACTCTCGAAGAGTTTTACCCTCCTTGATGATTTTTCGCCAAGCTCCTCGATCCTGCGCCTTTTGCTCCCAGCAGTCCGATTCCCTCATGTATGGAAGTGAAGCTTGGAGCTGGTAAAAGAAGGATGAAAGCAGGATAAACGCCGTAGAAATGAGATCACTAAGAAGAATGTGCGAGAAAACGTTGTATGATAGAATACCGAACGATGAAATAAGAAAGAAATGTAAGGCAGATGACTGCATCATGGATAAAATTAAAAAAGGATCCCTGAGAACAAGAAAAACATTGTGAGTGCCCTCAAGAGTAGTACCCAGTTCCATTTGTTTAATACTTTTCACGACTTTCTCCAAAGCAATATTAAATAGCATGGAGGATATGAGGTCACCCTGTCTCAGGCCGGTCATGACTTCAAATCCCTCGGTCATTTCCCTTCCGATTATTTATTTATGGTGCATGCGCCGACCCTTATTTGTGGAATAGAAGCATGAAACTGATAAAAAATTAGTAAAGTAGAATACATGAAATAGAAATTAGATCTCTTAGATGTGTAGTAATAATATGTATGATAGAGTGTCAAATGCAAATATAAGAAGTGAATGCGATGCGAATGAAAGCATTATGAACAAAATAATGAATGGCGAATAAGCCGATGCCAACCTTATGGACCAAGAACTAACTAACTAACCATCGCGCCGCACACTGGATCCATTTGGCAAAAACAGGGACATAGGGGTCGAACTCCGAATTTTCCCTGATAGTTCTAAATTAGGTATTTTGTGTGATTCCAAACCACTTTTGTTTTATAACTTTTTTGATAAAACTGCTAATTTCCAAAAAAAATGGTTGTGATTTTTTTGTATGAATCAAAACTGATTTTTGCAATTATTTCGGAATCAGTTGGATACGTCAAAACCAAACTTAGTAGGGATTATAGCAGGCATAATAAACTCTAAAGAACAATAAGGCTCCTGGCAGTGACGGGATTGTAGCTGAGATGCTCAAGGCAAGCGATACTTCTTCAACGAGCATCCTGGTCCCTCTGTTGGAACGCATATGGACCACAGAGAGGCTGCCACACGCCTGGAAGGAAGGACTCCTTGTAACAGTGCCCCAAAAGGGAGACCTGAGCAACTGTAACAACTGGAGGAGAATCACTATCCTTTCCGTGGTGACAAAGATCCTTGCGAGAATCATACTGAGGAGAATGGCTAGTGCACTAGAAGGGGGTATGCGAGAGGAACAAACTGGCTTCCGAAGTGGCCGGTCTTGCGTTGAGCACATAAACACACTCCGCATCATTGAGGAGGCCTCTGAATGGCAGTACAGCGTGTACCTAACGTTCGTCGACTTTGAAAAGGCCTTCGATATAATATCGTGGACTTCAATCTGGTCAACTCTCATTCGCAAAGGAGTCCCACGGAAGATTGTGAATGTCATCAGGGCAATTTATGACGGTTGTTCTTGCCGTGTAGTGCACCAGAGCAAACTCTCCGAGGCCATCAAACTGAGTGCGGGAGTGCGACAGGGGTATCTACTATCACCCCTGCTCTTCATAGTGGTACTGGAGGATGTGTTGCGCCGTTCTTTCGACGGTCCTCGTGGCATTCCATGGATACGTGATACCCAGTTAGAGGATCTGGATTATGCTGATGACCTCTGTTTGCTTTCTATAAACCAGGTGGATGTAGAGCAGAAGCTGTGTAGACTTCACGAGGAAGCGGCAAAAGTAGGTCTCAAGATTAACATGTCCAAGACAGTAGACCTACGAGTGTCCACAAATGACTCCACCCCAATCTTGCTCCACGGTGACCCCCTTGTGACCACAACCAGCTTCTGCTACCTCGGTAGTATGATAGCAGGCTCGGGAGGTACGGAGGAAGATGTAGCCAGCAGACTCAACAAGGCAAGGGGAGTTTTCGCTATGCTTCGCCCTGTATGACGTTCCAGTATCATTTCGAGAAAGCTCAAGCTCCAAATATTCAGCAGTAGCGTTAAAAGCGTACTGCTGTACAGATGTGAGACTTGGAAATCTACCGCGGACGTATATAATATTCAAGATCTATTGGTCCCAAACAGTGTCAAATGTCGTTCTCTGGACCATGGCTGCCGAAAAGCCAATTAGAGAACAAGACGCTAGATCGGTCACACTCTGAGACGGAACCCAGCCTGCATCGCTCAGGGCGCACTAGACTGGTCCCCTATGGGGGGAAAGAGGAAGCGAGGCAGACCTAGAGCCTCTTCGAGAAGAGCCCTGCAGGACGAGGTTCAGGCAGCAGGCCTCACTTGGGATGATGTTAGGCATCAGGCATGCAATAGAGTCGGGTGGAGAAGGTTCCTTGAGGCCCTATGCACAACGGAGGTGTGACAGGACAAAAAGAAGAAGGAGAATGTATTATGTATGTTTCATCGTTTTTGACTCTATATTATGTGTAATGGTTCCTTCTAATTATTAAGCTTGTTGGCATAGATTTAATTGCAATTATGAACCGACATATTTGTTTTGGTGTATTTTCGTAATAATATTTCTGCTGTGAAACTGTATTTGAAATGGAGGTTAAAACAATAAAAAGCGTATTTGAAACCCGACAACAGCATCTCGCGTTTCGACCTTTGGTGTTGCTAGGCGACCTTAGACTAAGTCTGTGGACCTTTGGATTGCAATATGGACTTTTGAACAGTCACTAGTTTCAACACTTTCAGGCCCGCAATAGGGACAGCAAACAATTAAAACAAAAACAAATATTCTTCATGATTCATGCATGTTCACAATAACAAAGGTGGAATGGGGAATGTTGTAATTACATAAAGCGTGCGCTTAACCCAACCAATGACAGGTCATAAGTCCTGTAAACACCTTGATCATCCATGTTCAGTTTCCAGTTTACGTCTTCGTCTCTATTGAGATACAATTAAAAATAAAAAATAAAAAAATACAAATATTCTTGATTATTATATATGTATTTAGTGAGCTTCCATTTGTGTTTAACGTCGACCGGTTTCGGTAGCATGCTGCTATCTTCTGGTCAGCAATAAATGCTTATTTTATTATATTACATATTTTTTAAACGAAACTAATGAGAAGCGCTGGTTTGTAGTAATTTGGAGTACTGCTCCATCATTTGGGACCCTGAAGAAAAAAAGTCATATTGAAACTAGAAAGAATCCAGAAACGATTTTCGAGATATAGTACGATGTAGACGTGCGTGTTTGACTCGCTGTATGAATGTGGAGGAAGCTAGAGAGGTGTGCCAGGAGAGAGAAGTGTGGCGCTCCATTCTCTCTGCCTACCCCTACGGAGAAACGGTGTGATGGTTTGTTGTTGTTGTTCTTTTTGTTGTAATACAATGTATCATAAAATAAAATTTATGTAACATTTATTGGACCGATTAAAAAAAAGTAAAGCATTTATCGAAATTGTTTTATTTATTATTATTGTTCACAATTAAGGAATTTATTTCTTAACCCTTAACGTACCGTGTTCAAAACAAAATCGAATGAATCAAAAATTAATTTATGTCATCTTGTAGGGAATTTCATTAGGAATAGATCAATATCTATAACATACATGGATTATTTGAAAAACATATCATTATTAATTTTTTTCTGGAACCATGCGATTTCTGATATAGAATGACGAGACAGCATATGAACAACTGACAGCAAGTATGAACTTGTCTCGCCCCGCCGCGCCGTGGCGCTATAATTTTACCTATGATAAAGGCACCTAGGCAAAATGTATAGTACGTTCAAGACAACGAGTACGTATTAATATTTGTCCCTTTTGGTAAAGTGTTAATATTTTCACAGTTCTGATATTATTAAGTTGCGTGCTGCGTTTCCGTCCTAAAACAAACTAACTAACCATCACGCCATTTCCCGGGAGGGGTAGGTAAGCAGAGAGGATGGATCGCCACAATACCATGCACGCAAATCGATTATTCCGACTTCGAATGTGGCCGCCTTTTAGTAATTGATTAATTTGGTCATGCCATGTTTTCCTCGGTCGTCCTCGGCTTCTTTTTACACTCACGCTGCTTGTGTACAACTTTTTAACCATTTTACTCTCATTCATTCGTTCCATATGTCCAAACCATCTCAGGGATCCTTTATTAATTTTATCCATTATGCAGTCATCTGCCTTACATTTCTTTCTTATTTCATCGTTCGGTATTCTATCATACAACGTTTTACATTCTTCTTAGTGATCTTATTTCTACTGCGTTTATCCTGCTTTCATCCTTTTTTGCCAGCTCCAAGCTTCACTTCCATACATGAGGGTTGGCACAAGAACTCCATCTCTGTTTAGTAATGACTTTGAGTGCGCCATTTATCTAAAACAACTTACGATAGTAAACTTAGTATAAAACAGACGTTTTCATTCATTTTCATTGTTGAATATACTGTAACTTGTATAACATAAAATCAGAATATATATTTTTACAATAAAATGACAATATTTTTTATTGCTTTATTTTATAACATTGCATATTCATAATATATAATATAATAACGTGGCCAATATAAGTATACAATAACGCAATTCATACACGTTTTTAACTTTAAATATTAGTTAAGAGTTCACGAATTATTTTACAATTCCCGCCATTTTGTTTATCCCATCATTTTTCATAAGACGTTGCGTAAAAAAAATTTACATTTAATTTATAATATGCATTTTAAGAAATTTATGTTTTTCGAGATCTTTCGACATTTGTCATCTGAAGAATGACATAAACCAAAGATGTTTCATCATTTGATAATGCATTAGAAAAGCGAAACATGTCATTTCCATAAAATATAATAATAACACTTTATTGCGTAGATATTAACGGTTGGTAATGACAAGTGATAGGTAGCTAATCTATCGCCATTTTATTTTATTTATTTAATAAGTTATTATTTATAAAATAAATCAAATATTGAATGTCGGCCTTGTGAGGAGTCAAAGAAATCGACGCGCGTGCATGACACGATGTATGAATGTTGTGGATGTGAGAGAAATATGTCAGGAAAGAAAAGTGTGACAGTCCATTCTTTCTGCCTACCCCTTCGGGGAAACGGCGTGATGGTTAGTTCATTCATTACGGGCTTATGGAGTTGAACTCATTTCATTCAGTTTCAGTAGTCATTACCGTATTAAAAAAATAAATTATATTATTACTCCGTCATAGAATGATCAAATGCTATGTGTGGTCTGTTTTATTGTACGGATGTGAAACGTGGACCTTGAAAGTTAACTCAATGAACAGAGTCTCAACTTGCAGAGACTTGCAGAGACTTTCGGGGAGACGGCGTGATGGTTAGTTAGTTAGTTAGTTAAGTTATAAAAAATTACAGGAACATTTTACAACTTATAAAATAATATTTTTAAAAAACAATTAATTAATATCTAATATAAATATCGGTACTTAGAATATATTGAAAGCATTTTCGACGAATGATCGCGAGAGAACCGGCATCTCTTAACTCATTTGACAATTCGTTATATAAATTAAATCCTCTATAAAAAACACCTTTCTCTTTACTTTCAAGTCTGGGTCTCCGGAGCCGGAATCTATCACGACCTCTTGTCAAAAAGCCATGTATTTCATAACTTTATGCTACATTTTTATTTAGATATGCAGACACCATATTACTCTTAATTTTATAAACAAATACAAAGTGTTGTAAAGAACTAGTTTTCTTGAATTAATTTTTTTAAATTTGTTTAACATTGTTGAAATCCTACTACCATATATCTACCCCGACCAAGTATAGCCCTCAATCCTCTATTCTGTAAAACCTGTAGTTTATCAATTTCTCCTTTATTTGCTAAAAACAGTACAGAGGAACAATAATTAAAGTGAGTCAATATTAAAGCATTATAGACCAGCTTTCTACTATTTATATCCAATTCATTTCTGATTCTAAATAAGAAACTGTTCTATTTAACTTTTTTTTTAAATGGTTAGATTTTAATTAAAAGTTCAATTTGTCGTCGAATATAATACCCAGATACTTGATATTATTTACCACAATTCATCGTTAATTTTTAGTATATTGTAATTTTGAAGTTCAACTTTTTGAATTCATTGTATCTCAATAGAGACGAAGATGCAAATTGGAAACAGAATATGGTGATCGAGGTGTTTACAGGACTTATAACCTGTCATTGGTTGGGTTAAGCGCACGCTTTATGTAATTACAACATTCCCCATTCCACCTTCCTTCTTATGATCACCATGTCACACAAACTTTTTGGAAGTTGTATATATGTTTAACTCCAAGAACACTCTTTACGTGGCAGTTTATACAATCTACATACTAACGCCATCTATGAAGATTTGTGATCTTGAATTGATAACCCGCAATGGGTGAAATCCAGTATTCATGTACAAGTATTTGTATACATTCAAAAAAAATTTTAACTTTATTTCCCACAATCATGCAGTTGGTTTTATCTACATTTGATTTCAATTTATTCATATTCAGCCAGTCGTTCACTTCATTCAGCTTCCGCTGCATTACCTCCACACCCTTCATTATATCATTATACTCCAAATATATTAAGGTGTCATCAGCAAACAATTTAATTTCAGCGTCTTTTATGCACTTCACAATGTCATTCATGTGAATTATAAACAGTATCGGGCCCAGAACAAACCCTTGTGGAACACCTTTCGTCACCTCAAGATCTCCCTAAGAGCATCCATCAAATTTGGTTATCTGTTAATTCTACCACTTATTTTTTACCACCATTGTTTTTCTATTCCGTGTAATCCAATTAATTTCTGCAACTGTTCGACTAATCGTCATTGTCAATTTTACACCAGATCAAAGACAGTGTGACAATCATACTGCCTTCCCTAGGAATCGAACCCGGGACCTTCGGGTTGTCAAAGCACTTACCACTCGGCCACGAAGGACGTCAATGTTACATTTGATAACGCCTTAGAAAGGCGACGCACGTTTTCCCCATAAAATATAATAACACTTAATCACGTAGATTTTCACGATTGGAAGCAATGTGTTTTTTGTGATCTTAATAAAATCCGTTTAATTCGTCTTTTTGGACCGGCTTTTCAGAGATTATTGTAGTCTCCATCTTCAGGATGGTTATAATATCACAAACGTATTCAGTCGTATTTGTTCAATTGATTATAAGGCCTTTTCTTCTTCTTTCCGTGTCCTGCCAGGTCTCCCCAATGTTGACTATCACCCTTGAGTAGGCCTTCCTGTCCTGGGCCGCCCGGAACAGCTCCTCCACGGTCCTTAGCCCTGTCCACTCTCGGATGTACCTCAGCCAGGAAATCTGCCTTCTCCCAACACCTCGTCGACCCTCAATCTTACCCTCCAAGATCAGATGCAACAGTGCGTACCTTTCGCCTCTCAGAACATGGCCCAAGTAGGACACCTTACGGACTTTGATGTTGCTCAGCAACTCTCTGTCAACTCTAACTCTATGGAGAACGTTTGTGTTGCTGACCATGTCAGTCCAAAAGATGCGTAACATCCTTCGGTGTATCCACATCTCAAAGGCCTCTAATCGGTTCATAATATTGACTTTAAGGGTCCATGACTCCACCCCGTATAATAGCACTGACCAAACATAGCATTTGACCATTCTTTGTCGTAATTTTAAATTAATATTTAATAAGCCCTTTTCTAGAACCAATTAATAATGACAAATATTGAACTAACCAACCATCACGCCGTCTCTCTGAAGGGGTAGGCAGAAATAATGGAGGGTCACACGTTTCTTTCTTGACATATTTCTCTCGCTTCCTCGACATTCATACATCGTGTCATGCACGCACGTCGATATCTCCGACTCCTCACGTGGCCTACATTCAATATTTGATTTATTTGATCTCGCCACGATTTCCTCGATCTTTCTCTATTTCTATTTCCATTTACATCGTTAACATATATTTTTAAAATTAATTTATCATGTGTCAAAACCATCTTAATGATCCGTTATTTTGTTCATAACACTATCATTGGCACCGCATTAACTTTTTATATTTTTGATCGACACTATATCATTCAGAGATTTTCCACACATTCGTCTAAGAGATCTCATTTCTACTGTATTTATTATCATCCTTATTTTGCCAGTTACATGCTTCGCTTCTATACATAAGGGTTGGTACAAGAACACCATCGTGTGTCCCATTTTAGCTTTTTCGGATAGGTTTTTGTTTACGATGACCACTTTAAGTTATAATAATAAATAAAACTTCAAGATTTTAATTTTTTGGTTTTTTTTTTGCAGATAATCGGCGTGGAGCAGTATGTTATCCGCCCACCTGAGGGGGAAGAGGGTCCCGCTCTTCTGGGACCAGAGGTGCTGCAGGCTTCCGCCCTCACGGACGAGCTCGTCCGTAGGGCGGGACAGCCTTTAGCGGCAGTCATTGCTCAGGTAACCATCATATATTTGTTTACAACAGGAAAATCTTACGAAGTATCCTAAGACTCTACCACTCCTTTGTCGTGAATGTTAACCCTTACCACTCCTTTGTTGAATACCTTCGACGACCTTCGTGGCAGAGTGGTAAGAGCTCTGACTTCCATACCGAAGGTTCCGGGTTTGATTCCCGGCGATGGCAGTGTGATTGTCACACTGTCTGGTGTAGAATTCACGTGACAATAAAATTGCGATAGATTGGCTACCTATCACATGTCACGAGAATCAATATTCCCTGTTCGATATTCCCTGATGGTGGAGAGGGTGCAGAAAAAATTTCTGCGATACCTCTATCTTAGGGAGTATGGATATTACCCGTGGCTCTTTCCAACTGATTTCTTGCTAGGGATGCTAGGCTACCAGTCACTCGAGAGGAGACGAGACATTCACTTGGGTGTCCATTTCTTTCGACTGATAGGCGGTTGTATACACAACTCAGAAATCCTGAGTGATGTAGGTCTGTTCGTCCCTGATAATTATCTTCGACAAAGGGGCCATAGATTGTTTTATCTCCCACGATGCAGAACCAACCTGCCAATGGTTATGCCGGTAGGTAGAGCATTATCTTTGCTTAATCGTATCACCTCGGAGTTTGACATATTTTGTGATAGTTTGGCTCATCTGAGGGAAGTACTATCTTTATTATAATTGTATATTCATTTTATTAATTTGTCATGCATCTTATGTTTCTCGCTCTTTTTATTAATCTATTATGTATTACTTATTATTGTGTATCTCTAACTTGTATCTTTAGTGTATTGGAAAAAAAATCTGTAATGCTTTAGATATGTTTAAAAATAAATAAATGAAATAAAATAAATGAAATGAAATGAAATAATAGCTTAAAATCAATTGTATACAGTAATTGGGTTCAAACAACCTTTTGTATACAAAAAAAAAAAATACCAGCCGACATCGCTATATGTACGCTACAACTCAGTTGTCGGCTGGCGGCCGACAATATAAGACTTGGCGCGCGGCATATTTTTGCGCGCAAAACTAGACAAGTGTCGCGTTGTTTCTTGTGATTATTCGTTAAAAAAACATTTAATTTCACGTTTTAATAAGATTTTGACTGTTTTCCGTTTTTATTTTACTATAAAATAATCCTTGCAAATTCACATAACCTATAATGGCGAGGACTTGGCGCGATACGTCATGACGTATCACGCCAAGTTCCCGTCATGACGGACTCTGCATGCAGAGGAGCGATTAGAGTACAAGCCCCACTTCATTGCGAAACTGGACAAAGGTTTTAAAGACTGTACTGTGTGCAGTAACAGAAAGATTCCAGGGGGAAGACGGGAAACAGTGTGGTTTTGTGAGACCTGTTCCAGAAAACCTTGTCTCCATCCTGGAGATTGCTTTATAAAGTACCATACTATGCAAAACTATAAGTAGTCCATAATGTTTTTTGTAAATTGTTTTTTATTTGAACAATAAATCATTACAAATGAATATTTAAGGATTTTTTATGTAACTACCTATCAATAAAAATATGTTGACATTATTTAAATTAGAGTTGGCTGACAAACAATATCAAAAAATAATGGAGTGGCAAGGGTTAAGACATGGAGAAAAAATTCAACACTATATCTTATCTAACTAACTAACTAACCATCACGCCGTCTCCCCGGAGGGGTAGGCAGAAAGAATGGACCGCCACACCGTTCCGTCCAGACATACTTCTCTTATTTCCTGTACATTCATACATCTCGTCATACACGCACATCGATTTCTCCGACTCGTCTCGTGACCGATATTTAATATTTAATTGATTTGACCGTACCACGTTTTCCTCGGCCTTTCTTTATTTCTATCTCCGTTCACGTCGTTTACATACATACGAGTATATACCTTTTTTCACCATTTTCTCTTAATTCTTTCCATGTGTCCAAACCATCTTAATGATACTTTCTTTATCTTGTTCATAAAACCATCATTCGCACCCCATTCACTACTTATACTTGCATTTGACACTGACGTGCGTGCACTACACGATGTACTCGTTTGAATGTTGAGGAAGCGAGAGTAGTATGTCTGGAAATAAAAGTTTGGCGGTCCATTCAGTGTATTCTTTCTGCCTACTTTTTCGGAGAGACAACGTGATGGTTAGTTAGTTAGTTATAATTATTATACAATAATATATATTTTTTGATAAACTAAAAGCGTTAGCACTATGGAATCCCATAATGACGATTTTTTTAAAATTAAAAACTGTTTTTTTTACTTTTGAGTTAAGTATTTCTAGGCACGTTTCGAAAGTTGCTTCGATTCCATACATAACGAACAGTACAAGAACACCATTTTGCACTGCCATTAGTGAAAAAAAACTAACTAATTAACTAACCATCACGCCGTCTCTCCGAAGGTAGGGGTAGGTAGAAATAATGGACTGCCACACTTTTCTTTCTTGGCATATTTTTCCCGCGTCGATTTCTTCGACTCTTCACGTGGCCGACATTCGATATTTGATTTATTTGATCGTGCCACGTTTTCCTCGGTCTTCCAATTCTATTTCTAGTTCCATTTACAACGTTAAAGTATAATTTTTTTTACCATTTTTTCTTTATTCATTCATTCCATGTGTCCAAACCATCTTTATGATCCTTATATTATTTTGTTCATAACACCATCATTCGCACCGCATTCACTTCTTATATTTTCATTCGACACTCTATCATACACAGAGTATCCACATATTCGTCTTAGAGATCTTATTTCTTCTGCATTTATTCTACTTTGATCCTTCTTTTGCCAGTTTCATGCTTCATTTCCATAGATAAGGGTCGGTACAAGAACAGTATTGTCCCATTAGAATTATTATTATTAAAATTACTAACCACAACAAAACCTCACGCCGTTTCTCCGCAGGGGTAGGCAGAGATAATGGACCGCCACACTACTCTATCCTGACATACCTCTGTAGCTTTCTCCACATTCATACAGCGAGTTATACACGCACGTTGATTCTTCCAGCTTCTGACATGACCAACCTTTAAAATTTGATTCATTTTGTAATGCCATGTAATATTATTATTATTATTACTATTATTATTATTATTATTATTATTGTAGTTGTTGCTAGTGTGTGCTAGTTGCCTTTTTATAACGATCATGTAAATTGTGTTCGTAATTTAAAAATACGTTTTTGTTTTGTTACAGTTCGATAGATACATAAAATCGCTACAAATTGATCCCGATTCACCTAATTTTCATCTAGTCACAAACGGACAGCTGCCATTCAGGTGAGACATGCTAAAAACCTAACCTAACCTAACTTTAATAGACTTGTTTATTGATTCTAGTAAAAATATTTACAACTTCAATTTCGGTAATCAATGTTGAAGATAACATTTTTCAAGTTTTCTGGAAGTTGTATTAAATTTTGAGGTAGTGATATGATTCACTTGCTACGGAGGAAGGTACCCGCTCAGGACCTTGTCCGAAAGGCGTGCAAGATGGATCGGCCATGTAATACGTCAAGAAGGCCTCTTGCATGCCATAATGGAGGGTATGACCGAGGGGACAAACTCTAGGGGACGCCCACGCCGAGAGTACCTGGAGGACCTGTTGGTGGACGTGCGCTGCTCATTTTAAAAGAGCCGCACAAGACAGGGAAGAATGGAAGAGAATAATAGAAGAAATTGCTGCAAACCAATCCCAGGATTGAAACCAGAGAGAGAGAGAGAGAGCTACGGTATTTGATAAAGCCCTACTAAGGAAAACATGTCACTCCCATATTAAACATGATACTTACATAAGTATAAGGATAAAATGTTACTTATAACTTAAGAAACAAACTTTAAGAAGCCGTTTTTTCCAATATTTAATTTGTAATACACACTTTTGTTTTGTTTTGTTTGAATGGAATTTTTTTTAATACATTTATTTCACCAAAGGGGTGGCATTGCAAAGAAAACTAGTTTTTAAAAGTTTATATTTATAGTAAAAGCTATGGGTTTTATGGTAAAAGATATGGGTTTATAGTAAAAGCTATGGGTTTTATGTGATTTCAGACAATGGGTTTTATGTGGTTTTATGGTTAAATGGTAAAAGTTTTGGGTTTAATAATAAAAGTTATGGTTTTATAGTAAAAGTTATGAGTTTTGTAGAAAAAGTTATGGGTTTATAGTAAAAGTTATGGGTTTTATAATAAAAGATATGGGATTTATGTGATTTCAGGCAATGTCTACATCCGCAGGCGTGTGCCCGCTCCCTGCCGCTCCCTGCCTACTATAGCCGCTTCCATGACCTGCAGAAGGACTTCTCGCGGGCTTACTCCGAGCCTATTGCCGCCGACGAGATAACGCTTCAAGGAATCATCGAATGTATCCTTTTCAAACTAAACATGTCAAGAATGTATATAACTAATCAAATGACTAACCATCACGCCATTTTTCCGGAAGCGAACCACACTTTTCACTTCTCGAAATTCTTCTTTACGAGTAGATTTTCATACTCGTATGAGCAGGTATTCATACTTGTGTTAATTCAAGTAAGAAAAGTTTAAATTTAAAAAACTACCTATATATAATATTGATTTAAAAGAGAAACAAAATAATATTGGCATATCTCTCTTTGCTAGGGCACTATCGTTATCTGATGCAATTAATTTGCAATTAATTACCTAAGCAAGGCGAAGCATATCACTCCTGTAACACTCGTATATCTTTCCAAGAAAACATTTATTTTCTTCAATTCTTATCCTTTAATTTGGAATTTTCCATCAATATTTAAGTAACGTAATGTTTATGTTAAGTATTCATATACCGACTAATGAAAACGCAAGTTTTCTCTCTAGAAAACGTATGTTTTATTTACTTTATATGGAATAACATGCTTGCTATTTGAACTACTCTTCTTCTTCTTTCTGTGTCTTGTCAGGTCTCCCTTACGTTGACTATCACCCTTGAGTATGCCTCATGGTGACGACCTTGGGAAAAATATCCAGAGTGGTATCCCCTTGCCTTCTCTGGAGGATTTTCTGTCGGGGTTACCTTCCCTTAGCTGGGTGTATCCAGTTTTATGGCGCTGGAAGCTCGCCATTCGTCCTCTCTCTATCTGATATGGCACTAAGTAATATGTGCCACATTGCCCGGGGTTCGCGGGGTCTTTAAAAAGACCTCTCGTGGACGCTAGAGAGTTGGACTTGATAGTAGTGTTGCTGTTGTAAATGAAACATGGCGCCTTACGACTTTTTGTAGAGGCATATTTTCCATCAAAACATACCCCATCGTAGCCCTACTACCCTTTTGAACCTTCTAGAAATAGTACGTTTTATAGGGTTTATTTATTTTTTATGGAAGTGATAGGCTTCTGAAGTCTTTATCAAATAAAAAATTTGATAAATACTATTTTAAAGCGAAATATGCTACCTTCGTATAATGCAACAAAACTTCTAGAAAACGTACGTTTAAAACAATACTAAAAATATGATTTTAATACAAAAATAAGTTAAATTAATGTTAAAACAAAAACTGGTCCAAATTATAGCATTGGAGTGACATCTTCAGGCGTTATCTAGCAATACGTTAATGGCGGTAGCCTTTCGCATTGCGTTAAAAGATCTTCTGCTTAATGCCATAAATCCAATCTTCATAGATGGCGCTAGTGTGTAGATTGAAACTACCATGCAAAGGGTGGTCTTACAGATCAACATATAAACAACTTCCAAAAATTTGTCAGACATGGTGGTCATAAGAAAAGGTGGAATGGGGAATGTTGTATTACATAAAGCGTGCGCTTAACCCAACCAATGACAGGTCATAAGTCCTGTAAACACCTCGATCACAATATTCTGTTTCCAATTTGCATCTTCGTCTAAATTAATGTGTTATACCGTTCATTTCGTACCACTTCATACCGCAAATCACGTTTATTATTACCTTATCTTATCGTATTATTATTAATTATATGATATGTTTAACATATCATATAATTCCGTACAGATAACAGTGTTGGGTGTTCTAAAATCAAAATAATTATAAATTTAACCATTCCTTTCTGTATTAAAAAATACGCGCGTTACGGTGATGCGTAATTGCTACGCAATTTAAATTTGTAAATTTTAAATCTGAAATATATGATAATAAATGGTTATAGCTATCATGTATGGAAGTGAAGCATGGAGCTGGTAAAAGAAGGATGAAAGCAGGATAAACGCCGTAGAAATGAGATCACTAAGAATAATGTGCGGGAAAACGTTGTATGATAGAATACCGAACGATGAAATAAGAAAGAAATGTAAGGCAGATGACTGCATCATGGATAAAATTAAAAAAGGATCCCTCAGATGGTTTCGACATATGGAACGAATGGATGAGAGTAGAATAGTTAAAAAGTTGTACACAAGCATCGTGAGTGGAAAAAGAAACCGAGGACGACCGAGGAAAACATGGCATGACCAAATTAATCAATTACTAAAAGGCGGTCACATTCGAAGTCGGAATAATCTACGTGCGTGCATGGTACGATGTATGAATGTAGAGGGAGCCCGGGAGATATGCCAGGACAGAGCATTGTGGCGATCCATCCTCTCTGCCTACCCTTAGTTAGTTAGTTAGTTAGCTACACCAAATACGAAATGAAACAGTTCATTTCATACCACCCTGTACAAATTGACAACTTGTAGAAAACAACTCGGTTGGAAAGATTGTAGGTATTTATCTCGTATCAGCGCGTATGGTTTTGATTATATATATAATATTATAATTATTATTTAACAACACGCACCCATAATTTTAGATATCCATCTTCGATATTAACTTAACCCCTTACTGCATGAATTTTTTTAAATTTGAAAAAAAAAATATATGATGGTAAAATATTAAAAACAGACAAGTATTTTTTTATTTTTATAAAATACAAAATATATTTCTAGGTCTTCCCTTTTTTATCCCAAAATTTTACACAATTCATCCATAATTTTATATAAAAGTGATCATTTTATTACTTACCTAATGAAAATAATAGTAAACCAGTGTAATATAATTATTTATAGCGTTTTGCAAACAAAAAAAAATAACTCTTTTGAATATCACGTTTGTACAGAAAATCATAAACCGACAGTTGGAAACAGTCGAACGCACATCTAGTACAACCAGAGACATCTTGCAAGAAGTTTGACAACTAGTAACGCGGATCATAGATAAAACTTTAGTATTATTGCTAGAAGCAAGACATATTTTATTATTTTGTTGTTTTTTATGGCGAAAGGTTATTTTGGATCATATATGAGCCAGTATGCGGTAAGGGGTTAAAACAAAATTGTATTATTTTGATAAAGCTATATTAAACTAACTAACCATCACGCTGTCTCTCTGGAGATGTAGTCAGAAATAATGGACCACCATACTATTCTATCCTGATATACTTCGTTTCATACATCGTTTCATGCACGAACGTCGATTTCTCCGACTTTCTACGTGACTCTATTTTAATTTTTGAAATAATAATTAAATAAAACGACCTTCGTGGCAGAGTGGCAAGAGCTCTGACTTCCATACCAAAGGTCCCAGGTTCGATTCCCGGCGATGGCAGTGTGATTGTCACACTGTCTTTGGTCTGGTGTAGAATTCGCGTGACAATAAAATGGCGATAGATTAGCTACCTATCACATGTCATGAGAATCACAAATATAATAGCTAAAAATAATGTGTATACCTACAGTAATTTGGTTCAAACGACCTGTTGTATAAAAAAAATATCCACTTTTGTCTTTATTTCGACAGCGTCCGGTTTCGCCAGGCTCGCTGGCATCGATAGACTGGTGACACTATTGCAAACTGAGTGCTTTATATACATACAGATCAGGGGTGGTAAACATGATTCTATACAAAAATAATTATGTAAAATTTACTTAATTTCAATATTGGTATTATAGGTAGTTAATCAAGAGGATGCGTATTCAATATTTTTATATTTTATAATAAAATTTAAAATCTATATTCATTGATTATAATATTGATAGATCTCGTTCCAACATTGATAGATCATTCCTAAACTCATAGAATACATTCCAATATTGATAGATCACATTCCAAAACTGGTAGATCACATTCCAACATTAATAGACTGTCTTCCAATATTAATAGATCACAATCCAAAACTGATCGATCACATTCCAACATTAATAGACTGTATTCCAAAATTAATAGATCACAATCCAAAACTGATCGATCACATTCCAACATTAATAGACTGTATTCCAATATTAATAGATTACATTCCAAAACTGATCAATCACACTCCAACATTAAAAGACTGTATTTCAATATTAATAGATCACAATCCAAAACTGATAGATCACATTCCAACATCGACGACCTTGGTGGCCGAGTTTTAAGTGTTTTGACTGCCACCCCGAAGGTTCCGGGTTCGATTCCCGGCGATGGCAGTGAGATTATCACACTGTCCAAACAGGGATGTTTTGCTGCCACTGAACCATTCTCAAAGATTTTCTATCCAGGATTTTCTTCTTTTTCGTTTTCCCTAAATCTACCTTGACCATCTACGCGATGTTCTGTTAGCTTGTTGCATCTTTGATTATTTCGTCTGAAGATTACGAAAGTATTATCGAATCTGTTACGGTTGTAGAAACGTCAACAAGGTCGCCCAGTGAACTGTGAAATGCCCGCAGACTAAAGATTTCAAATAATTTCTATTCGTCTTATTATCATTGCCATCTTTGCAATGCCTGAAAGCATCTGTGACAAAGAAATTCTCGAAATAGCGAAGGTCAACTTTAAAAATATATAAAAAAATGACATTTTGTAGAATACAATTGATTGAAAATACAAGTAAAAAGAATACAACTACTAACTAACTAACCATCACGCCATTTCCCCGGAGGGGTAGGCAGAATGAATGGAACGCCACACTGTTCTGTCCTGACATACTTCTCTCGGTTCCTCTACATTCATACATCTTGTCATGCACGTACGTCGATTTCTCCGACTCCTCACGTGACCGACATTCAATATTTGATTGATTTGATAGTGCCACGTTTTCCTCGGCCTTCCTCTATTTCTAGCTCCGTTCACGCCGTTTACATATACCTTATTCACCATTCTGTCTTCACTCATTCTTTCCATGTGTCCAAACCATCTTAATGACCCTTTCCTTATTTTGTTCATAACACTTTCATTCGCATCACATTCACAATTGATTGAAAATAGAAGAAAAATGAATATCATTATATAAATAGGAAAAAACCCATATTTCGTCATGTAAGAGTACGAGGATATTTCGAATATGAGAGGAATATTTCGATTCTCTCCAGAAGTAATTCGAAATGCAGACGGTGCGCATGCTCGAGTACGTTTCTGGATTATTTTGAATTTTATTCTGATTATTGTTGTATGCCAGTTGTGTAGAAAACAATATATCACGGGTTATTACTAGTAGATAATCAGTACGAATTAAAACGTCTGTTTTCTAGAAGTTTTATTATATTTTATTAGAATAAAATGTTTCGCCTAGGTAAAGTATTATCAAATGTCAGAAATATTCTTTAGAACTTATTTAAAACAGACGTTTTCATTCGCATTCACTATTTAATAAGGAGTTTTACATCATTTATCAAGAAACAATAAATAACGAAATAAAGAATAATTAATACGGATGAAAATATCTGATTTCTAGAAATTTTAGATAATTTATGTAAATAACACCTTTCGCCTGTCTAAGTCATTATAAAATAATGAAATGATTTTACTGAAACCTTTTGATGGAATTTTATTTTAAATAATAATGAAATAACACGACGTTTTTTAACTACTTCCATGTTTGTCTTCATTTAAAGTGACCGGTTTCGCCAGGCTCGCTGGCATCGACTGATAAAATGTTTGATAACGGTAGGAATGACATGTATTGTAATCAAATGACATTATTATTTGATAATGCCTTTGGAAAGAGATACGTTGTTCCCAATTGTTTTATAGAAGTTTTATTATATTTTATGATAATTACATGTTTCACCTTGCTAATGCATTATCAAATGTCTAGATTATTTGATTATGCCTTAGCTAAATAAAAGAACATGTAAATCCTACGAACCAAAAGAAAACTTCTTGAAAACATGCGTTTTCATTCACAATTATTATGCAATTAATATAAATGTAAAGATTTGTTTTCTAGAAGTTTTATTATATTTTATGTGAATGACGTGTTTCGCTCTTCTAAAGCATTATCAATTGCCTTAGAAGGGCATAAATAATTCTCCTTCCAAATGCGGAATCAAATGATAATGTATTTCGTTTACAATACATGTCATTCCTACTGTTATCAAACATTTTATCTTTCGATGCCAGCGAGCCTGGCGAAACCAGTCGCTGTTGAAATAAAAACAAAAGTGGAAGTAGTTAAAAAAACATCGTTTTATTTCATTATTATTTAAAATGAACTCCCATCAAAAGATTTCGGTAAAATCATTTGATTTCAGTAAAATCATTTGATTATCTTTTAATGCCTTAGACAGGCGAAAAGTGTCATTCCCATAAAATATAATAAAAATTCTAGAAAACAGACGTATTAATTATTTAATATGGAGTTTTACATCATTGTTCAAGAAACAATAAATATTTTTATGTAAATTTTGCTATATTTTATGGTAATTGAGGTAATTGACGTGACCCAATACATTGTAGAAAACAAATAAGGGAAGAACCACAGAATAGAAGTATACCGTATTATGCCCCTTTAATTCATATATGAGGGTATTAGTTGCAAACCTGGCAAACTAATAAAAACGCTAATAAAATGCGCTTTTTTACGATATTTATTTATTTCATCTCAACCAGTTAGTATTTTAAAAGTAATCAGCCATGAAATAATCATCATTATGTTGATAATTAAAGTAAAATAATGAATTTCATTTTGGAGTGTTGCCAGCTTTGCAACACTCAAGTGGAGGTTGCCATGTTTGCAACAAACCCTATATTTTAATAGCAAAATTCTTCAGAATGAAGCCGAATTTGAAACTGAAAATCAATACAAATTGTGTGCAAATGTATTATGAATAAGACCCAATTCATATCTTACTTTTGGTTGTTGGTGGAGTTTGCCGGGTTTGCAAATAATACCCTCACATATTAACAGTAGCGCGTTTGATTTTTCGACATATTTGATAATGATTACCAATATACACACATTAACATATTGATTAACATCTTATTTTATCTATGGATAAAGTTTTATTAATATTATATAATAAATTTCAATTGATAACGAAATTTTATTTATAAATTTGATAAGATTTTTTTTAAATGCGTTTACCTTCATCAGAAGTCGTAATTATGTGATACTTGTAACATCACTGCAATGATGATAATATTTTTGATTTTCGACAAACGTATTAAAAATATTAATAACGGCCGTTTTCGCTTGGCAATGATTGACTAAACTAACTAACCATCACGCCATTTCCCCGGAGGGGTAGGCAGAGAGGATGGATCGCCACACTGGCCTGTCCTTCTCGGGATTCCTCTACATTCATACATCGCACCATGCACGCACGTCGATTATTCCGACTTCGAATGTGCCCGCCTTTTAGTAATTGATTAATTTGGTCATGCCATGTTTTCCTCGGTCGTCCTCGGCTTCTTTTGCCACCCACGCTGCTTGTGTACAACTTTTTAACCATTCTACTCTCATCCATTCGTTCCATATGTCCAAACCATCTCAGGAATCCTTTTTTTAATTTTATTCATGATGCAGTCATCTGCCTTACATTTCTTTCTAATTTCATCGTTCGGTATTCTATCATACAACGTTTTCCCGCACATTATTCTTAGTGATCTCATTTCTACGGCGTTTATCCTGCTTTTATCCTTCCTTTGCCAGCTCCAAGCTTCACTTCCATACATGAGGGTTGGCAATGATTATGTTATTATGATATAAGGGTGTTTTTTGTATTTAAACAATAATGCCATAAAATTATCTATTCAATAAAGCCAATATCATAAACATTAACATTATTTTAATGTGTTTTTATTTTTCATTTTGAATATGTATTTAATATGTATCGAATGAAGCGCAATCGTGAAGTCCAATTTTCGACAATTGTCGTCTTTGTGGATGCGTATTATCCACTAGAGTGTACGTGGTGCGAAAACGATCCATGGTCTCCCGAATAACTTGCTCGGGTGGACGATCACGTCGACCGTAAAATGGACGTAGTGCACGATAAGTTTGGCGAACCGAACCATGATTTTCAAAATAAATTTGCACAATTTGCAAGCGCTGTTCTGACGTCAGTCTATACATGGTAAAATGGCAAAACGTACTGACTACAAATCAACTGTCAACTGTCAAATTGACAGGCTGTAGAAACAATGTTGCCAGATTAAAAAGCAAACCTCTAAAAAAATCACCCTGTAGTTATTGTTTCCTATACATTAATTATATAAAGAGTTTTTTTATGTATTTAAAAAAACTAACTAATTAATCATCACGCCACCTCCCCGAATGAGTAGGCAGAGAGGATGGATTGCCAACTAGCGCAAGAAAGGACAAGCACTAGAGAGCTAATCGCATTTACTTACAATAGTTGAAAACCCAATGTTTCGCCTTGCTAGGGTAATATTAAATACGAGGCAATTATTTTTGTTCTATGAGAAATCGACATGTGTCCATGACACGATGTATGAATGTTGAGGAAGCGAGCGAAAAATGTCAGGAAAGAAAAGTGTGGCAGTCCATTCTTTCTGCCTACCCCTTCGGGGAGACGGCGTGATGGTTAGTTAGCTAGTTAGTTACTCATCTTTTTTTGTCAGCTCCAAGAGCTTCATTTCCAAATATAAGGGTTGGCACTGGAACTCCATTATGTACTGCCATCTTTGCTTTAGTTGAAATAGGGTAGACCGAGGCGAATCGGATCGGTGGGTGAATCGGATCAAAATAAGAAATTTGGTAATATTTGAATAACGCGTTGACGCGGAACGCAAGTGACTGGCGCCTTACGACCCTTTCACATCCCGCACCTCCCGCCGTTGGCAATGTTTCTATTCGACTTGTACATCAGTGTCAAAGATGCGCGCCAGCACGTCTGGTAATTTGTGTGTGTTACAATTTTGCTGCGCATCTAAGGTAGGTGCTTAGCATTTCTTAGTGTAATTCTAAGGATATGTCTTAAAACTTTGAATTATATGTCTTATATTGATTGGGAATGGACCTATTTTAGAAAACATTTTAGTTTTTAAGCAAAATATTACAGGTTAATGTGAAAATAGTATTTATTTCAAGTCTTTAATACGGGGTTATTCGGATCGCGTCATCGGGGGCGAATAGGATCTCTATTTTTAAATGATTTGTTTTATATTTTAAGTTAATGATGCGTTTTTATTTCCTTGTAGATGGTTCGCACGTACAATAGAAAGACTAATGCGGGAGAATGGTCCCAAGAAATGAGAGAAACTGCAAATAAAGTCTTGGCCAAAGAGTTAACCTTACGTCAGGCTGCTGAGATTTACGAATTACCAAAAACGAATCTACAAAGAAGAGTTACTTTCTCCAGAGGTGTCATTAAAACGATTGGTGGACAGCCAGCCTTAGATGAGACTGCTGAAAAGATTTTAGTAGGCCGTTTACTGCACTTAGCGAGTCATGGCTTCAAAATTACACCCATGGCGATTCGTAAATTTGCATTTGAATTCGCAGAATGTCAAAAAATTAAACACAATTCTAACAGGGCAGTTAGGAATGGCTGGTCAGGACTGGTTCCATCGCTTTATGGAAAGAAATAAGCAGTTGACTTTTCGGAAACCAGAAGGATTGTTTAGAGACTTTAGAGCAAAAATTGACGGTATGAAAAGAATTCCGAATTCCGAAAGAGCCGAATTCTTCAAGACTTTAGAAACAGTAAAAAAAGGCCCGTATATATGTGATTGATGTGTTACTCATTAATATTGATCTCAATATTCATTATCTAAATGTTGGTAATGATTCCAAAGCTAAGTGTTAAGAAAATTTTAATTTAGTTATATATGTTATGTACGATCCTATTCACCCCGATAATTGGGGCGATTCGGATATTTCTTCCTTTCAAGTTTTTAGTTCATATTTTGGAGAATTAATGAAAATTTTGAGTTTTGAAATGTTTATTACGTAGCTAGATTGTTACTGATTACTATTTTGTCAATAAAAGTTTCATATATTATACTGTAGTATGATTTAAATCTTCTCAAAAAAAAAGTGATCCGATTCGCCTCGGTCTACCCTATTACTATTTGCAATGATGACTTCAAACTCTTAAGAACGCCATTAATTTTGTTCCCAGCACCGACCCTACTTTCGATATCTTTCTCCATTTTTCCATTTTTTGTAAACATTCTGCCCAGATACATAAATTCGGTAACTTGACTCCATAAATATCATATTAATACAAGGATTAATTTTATCCCAATAGCGACGAAGATGCAAACTGGAAACTGAATATGGTGATCGAGGTGTATACAGGACTTATGACCTCTCATTGGTTGGGTTAAGCGCACGCATTATGTAATTACAACTAACTAACTAACTAACTAACCATCACGCCGTCTCCCCGAAAGGGTAGGCAGAAAGAATGGACTGTCACACTTTTACTGATGTGGCACTCCATCCTTCTCTTTTCGCCCCGCGGGAGACGCGGTGTGATGGGTTGCGAACCTCATCGCCACCAATAGGCATCTCCCGCGCACACTTCGATCGTCCAACACCCACAAAATAAATCTAAAACAAATACTATAAAATACAATGATATAAAATAAAATAACAAAATAAAAATAATTTAACACAAAATGTTCTTTTTAGATGGTGCACATATTGTCTATTTAATTTATGTTCCAAGAATCCACCGTTTTTTAAATTTAGCACATAATGTAATAACACATAATGTTTTTTTTCGCGGGCTGACACTGTGCGAACCAAGGGACTACTAAGAACATCGGAGATGAAGGTCCTAAGATCAATTACTGGAAAAACCCTCCGAGATCGTGTCCGCAACGCAGACATAAGAAAAACCTGCGAAATAGAGGATATCGTTCAGTGGAGTAGATCCAGAAGAAGATACTGGAGGGACCATGTAGCCCGAATGGATGGTGACAGACTCGCATATACAGCCGCCTATGAAATCCCTTCCGGACACCGCCCACCTGGAAGACCGCCTAAGAATGGAGGGACAGCTGGATCTCATCATCCGACGAGATATGATTTCTGTGTCACAGATCGTCAGATCTATCAAAAGAAGAGAAGAGGAAGAAGTTTTTTTTCGATGTTGCACATGTTGACATGGACAATCCGGACTTTTGCGTTTATTTAGTTTATGTTACACGTTTCCACCGTTTTTTAAATTAGCTGTAATTAGGCACTTAACCAGGAAAAACTTAAAAAAATAATTACAACATTCCCCATTCCACTTTTCTTATGACCACCATGTCTGACAAATTTTTGGAAGTTGTATATATGTTAATATCCAACACCACAATTCACATGTCAGTTTCAATGCGCCATCTATGTAGATTTTGATTATATATGTTAATCTCTAAGATTAATCTATATAATCCACATACTAACGCCATCTATGAAGATTTATGTTTATTAAGCATTAAGCAGAACATCTTTTTTAACACAATGTGAAAGGCTACCCCGCCATTAGCGCATTGTTAGAAGTCGTCTGGAGATGTCACTCCTATCTATATGCCAAACTTAAACCAGATATGTTTTACAATATGTTTTGAATGTATACAAGTATATGTATACTTTCAAAAAATATTATAAAATTAATATTTCTATTTATATCGGGTAAGTTCTTAACCCTATGATTATGATCATAGATTTCTGAAAAGACTCGTATTCAATCATAGAAAATGTGTTATATTCCCGCCTTCATTTGTATCCTGACCCGCGAACTCGTTCTAAATTCAAAATCGGCTGTTCACTCCGCCTATAGTGTTTTGTTTAAGTGTCAAATGTCAGAACTTCCTTTGAACCTAAATGAACAATGGATGGAGTATTTTATTTTGCTGCTGAATTAATATTTCTATTGTGAAATGACGCCTTCGAGCAAATGGCGGCTTTTAGATTTGATTAAAATATTTATATATTTCTCTAACTAACTATAATAACTAACTAACCATCACGCCGTCTCGCCGAAGGGGTAGGCAGAAATAATGGACTGCCACACTTTTCTTTCCTGACATATTTCTTTCGCTTCCTCAACATTCATAGATCGTGTCATGCACGCGCGTCGATTTCTCTGACTCCTCAAATGGCCGATATTCAATATTTGATTTATTTGATCGTGACACGTTTTCCTCGGTCTTCCTCTATGTCTGGTTCTATTCACATCGTTAACATTTTTTTTTACCATTCTTTATTCATTCATTATTTCCATATGTCCAAACCATCTTAATGATCCTTTCATTGTTTAATTCACGACACCATCATTCGCACGGCATTCACTTCTTATATTTTCATTCGACACTCTATCATACACACAGTATGCACACATTCGTCTAAGAGATCTCATTTCTACTGCATTTATTCTACTTTCATCCTTCCTTTGCCAGTTCCATGCTTCGCTTCCATACATAAGGGTCGGTAGAAGAACACCATTGTGCACTGCCATGCTATCTTCATATATTTCTCTTCTATTATATTATTATTTTCTGTCGCATTTTTCAAAATCTATCCTTTTTATAATTATGTTTCAGTTCATTTGGGTTCAGGACAATTGAAAAACAGTTATTCATTGTTTTTATTTATTTATTAATAAGTAACAGAGTTTAAAATTAAAATATATAGGTACCTAATCCAATTAACGTTTATAAAAATACAAATCAAAAGAGTTCTATTGAAATTATAATAAAAAATAAATAACTCCTGCTTTTATACATGTTATTAAACAAAAGAATACATATTTCAATTGTTTTAGTACATTCATATCTGTAAAAAAAAGTTAAAATTAAAATGCAGGAATGTGAATTTTGTTTGTCAAAAATTTTTTCCATTATTATTTTAACTGTTAAAACAGTATAATGTCCACGAAATTGTTTTATATATTCGACGTACTATCATAATTAATATTCGTATAATCGAAAACCTGTATTTTTTTATTCCACATTACTTAAAAAATTGTTTAAAACTTGTTTCAAGGAGTCATATTTATTTAGTATAATTAGCTACAAGTGCTAGCTGTCAATAAATCAATCGAAATGTTTGACACGCTACATTCCTGCCATCTATGAACAAAACGATTTATTTTTTTAAGTAAAGAAAACTGCGTTACCGACATATCACGATTCAAATATTGTCCACAGATCTATAACATGTCAACCATGACTGTTAAAACGTTATATTTTCTGATTTTGGTATTTAAATCATTATAAATAATATAAAACTTGTTTAGAAATATATAATTACTTAATAAAATATATAACGAAGCGTTTAAAATGATTTTAAAATATTAAAAATTGTGTAAAATTACTTACAAGTTTTTAAACCATATTAAGGATTGTCACGTTTTTAATAAATAATATCCCATTTTAATATTAATAAATTATATATTGATTACTTCTTTTATGGTATTTAAATAATTAATATTTGGATATCGTAATGTATACTTAATTAAACTATATTAAAGATATAATTGTTATTTAATTCTTGTGACAGATATAATCACATATAGACGCCATTTGTATTCCAAGAACCTGTCACTGCGAGGTAAAAAACGGCAAATCTTAGAAGCTTTTGTTATAAAGGGTGTTTCAGAATGTTTTTCGTTTTTGATACTTAAAAATAAAACACCATAATTCGTTAAAACTTGTTATAAATACTGTTAAATTAAAGAGCAGGTTTTAAATTTTTATTTATGATAAATAAACATTTGTAAGTGCGCACCATCCACTTCTTCACACTCATTTAGCCTGCCACTAAAATTTACAATCACTCGATAGACCATCGCTCTTGGAATATCGTTAATTTCGTCTGTGATTCTTTGCTTTAAAACATCCGGATTGGGTGGCAATGGGTTATAAACTTTACTTTTTAAGTAGTCCCATAGGAAAAAATCAGCAGGCTTTAAATCTGGGTTCCTCGGTGACCAGTAGATGTCTCCTCGGCTACTTATTACTTTTTCAGGGAATAATTCTTGAAGAGCAGCTAGGGAGTCATTTGTAACATGAGAAGTGGCTCCATCTTGTTAGAACAATGTGTTGCGGTTGTAGCCGATCTGATTTTGCATTTTTGTAGCCAGAAAAGTCCTGATCATATGGCAATATCGATCAGAATTAACTGTCTGAGCGCGACCACGGCCATCTTCAAAAAAGTAAGGCCCGATAATTCCTTGCCTTGATATGGCAGCCCAAACGACAACTTTCGGCGAGTGTAATGGTTGCTGATGCAGTTCTAGCGGATCGTCGAATGTCCAGTATCTGCAATTTTGTTAATTCGCCGGGTTGTTGATGTGAAAATTCGATTCATCGTAGAACCATATGTTATCGAAATTCCTAAAATGATTTTTCATCGTTCCGCAGAATTCGACTTATTTAGTAGGATCATCGGGCTTCATTTCTTGAACAATTACAATTTTATAGGCGTGAAAATGCATATCTTTGCGAATAATGCGATGAACCGTGGATTTGTTCAAATTTAGAGAAGCTGCGCGCAAACGTAGTGACTGTCATGGGTTGTTCATAACAGACTGGCGAACGCGGTCGGCATTCGTGCTCGTCCTCGATGTCCTTTTGCGTCCAGTTGATTTACCCAGCATTGTCTTACCAGTCTGTTCAAACTTGCGCACCCAATGCTTGATTAAATTCGCACTTGGCACATTTCTCATAGTGGTTAAATGAAAATGTGTCCTGTAGAGACGTCGAACAATAGTGTAGGAATCGTTGTTTTTATAAAACGCTCGCATGAAAAATGCGCGCTGCAGTCCTGTGAAGCTTTCCATTACTACTAAACTAAACAAGCCTGCCAAGCGTTTGAGACCACTCCCATCCCCTCACTATCTTTGTTTGGCGCGTAACGGTCAAACAAAAAACGAAAAACAATATGAGACACTCTTTATTTATAGATTTTTTATTATTTTACGGTATTCTTTCAATGGAATAAAAGTTTTTTTATATCATTTCAACAGTGTAACATTTTATATTCATGTATGGTGATTTCCTAACCATAAAATCCCGAAATTGTAGGTATGCCCTCCTAAAAATTCACAAACTTGGGTAATTATCCGATTAGGCCTGCTGTTCCTATACGACATTTACTAATCTTCACTACTTAATATTTGATATATATAATTTATCTGAAAGAAGGATGAAAGTAGAATAAATGCAGTAGAAATTAGATCTCTTAGACGAACGTGTGGATACTCTGTGTATGATAGAGTGTCGAATGAAAATATAAGAAGTGAATGCAGTGCGAATGATGCTGTTATGAACAAAATAATGAAAGGATCATTAAGATGGTTTGGACACATGGAAATAATGAATGAAGAAAGAATGGTAAAAAAAAGTATATGTAAACGATGTAAATGGAACCAAAAATAGAGGAAGGCCGAGGAAAACGTGGCACGATCAAATAAATCAAATATTGAATGTCGGCCATGTCAGAGAAATCGACGCGCGTGCATGACACGATGTATGAATGTTGAGGAATCGAGAGAAATATGTCAGGAAAGAAAAGTGTGGCAGTCCATTCTTTCTGCCTACTCCTTCGGGGAGACGGCGTGATGGTTAGTTAGTTAGTTAGTTAGTTTTTTTTATAAATTGCATACATTGGGTAAAGGTTACTTGTAACCGAAACATGTCTGAGTTCAGTGAAAATAAAAATTGTTGTAATACAAAGTATAATTATATTTATTCAAATATGAGTCCACAACACAAAGTGAAGGCGAATATAGAAGGAAAAGCTCTTACCACGTTTATTGTTTATTTTTTATCTATTCTAATTTACCGTGTTTTACCTTTGGTGTATACATAAGAGCTCAACATATTTCCCAGACTAAATAATTACCTTAATTGATGTTTTTCAATACTTAATGACATTTCGATTTGGAAACGCACGGTGTATAATTATTCTTGAGACACTCGTTAAGCACTTTTACGAAATCTACTTTACCCATAGTAGTTATTAAGAGTAAAAACAAGGAAAATAAAATGGCGTTCAAACAAACACGTAATAATATCTTCTTCTTCTTCGCGATCACCTCGGCGATCCTGTCCCTGTCATGCGCCGCTCGGAACAGCTCCCCCACACTTCGGATACCGGTCTACTCCCTCACGTTTCGCAGCCAGGACATTTGTCTCCTTCCAGGCCCTCGGCGTCCCTCAATTTTCCCTTCCAATATCAGTTGAAGAAGGTGGTACTTTTCCCCAAGCAGTATATGACCCAGATGTGAGATTTTTCGAACCTCGATAGTTGATAACAGTTCCCTCTCAACTCTAGCTCGCCTCAGGACTTCGGTATTGGTAACCATGTCTGTCCAGGGAACTCTGAGCATTCGGCGATGGAGACACATTTCAAATGCTTCCAGTCTGTTCATTGAGTTAACTTTCAAGGTCCACGTTTCACATCCGTACAATAAAACAGACCACACATAGCATTTGATCATTCTCTGGTGGAGTAGTCATATAATTATTTTTTTAAATACACCCCATACATTACACCCGTAATGAAGAACTAACTAACTAACCATCACGCCGTTTCCCCGAAGGGGTAGGCAGAAAGAATGGACTGTCACACTTTTCTTTCCTGACATATTTCTCTCACATCCACAACATTCATACATCGTGTCACGCACGCGCGTCGATTTCTCTTACTCCTCACATGGCCGACATTCAATATTTGATTTATTTGATCGTATCACGATTTCCTCGGTCTTCCAATTCTATTTCTAGTTCTATTTACATATTTCTTCATTCATTCTTTTCATATGTCCAAACCATCTTAATGATACTTTCATTATTTTGTTCATAACATCATCATTCGCACCGCATTCACTTCTTATGTTTTTATTCGACACTCTATCATACACATAGTTTCCACGCATTCGTCTAAGAGATCTCATTTTCAAGGGAGGTGCAGTGATGTGGAGTCTTCATAAGGCTCAGTATTCTCTCATGTTGGAGAGGGTTCAAAATAAATTCTTGAGAGCCTTCTACATGAGAGAGTACGGGGTATATCCTTGGCTCTATCCAACGGCTTTTCTCTTGGGTATGCTGGGGTATAACTCCCTCGAACTGAGGAGGGAAGGATTATTGTCAATGCATTTTTTTGGCCCTATTGAAAACCCCTATGTTCTGGAGCAAATAGGTCTTTTTGTTCCTGATAATTACCTGCGACAGCGCCGACATCAATTGTTCTTTGCTCTGTCACGCAGAACCAAACTGCCTTTGGTGATGCCAATAGGAAGAGCAATTCGGACGTTGAATCTAATCGTCTCGGATTTGGACATTTTCAGTGTCAGTGAGGCAGTATTCATAAAAAAATATTACAAATTCTGGAAAGAGTACTGCCTCACTGACGTCGACATATTTGAATTCCTTCTGATATGTATGATTTTTTGGTCTCATGTTGTTTTACCTTATCTTTGTAACACCGTTTTGTGTCCAAATGAGTAGCCTAAATGTTTTTCGTTTGTTATGTTTCATTTGTGTATTATGTATGAAAAAAAAAATTCTACTGCATTTATTCTACTTTCATCCTTGTTTAGAAGAATTATATACTCGTATATTAAATATTAAGAGTGAAGATGAGTCTGTCTGTTTATTTATTATTGTTATAATTATTGCCTTAGACAGGCAAAACATGTTATTACCATAAAATATAATAAAACATATATAAAACAGACGTTTTAATTCGTATTAATAATTTAATATGGAATTTTTAATTTAGTATTGTTCAAAAAACAAAAAATATGCTTAAAATACAATCTTCATAGATGGCGCTAGTGTGTAAATTGAAAACTACCATGTAAAGAGTGGTTTACAGATTAACATGTATACAACTTCCAAAAAGTTGTCAGACATCTTCCAGAACAAGGTCTTACGAATAATTCTTCGAGCTCCCAGGTGGAGCAGAATATCACAACTTCACCTAAAGGCGGGACTCCCGACCCTAGATAAGTACATCCTCTCACTAGCCGAACGTTTCTACCAGGGAGTTGCAATTCACCCCAACCCTGGCATCAAAGAATCCTCTAACTACCCTCCAGATAGGCTTTTTAAACATAAGCGCCCAAAACAGATCCTCCTTCAAAGCGCTACTTCGGGGCACCCACCACCTTCACAACCACCCCCCTCCCTTCCGAACACAACACCACAACCTAGCACCCCCCCAGAACCGCCATAAACAAACCTCCGTCACCACTCCTCACCCTCCCAACACCCCACTCCACTAACATATAACACCCTCAAATCCCATCAATGACAACTCCAACAGGTGAGGGAGCAATAGCCCTCGGGCTGACTCTCCCGGCAACACAGACCAATGATGATCAAGTTGTCAGACATGGTGGTCATAAAAAATATGGAATGGAGAATGTTGTATAACATTAAGCGTGCGCTTAAAACCCAACCAATGACAGGTCATAAGTCCTGTAAACACCTCGATCAACCATATTCTGTTTCTAATTTGCATCTTCGTTTCTATTGAGATACAATTAATCCTTGAATTGATAACCCGCAATGGGTAAACATCCAGTATTCGTCTACAAGTATTTGTATACATTCAAAATGTTGTAATATTTACATTGTTTTTCTTAACCCACAAACCAAACAGATTTAGGTATCCCATCACACGAGGGCAACGATTTCTACATGAAAGAAGCTAAAGACATGGCCAATGTCTTACAGAGGATGATAGCAGACGGTAAGTTCCAATTGTCATTATCATCATCAGCTAATATCCATCCACTCCTGAACGTAGGCCTTCTCCATCTGCTTCCATGTCTGTCGATCTGGGCATCACGCATCCTCGTCATACTGGCGATCTCTTTAACCCTTTGGGCTCCATGTTTTTTCCATTTTTTCCCACATTCCTGATGACAAAGGAATGGTCAGATAATATTCATTTGATTCTTACAATTAAAAAAAATAAAATATGATTTCGGGCATATGAGCGCCACGGCTAGCTCGTATGAAGCGAAATCGTGAAGTCCAATTTTCAACAATTGTCGTCTTTGTGAATGCGTATTATCCACTAGAGTGTACGTGGTGCGAAAACTATCCACGGTCTTCCGAATAACTTGCTCGGATGGACGATTATGTCGACCGTAAAATGGACGTAGCGCATGATTTTCAAAATAAATTTGCACAATTTGCAAGCGCTGTTCTGACGTAAGTCTGTTTATGGTAAAATGGCAAAACGTACTGACTACAAAAACAACTGTCAACTGTCAAATTGACAGTCTGTAGAAACAATGTTGCTAGTTTAAAAACCAAACCTCTAAAAAAACCCTATAGCTAATAGGGATTTAAATTAATTTATTCATCAATAGCGCTTATAGCCTTCTATGGTCGCCGGCCTCTTCCAAAATTCTTCGCCAATCTCTATGGTCCATCGTCCGCATTCTCCAGTTTGTAACACCAATTGCCTCAAAATCGCCTTCTACACAATCCATCACCTAAGTTTTGGTATTCCATTGCCATTATAGCTTTATTGGATACGCTTTTGTTTGCGATGACTACTTGAAGTGCACCGTTCACATTATGTTCAGCCCCAACCCTTCTTTCAATATCCCTCTCCACTCGCCCAACCTTTGTTAACTTACCACCTAAGTATACGAACTCATCATCATTATTCACGCTGATGTTGAAGACTGTCATCATTTGTTGTTCTCCTTCTTCTTCTTCCTTATTGTAGACCTATGTAGTCTGTTCTCCAGAGTGTTGCTCCTCCTGTGAGGTAAATTCTCAGCTATCCTTCCATCTTTAAGGAGGTCTTCCACGAGGACGAGTCCCATGAGGCTGATTATGCAATGCAATATAGGGGAGTCTGGTGGTGTCCATTATTTGAACATGACCGTACTAGTCCTTTTTTCGCTGTCTGCTCCATCTTATAATATCCTCAACCTCACATATCTCTCTTATTCTGGTGTTCCTCACGCGATCTCTCAGTGTCTTGCCTGTTATCGTCCTCAGTGTCTTCATTTTCTTTCATCATTTGTTCTATTTCTTAAATCATTACCTTAGATTATTTCATATTCATATTCATCATGTATTTTTAAATAATAACTATTCTTTCTTTTCAGGATTTCAGTTCGGAATTCCTGAAACTGTTGACATGATATTAGAACCAGGGATATGGTAAGTTTAATCTTTTAGATTGTTAAGTGTTTTGGACGAAACTTATGTAAACTGTGTCATGTATTATATAATATATTGTAGAGATATGGCGATGAGTGATTTGTCTGTAAATTGTCTGCTTTACGCGGACGATGCCGTTCTCGTTGCGGATAGTGCGGACGAATTACAAGTCTTGGTGTCGAGAATGTATGTATTCAAGTCAATGCATTTAATGATGAATGCCGGAAAGTCAAAGGTGATGGTTTTTGAAAGGGAAGAGCAAATGACAGTTTGTAACATAAGTGTGAACGAAGACAATTTGGAGCAGGTGAGCGAAAATATGTATTTAGGTAGCATGTTCACAGCGGATGGCCAAACTGATAGTGACGTACGATATACGACAAAATCTCAAATGCTGATATAAGAAAGGAATGTAGAGCAGAATAAGGTATTATGAATAAAATTATGAAAGGATCGCTGCGTTGGTTTGGACATATGGAGCGCATGGATGGAAAAATAATGGTTAAGAAAGTATACGTTAATGATGTAAATGGAGTACAAACATGGCATGACCAAATTAATCAAATTTTAAAGGTTGTACATGTTAGAAGTCAGAAGAATCGACGTGCGTGTATGACTCGCTGTATGAATGTGGAGGAAGCTAGAGAGGTGTGCCAGGATAGAGTAGTGTGGCGGTCCATTCTCTCTGCCTACCCCTACGGTGAAACGGCGTGATGGTTTGTTGTTGTTGCCCAGATTTCTAATATAACTTTTTATGTAGGTATACAACAGGTCGTTTGAATCCAATTACTAAATACAAATTGTTTTTAGCTATTATATTGATTCTCATGACATGTGATAGGCAGCTAACCTTCGCCATTTTCTGGTGTCTAGTGTGACAATCACACTGCTGTCAACGGGAATCGAACCCTAGACCTTCGGTATGCAATCAGAGTTCTAACCACTTTGCCACGAAGATTATCAAATAGGCCATTGATTTTTATCTTAAATTCGGCATCTTTTATATAGTTTTGCATTTCGTAATTTTAAAAACAGATTACGATCGGTCTTAGTAAATTATCAACACGATAAAATTCAATATAGTCTTATCTGCTAATATTGGGATATCAGATATTTCAAATGCCATAATTAATTTACCATATTGATAAAAAGACATTGCCTAAGCAGAAATATAAATTTCTAATACATTTTCAAATTATATCTATTTTTTCTTGAACATTGATGTAAAATCCGTATTAAATAATTCATCATCAAATTCAAATCATCAAATTCACTAAAAAAACTCAGTTTTTTGTAACACCTGATGATGCCAACATCGGTTGGCGAAACAGCTGTCGCGACACTCTCAGTGAATAAAAAGGAATTGTGATATTATAACAGTGTTCTAAATTTTAACAGTAATAATAATAATTACAATAAAGCGAAGATGGTAGTACATAATAGAGTTGTAGTGTCAACCCTTATGTATAGAAGTGAAACTTGGAGCTGGCAAAAGAAGGATTAAAGTAGGATAAATGCCGTAGAAATCAAATCAAATCAAATCAGTTTATTAACTCAATAGACATTACAAACAGGAAAATGTTAAAGGTACAGGTAAAATATTATAAAAATACAACAAAGTACCAGGAACGCATTAGAGATGGTTCGACATTAGGAAGACAAGATACTTTCCAAAGTCAAGAGTATTTGTCCCCTGAACGTACTTTCACTAATATGAAAGACGTCGATCTCCGAGGAGACCGCGTTCAGCAGACTAATTGTTCTTCCCACCGGTGTCACCAGAGGCAGATTGGTTCTGGCGGCCGGTAGGTAAAACAATCTGTGCTGTCGCTGTCGGAGATATCTATCGGGGACAAAAAGACCAACATCCTCCAGTACGGCCGAGTTCTCGAAGTATCCCTTAATTAATCTGAAGAAATCGGTTATTAGATGTCCATCTCTTCGAAGCTGTAAAGAATTAAGAAATGATATCACAGAGAAGCATGCGCGGGAAAACGATGTATGCTAAAACTAACTAACTAACTAACCATCACGCCGTCTCCCCAAAGAGGTAGACAGAAAGATTGGAGTAACACACTTTTCTTTCCTGACATATTTCTCTCGCTTCCTCAACATTCATATACCGTGTCGTGCACGTGCGAGTCGATTTCTCCTACTCCTCAAGTGGCCGATATTCAATATTTGATTTATTTGATCGTGACACGTTTTCCTTGGCTTTCCCCTATTTCTAGCTCCGTTCACGTCGTTTACATATACCTTCTTTACCATTCTGTCTTCACTCATTATTTTCATATGTCCAAACCATCTTAATGGCCCTTTCCTTATTTTGTTTATAACACTTTCATTCCCACCACATTCGCTTCCTCTTCATTCATACACCGTGTCGTGCACGTGCGAGTCGATTTCTCCGACTCCTCACGTGGTCGATATTCAATATTTGATTTATTTGATCGTGACACGTTTTTCTCTGTCTTTCTCTTTTTCTAGTTCCATTTACATCGTTAACATATACTTTTATTTACCATTCTTTCGTTATTCCTTTATTTTATTATTTTGTTTATAACACCATCATTCGCACCGCATTAGCTTCTTATATTTTCATTCGACACTCTATCATACACAGAGCATTTATACATTCGTATAAGAGATCTTCTTTCTACTGCGTTTATTCTACTTTCATCCTTCTTTTGCCAGTTCCATGCTTCGCTTCCATACACCAGGTTCTACTGCACATACAACATATTTCTCTAGGCAGAATTTTAAACCATTTCGTTAGCTATAGTAATAATCAAAGTGTGTTATATTCCAGAAGCCAATCTCTGAGACGAATCCATTGATTTGTTTTCGAACAAATATTTTACGTGATAAGAAATGGTTAAATAGGTCACGTAAGAAGAAAGCATTGTTCGAACTGATTCATTTGGTAGTTATTTTAACTGACATAAATATATATTTCACTTCTTCTTCTTCTTGAAAACGTGACAAGATCAAATCAATTAAATAAAGGACGTTTTTTTAGAGGCATACAAATTCAAAATGAAAAAAAAACATTGAAGTAATGTTAATGTCTATTGAGATTTCATTTCTACTGCATTTATTCTACTTTCATCTTTCTTTTATCAATTCCATGCTTCGCTTCCATACATAAGGGTCGGTAGAAGAACACCATTGTGCACTGCTATTCTAGCTTTTTTGGATAGGTTTTTGTTTGCGATGACAACTTGTGCACCGTTCACTTGGTTGCCTGCCCCAACCCTTCTTTCAATATCCCTCTCCACTCGCCCATCGATGATTCGTCGTTCGGTATTCTATCATATATTGTTTTCCCGCACATTCTTCTCAGTGATCTCATTTCTACGGTATTTATTACTTTCACACTTCTTTTGGCAGCTCCAAGCTTCACTTCCATACAGACGACCTTCGTGGCAGAGTGGTTACGAGCTCTGACTTGCATGCCGAAGGTCCTGGGTTCAATTCCCGGCGATGGCAGTGTGATTGTCACACTGTCTTTGGTCTGGTGTAGAATTCATGTGACAATAAAATGGCGATAGATTGGCTCCCTATCACATGTCATGAAAATCAATATAATAGCTAAAAAATAAATTGTTTACAGTAATAGGGTTCCAACGACCTGTTGTATAGGTACATAAGTTAAATCAAATCAAATCAAATCAAATCAGTTTATTTCATCAACAGACATTACAAAATTTATTTTTAAGGCATCTATTGAGAACAGGTAAAATAATATATTATATATAGTATACTACCAGAAACGCATAAGAGATGGTTCAACATTAGGAAGACAGGATACTCTCCAGAATTAAAAGTATTTGCCTTCTGAACGTACTTTCACTAACATGAAAGACGTCGATCTCCGAGGAGACCGCGTTCAGCAGACTAATTGCTCTTCCCACCGGTGTCACCAGAGGCAGATTGGTTCTGGCAGCCGGTAGGTAAAACAATCTGTGCTGTCGCTGTCGGAGATATCTATCGGGGACAAAAAGCCGAACACCCTCCAGTACGGCCGAGTTCTCGAAGTATCCCCTAATTAATCTAAAGAAATGGGTAATTAGATGTCCATCTCTTCGAAGCTGTAGAGAATTGGTTCCGAGCATTCCCAAAAGAAATGCCGTGGGTATAATAGTGTTTCGGCCAAAACAATGGACTCTTTAATAATTACTCGTAATATAATATTTTAAGGACTACACCAAAAAGTGGAGGGTTAGAAGAAGTTTCGTGGATGTCATTAACCTAAGTTTGTGGGAAACCTTGCGTCAGTTCAATTTCCATATTGGTCCACATCAGAGATTCAATCGGCTCGAGATGAATTCTTTAATAAATTTAAATACATCTGCTCCAGACATATTTACTGTCAACTCCGGACTGTCAGATGTCCATTCATTAATATTCCAGTCTGATTCTTCCGTAGGAGATGATAAAAACCAAGAATTATTTAATAAAATCCGCCTCTTCTCCTACACATCTCTCCGCTGCTTATTAAAATTCTGCCATAGACTTTACCAATAACACTCTAAATACTATATAGATTAAACAACTATGGAGACATTACACACCCCTGTTTGACACCTTTATTGATATCAAACCAGGCTGTAAGATCTCCATTTACTCTGACACTAGCAGTGCTTTCCGTGTACAGCGATGTAATTGCCGTGATCAGTTTTGTGCTTATTCCATATTCCGACAGGATTTTCCACAGTTTACCTCTATCTACGCGATCATATGCTTTTTGCAAAACGACAAACGAACAGAAGAGTCTACGGTTTTTGGCCAGAAACTTCTTTGTCACTGTACGAAGTGCAAAAATTTGATTCATACATCCTCTGCCATTCATAAAGGCGCCTTGCACATCCCAAACTCTATCACTCGTCGTGGACTTGGATCTTCTGGCTTACAGAGGTTCAGCTTATGTGGCTATTCCTCTTACGTCTCTTTCTTACTCTTTCTATTAAAATTCTGCCATAGATTTTACCAACAACACTCAAAATACTAATAGCTCTGTAGTTTTCACATTCCATATGAGATCCTTTTCCTTTGTACAGAGGCATGATAACTGCTCTCCTCCAATCGAGTGCGTTATATCCTTTCTCTAAGCCCTAGGTTCTCAAAGTGGGCGATAACGCCCCCTAGTGGGCGTTTGAGACTTTCAGGGGGGCAGTAGAAGACCCAGAGAAAATTAGGGGGCGTTAAGATGGCACAGTGAGGGCGTGGGCAGGTAAAAAAATATATAGTCCCAAAAACACATTAAAAAACACGATAATCATGCAATAATAAAGCAAATTAAACTTTAAAATAATTTATCCGCAATGGGTAAAATCCAGTATTTGTGTACAAGAATTTGTATACATTCAAAATGTTGTATAAAATAACTGGTCCAAGTAGGCATAAAAATTGGAGAGACATCTCCAGGCGTAGTCTAGTACTGTATGATTTGCAGAGATTTTCACAGTGCATTAATAAAGATTTTCTGCTTAATGCTTCCCAATCTTAATAGATGACGCTAGTGTAGAGTGAACTAATATAAATATAGAGATAGGCGCGGGATTCTAGCATATATACAAGTTCCAAAAAGTTGTCAGATGTGGTGGTCATAAGAAGGGCGGAATGGGGAATGTTGTTAAACATAAAGCGATCGCTCAACCCAACCAATGACAGGTCATAAGTCCTGTAAGCACCTCGGCCACTTCATTCTGTTCCCAGAAAAAAATAATTACATCTTCGTCTCTATTGAGATACAATTAATCCTTATAAAAATGGTTAATTTTTGCTATTGTATGTATTGTAATAATTTTTATCAGATGTGCGAAAATTCACATTTTTCGGTGGTTCGGGAAGTGGATGAAAAATGATCTGATAGATTCCATTGCATTAATTGGATGCATTAATTTGAGTTTTATTCGAATCAAAAATTTAACAATCTATATCTTCTTCTTCCTGGCGCTATCCCAACTCATCGTCTGTATTGACTGTTGGGATCGGCTTTTCTCTATCTCAGGCTGTACCTTGCACGGTTCTGAGTATCGTCCTCACTCAAGCCATTTCTCTGCAAGACGCTATTGCACTGAATCATCCACGTGTTCCTAGGTCTTCCTCTGGATTAAGTGATCCTTTTTAATTTTACTCATGTGACTCCCATTTCGTCGTTCGATATTCTATCATACATTGTTTTCTCGCACATTCTTCTCGGTGATCTCATTCTTAGGATTATTAAAATAGCCAAGGCAAATGAAGGAATGTTTTGTTTGCGTATTTGAAAATAGAACAACAGTTGTTCTTGACAAATAAAAGAGAGATCTTTGAACCGATTAGCACCTGTTTTTGATACATTATTACCATTAACCGTTAATAATTTCATTAAATGGTTGTTCTTATCTAAATAAATATATATTTATAATATTAGGTAAGAATTTTTTTGAGAAACTACGAGTCACCCAAAGAGCCACGAAAAGAGCACTGAGACTGCATCCAGGTTATTCCGACGTGTCTGTTCAGATCATCCTTCCACCGTAGTTGCGGTCGCCCTGCACTTCTCTTTGCCGTCCACGGTCTCCAAGTCGGCAGTCTTCTTGTCCACTTTTCATCTGAGCTTCTGGTTACGTGACCCACCCATTGTCATTTTAGAGTCGCCACCCGGTGGATGATGTCAGTGACCTTTGTTTTTTCTCTCACCGTATCGTTTCTGACTCTGTCTCTTAGGCTTATTCCTAACATGGCAATCTCCATGGCTCTTTGGGTCACTCGTAGTTTCTCGGCACTTTGTTTGGACAGTGTAACAGTTTCAAGACCATAAGTACCAACTGGCAAATCGCAGGCTTCATAGACTTTTCGTTTCAGGTTGGTCGGTATTTTCTGGTTTTAATTTGTATGTATGGAAGTGAAGCTTGGAGCTGGCAAAAGAAGAATGAAAGCAGGATAAACGCCGTAGAAATTACATCACTAAGAAGAATGTGCGGGAAAACGTTGTATGATAGAATATCGAACGATGAAATAAGAAAGAAATGTAAGGCAGATGACTGCATCATGGACAAAATTAAAAAAAAGGATCCCTGAGATGGTTTGGATATGTGGAACGAATGCATTAGAGTAGAATGGTTAAAAAGTTGTACACAAGCAGCGTGAGTGGAAAAACAAGCCGAGGACGATCGAGGAAAACATGGCATGACCAAATTAGTCAATTGCTAAAAGGCGGTCACATTCGAAGTCGGAATAATCGACGCGCGTGCATGGTACGATGTATGAATGTAGAGGAAGCCCGAGAGGTATGCCAAGATAGAGCATTGTGGCGATCCATCCTCTCTGCCTACCCCTCCGGCGAAATGGCGTGATGGTTAGTTAGTTAGTTTCAAATCACTTGCATGCCATTTTTATAAATGTACACCGGACTACAAGAATACTATTTCACGACTTATATACAGATACGTATAAAGCTACATGAAGTCATTGTTTTTTCCTAATCTAAATCCATCAGATTATATCCATAAAGCAAATACTATCATGGCCGACGATGCACTGTGCAAATAAACAGCAATATATTACTAAATCACGAATGCTGCTTTAATAAAACAAACAGTAAAAGGCATTTACATTCAATTTTATCTTTTAGAACAAGTAAGCGTCCACATTAATTCTTATTTTTAAATTTTGACAGATACAGTGTTGACATTAGCCAAAATTTGCATTCAGGTAGTCGATATTCGACCAATTACAAACCCGTTCGCCCCTACCTGGTCGTTAAATTCAGTTTTACAAGCTACCGTCTAATGCGCGTGTGTTTTTTTCACAGTTATTCGATTTTATGCTGTTATCAAGTCGGTACCTGCTTGCTTTATAAATACGGATTGTGACAATAATGTAAACAATAAACATCGTGTTATTCCAAAGTCAAGCGTGCTGTCAACCCTGCGCCGGTGTAAGACCATGACACAGTATATGACATTTTTTAAAAAACAAATTAAAACACTTTTTTTTTTCTTCCTCTTCTCGTCACTTGGGAGTTAGAGGGTTCCAACTAACAAAATTTCACATTTGTTTTTTTTTTCGTGAAAATGGTTCTTACTAACCTTATCTATGCGTACAATTAAAAAAACATGTAATAGTATCGTCATTTTAATGTTACGAAAAGAATCAAGTTCCATCTGATCATTCACTGAAGAAGGATTCATTTAAACATAGAACTTTATTATTCCAACTGTTGCCAGACAAAATTTACACGTTTCTCGGTAAAAGGATCTCTGGAAATTGGAATAAATCATTTTTATTTCAAGATACACACCCAAAACCAACAAAACTTTGACTTCATTTTTCTCAGCTTTTTACTTTTGTCAGTTGGAACCTTTTTACTCTCAGGTGACGTTCTTCTTCCTCAGCCTATTCCCGTCCACTCCTGGACAAAGGCCTCCTCCATTCGTCCATCCCTGTCACTCTGTCATGTGCAGACTGCATCCAGGTTATTCCGACGTGTCTGTTCAGGTCATCCTTCCAGCGTAGTTGCGGTCGCCCTGCATTTCTCTTTGCCGTCCACGGTCTCCAAGTCAGCAGTCTTCTTGTCCACTTTTCATCTGAGCTTCTGGCTACGTGACCTACCCATTGCCTTTGCCAATCGGTGGATGATGTCGGTGACCTTTGTTTTTTCTGTCACCGTATCGTTTCTGACTCTGTCTCTTAGGCTTATTCCTAACAAGGCTCTTTGGGTCACTCATAGTTTTTCTGCACTTTGTTGGGACAATGTTATAGTTTCAAGACCATAAGTACCAACTGGCAGAACGCAGGCTTCATAGACTTTTCGTTTCATTCGATGTAACTCATATTTCCAAAAGCAGCCCAGCTTAGTCCAATTCTTCTTTCTTCTTATTTTTTATTATTACAGCAATAAAATTCATAAGTACGGTATTTTATTAGCTTTTAAATATTAAAGAAGGGTTGGGGCAGGCACCAAAGTTAAGGTTGTCATCGCAAACAAAAACCTTTCCAAAAAAGCTAAAATGGCAGTGCACTATGGTGCTCTTGTACCGACCCTTATGTATGAAATCGCAGCATGGAACTGGCAAAAAAAATTAATGTAGAATAAATGCAGTAGAAATGAGATCTCTTAGACGAATGTGTTATACTCTATAGAGGTCAGGAGAGATCACGCCGTTTCCCCGAATGGGTAGGCAGAAAGAATGGACTGCCACATTTTTATTTCCTGACATATTTCTCTCACTTCCTCAACATTCATACATCGTGTCATGCACGCGCGTCGATTTCTCTGACTCCTCACATGGCCGACATTCAATATTTGATTTATTTGATCGTGCCACGTTTTCCTCGGTCTTCCTTAATTTCTGGTTCCATTTACATCGTTAACATATAATTTTTTTACCATTTTCTCTACATTCATTCTTTCCATATGTCCAAACCATCTTAATGATCCTTTCATTATTTTGTCCATAACACCATCATTCGCACCGCATTCACTTCTTATATTTTCATTCGACACTCTATCATACACAGAGTATTCACACATTCGTCTAAGAGATCTCATTTCTACTCCATTTATTCTACTTTCGTCCTTCTTTTGCTGGTTTCATGCAAATGTATTAATCCATGTTTAATATTACAAATTGTATTAATACGTTAAAAGTCTGATTTAATATTTTTTGGGAATCACTTGTTTTACCTTGCTTATGTGATATTGGATTGTTTCCTAGCTCAGTGAAATGTGCTACTTTAAAAAAAGGAGAAATTATAGAAAACGATCCATTTCTTCAATATTCAATATCATTCGATTAATTTTATCAATTGCCAATCGATTTCGAAACAAAGATATCTTTATCTGGGGAACAATGATAATAAAAAGTGAACGCTAATAACATAAAAATATATATGTGTACACATATAATTTAATGGAGAAAAAATATTTTTTTACGATAAAGTATTATATGTAAATAAAAAATATACTTTCGATTGAAGCATTTAATATGTGTGAAACTAAAATATGTTTTAACACAACTTTATTTCATTTTGAATGTATACAAATACTTTTAGACGAATACTGGATTTCACCCGAACTACCGAAATATGTGAATTTTCGCACATCTGATAAAAATCATTACAATACATACAATAGAAAATATTATTATTAATTCCTTATGTATGGAAGCGAAGCATGGAACTGGCAAAACAAGGATGAAAGGTGAATAAATGCAATAGAAATGAGATCTCTTAGACGAATGTGTGGATACTCTGTGTATGATAGAGTGTCGAATGAAAATATAAGAAGTGAAGTATAAGACCGTAAACTAACTAACCATCACGCCGTCTCGCCGAAGGGGTAGGCAGAAAGAATGGAGTGCCACACTTTTCTTTCCTGACATATTTCTCTCGCTTCCTCAAAATTCATACATCGTGTTATGCACGCGCGTCGATTTCTCTGACTCCTCACATGGCCGACATTCAATATTTGATTTATTTGTTTATGCCACGTTTTCCTCGGTCTTGCTCTATTTCTGGTTCCATTTACATCGTTATCATATAATTTTTTTACCATTCTTTCTTCATTCATTCTTTGCATATGTCCAAACCATCTTAATGATCATTTCATTATTTTGGTATTATAACTGTAATTAGACACTTAAAACAATCTAACTCCAGCGAGCAAATATACATATTTCATAATAATATACTATCGAATGTTTATTCTAAGCGGGCTATATTTTTTCGCTCTCGTACTGACATAATTGATTAATTAGCACTTACTGCGTTTTGATTAAATACCGTATTTAGTTCACAATCGCACCGAGTGTCGCTAGTGTCGTTGTGTGGACTTTTCAAACATTTCAACTTGTCATAGCGCCGAACGAAAAATCTGACAGAATTGTTCAGGCGTTTGCCCTGTTGCGCGCGTTTGCCACCAAAGTAAAATACTGTTTTTATCGCCGCGCAGTCTCTGATTATGTTTATATTAAGCCGAAGTCCATAAAACCAGTTTACATGTATCGTGCAGTGTTAATTTTCCTATCGAATCACGCCGCGAACTGTGACAATTTTAAAATTCTGTGAAAACACGGCCACAATCGTACAGCGCCGATTCAGTACGTTCGTCGCGTGTTGAATTACATTTACGAAGCTGTTTTGAAACGGATTTGGTTTCTTCTCGCTCCAGCAATTCTGAGGTTACGATTTCATCAATTTCTTATCAGGTTAGTTTGGACTGTGTACTATACCCTCAGCGCGGGAATGCGAAGGTCTAGATTTGATTTCTACTATTCTTTGTTGGCTTATAAACAATGCACGCGATACTGCATCCAAAACGAGATTAATACTTATTTATTTAAATATAGATTATTTTAACTACGAAAACACATTTAAAATACGTAAACAACTTTAAAAATCACCCTAAAATGTACAGAACAGTCTAGAAGCAAATAAAACGTATTGAATATTGTTTCAATGATTCGAATATTGTCTTTGAAGCAATTATGTTTTAAAAGCTTCTATTCGGCTGTCTGATATTAAAATATTTTTGTCGTTATCATTGAATTGATAATGAAGTCTGTAAAGCACAGAAGAACAGATATTTCGGAAGTATCTAAATACAATTAGGCTCTTAGTGAAATTCTTAATTTGCAGACGAATGGGTTTACCTCTAAACTATTAATTATATTATAATATACTCGTATATGTGACTAATATAGTTAAAATTCTAAATATAAATAATGCACGATATTATGACTAATTTCATTTTTTCTACTCGCTAATCAACAAGAGCATATACTGCCCCTCTTTTCTATACATCATGATATTCTTCTATTCATACATCGTGACACGCATGCTCGTCGATTTAAAAAAACGAACTAACTACCTAACTATCACGCCATTTCCCCGGAGGGGTAGGCAGAGAGGATTGATCGCCACAATGCCCTGTCCTGGCATACCTCTCGGGATTCCTCTACATTCGTACATCGTACCATGCACGCACGTCGATTATTCCGACTTCGAATGTGGCCGCCTTTTAGTAATTGATTAATTTGGTCATGCCATGTTTTCCTCGGTCGTCCTCGGCTTCTTTTTCCACTCACGCTGCTTGTGTACAACTTTTTAACCATTCTTCTCTCATCCATTCGTTCCGTATGTCCAAACCATCTCAGGGATCCTTTTTTAATTTAAAAGAAGGATGAAAGCAAGATAAACGCCGTAGAAATGAGATCACTAAGAAGAATGTGCGAGAAAACGTTGTATGATAGAATATCGAACGATGAAATAAGAGAAAATGTAAGGCAGATGACTGCATTATGGATAAAATTAAGAAAGGATCCCTGAGATGGTTTGGACATATGGAACGAATGGATCAGAGAAGAATGGTTAAAAAGTTGTACACAATCAGTGTGAGTGGAAAAGAAAACGACCGAGGAAAACATGCCATGACCAAATTAATCAATTACTAAAAGGCGGCCACATTCGAAGTCGGAATAATCGACGTGCGTGCATGGTACGATGTATGAATGTAGAGGAATTCCGAGAGATATGCCAGGACAGAAAATTGTGGCGATCCATCCTCTCTGCCTACCCCTCCGGGGAAATGGCGTGATGATTAGTTAGTTAGTTAAATATATATAATAAAAACCGAGGAAAACGTGGCACTATCACGAGGAGTCGGAGAAATCGACGTGCGTGCATGACACGATGTATAATTGTAGAGGAATCGAGAGAAGTGTGTCAGGAATTAACAGTGTGGCAGTTCATTCTTTCTGCCTACCCCTTCGGAGAGACGGTGTGATGGTTAATAAGTTAGCTCAATTGCTTAAACAAATATAAACAAATAACTGCTATATATCAAAGTGAAATATATATTTTTCCTTAGACTTTTACTAATGTATTCCTATAAAAGTGTTCGTTCTTTGAGATTGTGTTATCAGCCAGTTTATGAAGTATTCAAATCGAATTCTAGAATGAAATTCAAATGTTTTGAAACGCGAACGGTTCTGCCGATTATTTTGAAAATCATTCGAACACAAGTAGTATTCGAGTTTGAATGTATTGGTAAATTATCTCTGATTTTCGATAAAATATTTATTCAAAGCCAAATAAGTATTTATTGTCTCTTCTTCTTCTTCTTTCGTGCTGTAGTCCTATGTGGTCTGTTCTCTAGAGGGTTGCTCCTCCTGTGAGGTGGATTCACAGCTGTTCTTCCATCTTTTAGGAGGTCTTCCAAGAGTCCCGTGAGGCTGATTATGTAGTGCAATACAGGGGAGTCTGGTGGTGTTCTCACATCTAAAATACCACAATGCCTCAAGACTAAGTCTTCAACCAGTGTGTCTTGCCAGTCATGACGTACGTAGCCGAGACGTGGACACTGACAAAAGGTCTAGTCTACAGATTCAAGGTCGCCCAACGCGCCATGGAAAGAACCAACCTTGAGGGACAGATTCAGACACGAATTTATTCGACAACAAACCAAGGTGACTGAGGTGGCTCTGAGGATAGGCGGGCTGAAGTGGCAGTGGGCTGGCCATATCTGTCGAAGAACCGACAGCCGATGACGGGTTTCAAATCAAATCAAATCAGTTTATTTCCTCAAAAGATTTTAAAAACAAATTTTATAGTTTAAGACATCTATTGAGAACAGGTAAAATATAATAAATATATAACTCTTAGACGAATGTGTGAATACTCTGTATGATAGAGTGTCGAATGAAAATATAAGAAGTGAATGCGGTGTTAATTATGGTGTCATGAACAAAATAATGAAAGGAGTGTCGAATGAAAATATAAGAAGTGAATGCGGTATTAATTATGGTGTCATGAACAAAATAATGAAAGGATCATTAAGATGGTTTGGACATATGGAAATAATGAATGAAGAAAGAATGGTAAAAAATTATATGTTAACGATGTAAATGGAACCAGAAATAGAGGAAGACCGAGCAAAACGTGGCACGATCAAATAAATCAAATATTGAATGTCGGCCATGTGAGGAGTCAGAGAAATCGACGCGCGTGCTTGACACGATGTATGATGTTGAGGAATCGAGAGAAATATGTCAGGAAAGAAAAGTGTGGCAGTCCATTCTTTTTGCCTACCCCTTCGGGGAGACGGCGTGATGGTTAGTTAGTTAGTTAGTTAGTTATAATACCAGGAACGCGTGAGAGATGGTTCGACATAGGAATACAAGATACTCTCCAAAGTCAAGAGTATTCGTCTTCTGAACGTACGAATATGAAAGACATCGATCTCCGAATCGATCATGTTCAGCAGTTTGATTGCTCTCCCCACCGACATCACCAGAGGCAGGTTGGTTCTGCATGCTGGGAGATAAAACAGTCTGTGCTGACGCTGTCGAGGATAACCATCCGGAACATAAAGATGGATAACTTCCTGATAAGGTTCGGAAGTGGAGACCGCGTACAGGATACTGTTGGACGTCCACCTGCCCGCTGGACCGACGATCTGAAGAGGATTGCTGGACATGGAGCGGCAATGGATAGGAGGCGGTGGCGTGCTTTGGGAGAGGCCTACATTCAGCAGTGGATGATAGACGGCTGATGATGATGAAATTCTTTGAATTTCTGTATTTCTTATTCTGGCACGAGGCTTTTGTCAGCTTTATGTTACTGCATGTCGTAATTCTGAAGCGAACGCAGCGATTTTCTGTTATCGGTATTAGAATTTTTTACGACCAAAGCGAACGGTTTGGTACCATAAAAATATATATACTACAGGCTTGTGCAAAGTGTATATGGTGTCCAGTAACAGCTATTATGTCGCTAGCAGTATGCCCTGTTCTGTTGGAACCACACTTGCAGATGTTGAGAATAGCTGACATAATATAATCCTTATGTGAGGGTATTAGTTGCAAACCTGGCAAACTCCATCATTAGATGTTTTGAGTAAATCGCAAAAAACTGATACGCTAATAAATTGCGCTTTTTTACGATATTAATTTTTTTCATCTCAACCAGTTAGTATTTTAAAAGTAATCAGCCATGAAATAATCATCATTATGTTGGTAATTAAAGTAAAATAATGAATTTCATTTTGGAGTGTTGCCAGCTTTGCAACACTCAAGTGAAGGTTGCCATGTTTGCAACAAACCCTATATTTTAATAGCAAAATTCTTCAGAATGAAGCCGAATTTGAAACTGAAAATCAATACAAATTGTGTGCAAATGTATTATGAATAAGACCCAATTCATATCTCACTTCTGATTGTTGGTGGAGTTTGCCGGGTTTGCAAATAATACCCTCATGTATGGTAGCAAAGCACGGAACTGGCAAAAGAAGGATGAAAATAGAATAAATGCAGTAAAAATGAGATCTCTTAGACGAATGTGTGGATACTCTGTATATCATAGAGTGTCGAATGAAAATATAAGATGTGAATGCGGTGCGAATGATTGTGTTATGGATAAAATAATGAAAGGATCATTAAGATGGTTTGGACATATGGAAAGAATGAATGAAGAAAGAATGGTAAAAAAATTATACGTTAACGATGTAAATGGAACCAGAAATAGAGAACAAAATAATGAAAGAATCATTAAGATGGTTTGGACATATGGAAAGAATGAATGAAGAAAGAATGGTAAAACAATCATCTGTTAATGATGTAAATGGAACCAGAAATAGAGGAAGATCGAGGAAAACGTGGCACGATCAAATAAATCAAATATTGAATGTCGGCCATGTGAGGAGTCAGAGAAATCGACGCGCGTGCATGACACGATGTATGAATGTTGAGGAAGCGCGAGAAATATGTCAGGAAAGAAAAGTGCGGCAGTCCATTATTTCTGCCTACCCCTTCGGCGAGACGGCGTGATGGTTAGTTAGTTAGTTAGTTAGTTAGTTAATATACGAGTAATCCCCTTTTTTTTTAAATTTCCTTCTGTAAATAACTCCTTATTTAATAATTTTTTTTTAATTATAAAATAACACTTTAATACACCATGTCTTCTCAAATTAAATAAATAATAATATACCCACCCGAAATCTAAGACAAATTAAACTATTTCATGAAAATCTGCATAAAACTATTTATAAATAATAATTAAATAAAACGATGTTTTTTTAAAACTATTTCGACAGCGACCGGTTTCGCCAGGCTCGCTGGCATCGACAGACTGTTGACACTATTGTAAATTTTTTTATACAGATCAGGGGTGGTAAACATGGTTCTATACAAAAATAACCTTCAAATATTTATGTAAAATTTACTGAATTAAAATATTGGTATTACAGGTATTCAAGAAGATTCATATTCAATACAATGGATTTAAAATTTTATTATCGCTTACATATTTAACTTTTAGTGCTTTAAGCGACCGGTTTCGCCAGGCTCGCTGGCATTGACAGACTGTTGACACTTTTGTAAATTTTTCTATACAGAAATAATAAATAATATAATAATATGTGCACTTAAAGTTGTCATCGCAAACAAAAACCTATCAAAAAAAGCTAGAATGGCAGTGCACAATGGTGTTCTTCTTCCGACCCTTATGTATGGAAGCGAAGCATGGAACTGGCAAAAGAAGGATGAAAGTAGAATAAATGCAGTTGAAATGAGATCTCTTAGAAGAATGTGTGGATACTCTGTGTATGATAGAGTGCCGAATGAAAATATAAGAAGTGAATGCGGTGCGAATGATAGTGTCATGAACAAAATAATGAAAGGATCATTAAGATGGTTTGGACATATTGAACGAATGAATGAAGAAAGAATGGTAAAAAAATTATATGTTAATGATGTAAATGGAACCAGAAATAGAGGAAGACCGAGGAAAACGTGGCACGATCAAATAAATCAAATATTGAATGTCGGCCATGTGAGGAGTCAGAGAAATCGACGCGCGTGCATGACACGATGTATGAATGTTGAGGAAGCGAATTGAGAAATATGTCAGGAAAGAAAAGTGTGGCAGTTCATTCTTTCTGCCTACCCTTTCGGGGAGACGGCGTGATGGTTAGTTAGTTAGTTACATATTCATATATAATGTTTGAAAAAAATGGTAATTTTGTTTTTATTATTACTAAATTTAAATATTATATGTTGTAGTCTAGGTAGACCGAGGAAAACATGGCATGACCAAATTAATCAAATATTAAAAGTTGGTCATGTCAGAAGCCGGAAGAATCGACGTGCGTGTATGACTCGATGTATGAATGTGGAGGAAACTAGAGAGGTGTGCCAGGATAGAGTAGTGTGGCGGTCCATTCTCTCTGCCTACCCCTACGGGGAAACGGCGTGATGGTTTGTTGTTGTTGTTGTTGTAGTTCTTGGTCCGTAAGGTTGGCATCGCCTTATTCGGTTTTCCCCATCCATACCTATAGCTGCTAAGGTCTGGAATCAAACAAAACATTTTTCTGCAGTAATCGATTCCAGGAATATTTTTTATTTGTTTATTTTGGGTATAACAAAGGGGAGTAAGCTAACAGAAATTGGTCATTAAGTCAAACTACAATATTTATATAATGCACGTATACTCAGCCTATGCTGACGATGCAACGATACTGGCAGAAAGTGAAGACGATCTACAAAGAATGCTTTATAGGTTCCATCTTGCGTCTGAGAACTATAATATGATGATATCGCCAAAACAAAATGTCTAACAGTATCCAGACAGCCTCTCAGATGCAAACTGGTTGTAGACGATAAACCCATAGAACAGGTCATGAAATTCAGATATCTGGGTGTGGAGATATCTAGTTGCAGCGATCTATATAATGAAGTTAAAAAACAGACTGATAAAGCAGCAGTTATCTCCGGATGTCTAAGGGACACTGTCTGGAACAATAAGCATATGCTAGTGGAAAGAAATGTTGGAATTTATAAAACATGCATCAAGCCCATAATGATATACGGAATCGAAGCAAGAGCAGACACTGTCAGAACCAAAATTCTCTTAAGAGTAGCAGAAATGAGAACATTGCGACTTATTGTGGGGAGAACCCTTTGAGATAGGATACCCAATGAAGAAATTCGCAAATCCTGCAAAATTGAAGATATAGTGAGATGGAGTAGGCAGAGAATACGATTCTGTAGGGACCACATCGAGATAATGGATCCAGAAAGAATTCCTAATATCGTGATGCACGAGACTCCAGAGGGCCGTCAACCACCAAAGAGATGAAGAGAAGGCTGGTCGTCTTCATCACAGGAAGAAAGTTGATATCCTGCACAAAAAGATCGCAAGATCTACAATCAGAAGAAAATAACTATACTCGGAATGACCAGTCGACCTCCAACAAACCCATAATTTCTGATAGACAGTGTGACAATCACACTGCCATCGCCGGAAATCGAATCCGGAACCTTCGTTGTGGTAGTCAGAGCTCTGCCACGAAGGTCGTCTATCATATATTTTATAGGAGTGACCCATATGGAAGCCATGGAAAGAGCCATGTTAGGAATAAGCCTAAGAGACAGAGTCAGAAACGATACGGTGAGAGAAAAAACAAAGGTCACTGACATCATCCACCGGGTGGTGACTCTAAAATGGCAATACCAGAAGATCAGACGAAAAGTGGACAAGAAGACTGCTGACTTGCAGACCGTGGACGGCAAAGAGAAGTGCAGGGCGACCGCAACTACGGTAGAAGGATGATCTGAACAGACATCTTCGAATAACCTGGATACAGTCTGCACAATACAGAATGACGTGGAAGCGAATTGAGGAGGCCTTTGTCCAGGAGTGGACGAGAATAGGCTGAAGGATCAAATCAAATCAAATCAGTTTATTAACTCAAAAGACATTACAAACAGCAACATGTTTAAGGCATCTATTGAGTACAGGTAAAATATTATAAAAATACAACATAGTACCAGGAACGCATTAGAGATGGTTTGACATTAGGAAGACAAGATACTTTCTAAAGTCAAGAGTATTTGTCTCCTGAACGTAACTTCACTAATACGAAAGACGTCGATCTCCGAGGAGACCGCGTTCAGCAGACTAATTGCTCTTCCCACCGATGTCACCGGAGGCAGATTGGTTCTGGTGGCCGGTAGGTAAAACAATCTGTGCTGTCACTGTCGGAGAAATCTATCAGGGACAAAAAGACCAACACCATCTAGCACGGCCGAGTTCTCGAAATATCCTCTGATTGATTAAAAGAAATGGGTAATGAGATGCCCATCTCCTCGAAGCTGTAAAGAATTGGTTCCAAAGATTCCTAAAAGAAATGCCGCTACGGATAACTACCATACTCCCTCAGATTTTTTTTCTGAACCCTCTCCAGCATAACGGAATATCTCGCCTCGTGAGGACTCCATATCACAGAACCACTTTCAAGGAGACACGTTTCGCTTCGGCTTACAGTCGTGTTGCGTTGAGGTTATGTTAGGTTAAGTTTTGTATAGGTTCTGCATAGTCTGTCGTAAACAAATCTTTTAGATTTTGGTTTCTATGTAAATATACGTTTATATATGTTATTGTAGCGGGAAAGTATGGTCCGGACATTAGCTGCTGAATGATCTTATCATTCTAAACATTGCTATCTCTCTAACCTCGACCCTAGAAATCACTAGAATTTTAAATCAAATTTTTATCTTTTGACATTACGTTGCTGAGTAAGTACCCCCCCGATTATGATATCTATGGTTCTCACAGAGTGATTCTACGAGTATTTCGTGTTCCGAGAAAAATCTCTGACTGCGTTCTACGTGCTTTTGAATGTTGTATGTAATTCTAAACGTTTTTGAAGAGACGGCACATTCTACTTAGTGATCTAATTTCTACGGGTTTTATATTATGTAGTTTCTCCCTCTCATTCGAAATATTAGTTCTATATGATTTTGAACCTTCTATGTGATTATGAACCTTCTATATGAGAGAGAACGGTGTATATCCTTAAAGGCGGGCCACACTGTTTTAAACAAGCTCTCCACATCGGTCTCCACCGGCGGCTTAAAACTGTGTAGACACTTGTTTGAAACCAAAATTCGTTTGACCTTCAACAAACTTTGTGGACGGACGCGCGTTTAAACACGCATTCCACGTGTTGAGAGCTTGTTTTAAACCAAGTGTGGACGCTACATTAGGACTAACCAACTAACTAACTAACCATCACGCCGTCTCCCCGAAGGGGTAGGCAGAAATAATGGACTGCCACACTTTTCTTTCCTGACGTATTTCTCAATTCGCTTACTCAACATTCATACATCGTGTCATGCACGTGCGTTGAATTCTCTGACTCCCCACGTGGCCGACATTCAATATTTGATTTATTCAATCACGTTTTCCTCGGTCTTTCTCTATTTCTGGTTCCATTTACATCGTTAAAATGTAATTTTTTTACCATTCTTGTTCACCGTTCTACCATTCTTATTCATTTTGTTCATAACACCATCATTCGCACCGCATTCAATTCTTATATTTTCATTCGACACTCTATCATACACAGAGTATCCACACATTCGTCTAAGAGATCTCATTTCTACTGCATTTATTCTACTTTCATCCTTCTTTTGCCAGTTCCATGCTTCGCTTCCATACATAATGGTCTCGCACATTCTTCTTAGTGATCTAATTTCTACGACTTTAATATTAGTTTCGCTCTCTATTCGATCTATATGATTTTAAACCTTCTATATGATTTTGAACCTTCCATATGATTATGAACCTTCCATATGATTATGAACCTTCTATATGATTATGATCAGATATATTTCTGATCTAAGCTGAATACCCATCTTTTTCATATTTCATACCCAATTTAAAACTTGTATATTTTGTTCTATTATACTTTCTAACCGATCGCGAATATCAGATGCAGCGTTCATATTTAGATTTAAAACACGTCTTAATGCGCCCTTGAGATGATCACATCACAAAAACGAATCTCAACTTTTGATAATTTAAAGTTTTTGATGATTTTGGACTTTTTATATGATTTTGAACCTTCTATATGATTTTGAACCTTACGTATGATTTATAACTTATGTGTTTTTGAACCTTCTGTACGAATTTGAACTTTTGATGATTTACATTTTTTAATGATTTTGAACTATTTATATGATTTTGAACCTTCTATATAATTTTGAACCTTCCGTATGATTGAAACTTTCGGTATGATTTTGAACCTTCTATATGATTTAAAAAAATTACGTGTTTTTGAACCTTGTATATGATTATGAACTTTTGATATGATTTGAACCTTCCATATTATTTCAACTTTCCGTATGATTTTGAACTTTCTTTTTGTTTTTGAACTATCTGTATGATTTTGAACCTTCCATATGATTTTGAATTTTATTATGATTTTTAACATTTTGTTAGATTTGAACCTTTTGAGTGATTTTGAACGCTTGATATGATTACCTTCTATATTATTTCAACTTTCCGTATGATTTTGAAACTTCTGTATGATTTTGAACTTTCTGTATGATTTTGAACCTTCCGTATGATTTTGAACTTTCTTTTTGTTTTTGAACTATCTGTATGATTTTGAACCTTCTATATGATTTTGAACTTTTATTTTAATTTTTAACATTTTTTTGATTTGAACCTTTTGAAATGATTTTGAATGTTTGATATGATTTGAACCTTCCATATTATTTCAACATTCCGTATGATTTTGAAACTTCTATTTGATTTTGAACCTTCCATATGATTTTGAACCTTCTATATGATTTTGAACCTTCTGTATGATTTCGATACTTCTATCTCGAATTCTATGCACTTTTGAATTCGGAACATGGCTTCCAGAGCGCGTGAATCGGGTTCAACGGACCTCGCGATTGTTTCGTTATTCAGTTGTTGCAACGCGACCGTCCCGGTAACTCGAGCGAGCCATTTAATAGTTTTACCCCCGCGGCCTGTTTCTACACGCGGTGTGACGTCACCGTTGCTCATCCTGTCGGCCCACCGCGCATTTTACTCATCGGCTACTCAACCGCACGCGCAATGCGAAAGAGCGAACGCGGAATGCCATGACCAATCGGTGGAGACTTGGATTGTGTGCTAAATTTAATAATAAATCTAACTAACTTACTAATCATCACTTCGTTTATCCGAAAGGGTAAGCAGACATGTTAAAATGCTTATAATGTTGTATACAAGCAGTGTGAGTGGAAATAGAAGCCGCGGGTGACCAAGGAATGCATGGCATGATCAAATTAATCTAATACTAAAAAGCGGACACATTCAAAGTGGGAATTATTGACGAGCGTGCACGTTACGATGTATGAATGTAGAGGAAGGTAGAAAGGTATATCAGAACAGAGCAGTGCAACAAGAAATAGAAGACGTGGAAGACTAAGAAAAGCATGGCATGATAAAATTAAACAAATACTGAAAAGCGGACACATTCAATGTGGGAAAAATCGACGATCGTGCACTTTACGATGTATGAATGTACAGGAAGTTACAGAGGTATGTCAGGACAGAGCAGTGTGAGTGGAAATATAAGCCGTGGAAGACCAAGGAAAGCATGGTATAATCAAATTAATGAAATACTGAAAGCCGGACACATTCAAAGTCGAAAAAATCGACGAGGGTGCACGTTACGGTGTATGAATGTAGAGGAATCTATAGAGGTATATCAAGACAGAGCAGTGTGAGTGGAAATAGAAGCCGTGGAAGACCAAGGAAAGCATGGCATGATCAAATTAATCAAATAATGAGAGGTATTCTTTCTTTCTACCCCTCCAGAGAGACGGCTTGATTGAGTGAGTGAGATGAGTTAGGTAGTTAGTTTCTTTATCATTCTTTCCACGTGTCCAAACCAGTTCGGATGGTTTGATGGATTATAATGGTTCTTATAGGTATTGACTTCCAAAACAATCCGGAATTTTCCTTTATACAAAATGATTAAACAATTTTTTTTCTCTTGATGCTTTCAGTTCCAAGGATGACGAGATCGACGGCAGCTGTATAGTACGCGCCCGAGGACTCCCGTGGCAATCATCTGACCAGGATATCGCCAAGTTTTTCCGGGGATTGAATGTAGCAAAGTAAGTTATTATTTAAAATATTAACGTTTTACCAACCTTTACCTCCATTCAGTAACCCTCTGGCTCCATCTTCCATCATCCCCTCAGCACACATGACCAGCCCACTGCCACTTATCCCTACATCGGTGACCCTGTTGCGTCTTCTAATCTCCACATTGGGTATATGGTCTCTAAGCGAGAAACCCAACATGGATATTTCCATGGCCCGTTGTGCAACTTTCATTTTATGCATTGCTTCTGGACGATGGCGTTCGCGTTGTGGATAGTGTCGACGAATTAAAAGTCTTGGTGTCGAGAATGTATGAGGTATGCAAGTCAAATGATTTAATGATGAATGTCAGAAAGTCAAAGGTGATGGTTTTTGAAAGGGAAGAGCAAATGACAGTTTGTAATATATGTGTGAACGAAGAGAACTTGGAACAGGTGAGGAAATTTGTGTATTTAAGTAGCATGTTCACAACAGATGACCAAATGGATAGTGACGTCGGAAGAAGGGTTGGTGCGGGTAACAAAGCGAATGGAGCTTTAAAAAAAGTTATTGGAAACGAGAATTTATCAATGAAAGTGAAAATGGCCATTCACAATGGAGTTCTGGTCCCATCCCTAATGTATGGAAGCGAAGCATGGAACTGGCAGAAGAAGGATGAAAGCAGAATAAATGTGGTAAAGATGAGGTCCCTAAGACGTATGTGTGGTAGAACGATATACGACAAAATCTCAAATGCCGATATAAGAAAGGAATGTAGAGCGAAAGAAGGTATTATGAACAAAATTATGAAAGGGTCGCTGCGATGGTTCGGACATATGGAGCGCATGGATGGAGAAAGAATGGTTAAAAAAGTATACGTTAATGATGTAAATGGAGTACGGAGTCGAGGCAGACACCGAGGAAAACATGGCATGACCAAATTAATCAAATTTTAAAGGTTGGTCATGTTAGAAGTCGGAGGAATCGACGTGCGTGTATGACTCGTTGTGTGAATGTGGAGAGGTTTGCCAGGATGGAGTAGTGTGGTGGTCTATGCTCTCTGCCTACCCCTGCGGAGAAACGGCGTGATGGTTTGTTTGTTTGCTTGTTTAGTTTATGTCCATGTCTCGCATCCGTAGGTTATCACAGGTAGCACACACTGGTCCAGCACTTTTGTTTTTAAATTGTGTGGCATGTCTGACTTGAAGATGTTGCCCAGCCCTCCGAATGCAGACCAACCGAGCTGTATTCTTGTATAATAAATGTTAAATGGTACCCGGTATTTTAGATATGTTTTGTTTGTTTTCCAGGGGCGGTGTAGCTCTCTGCCTTTCCCCGCAGGGACGTCGTAACGGAGAAGCGCTTGTCCGCTTCGTCACCATGGAACACCGTGACATGGCTCTTAAGCGCCATAAACACCACATCGGCAGCCGGTACATCGAGGTGAATCATTGAAATTTTATTATATTGTGTCTTAAACTCCATATTAAATAATTAATTGTATCTCAATAGAGGCGAAGATGCAAATTGGAAACAGAATATGGTTGATCAAGGTGTTTACAGGACTTATGACCTGTCATTGGTTGGGTTAAGCGCACGCTTTATGTAATACAACACCCCCCATTCCACCTTTCTTATGATCATCATGTCTGACAAACTTTTGGAAGTTGTATATATGTTAATCTCTAATACTACTTTTTACGTGGCAGTTTATGCAATCTACATACTAACGGCATCTATGAAGATTTTGTGTTTTTATTGAGCATTAAACAGAATATCTTTTTAACACAATGTGAAAGGCTTCCGCCATTAGCGCATTGTTAGAAACCGCCTGGAGATGTCACTCCTATCTATATGCCAATGAGTTTGTGTGCCTATGAGTTTGGCCATCTGAATGCCTATGAGTTTGGCATATCCATCTGAATGCCTATGAGTTTGGCTAACTAACTAACTAACCATCACGCCGTCTCCCCGAAAGGGTAGACAGAAAGAATGGACTGTTACATTTTAACCAATGTGGCACTCCATCCTTCTCTTTTCGCTCCGCGGGAGACGCGGTTGTGATGGGTTGCGAACCTCATCGCCACCAATAGGCATCTCCCACGCACACTTCGATCGTCCGACATCCACAAAATAAATCTAAAACAAATAATATAAAATACAATGATATAAAATAAATGAGTTTGGCATATCCATATTAAATATTTAATCAGATGGCAGTATCAATGTTTCATTAACAATGATGTAAAACTCCATATTACAACAACAACATCGATTTAATAACATCGATGTGTTCCATCTTAATGAAAGTGATTTAAAATAAATGGTTGGAGCAACCCTTCGGGGTGAATGAAACTAGTTACTCTACTTTTTCTTTTCTTGTCTTTTTCTTTTACTTTACATTTAAAATTATATTTCATCTTTAATTATTAATTATTACTAATACTACTACGAAAGTTTGATGAATCCTGTTCAAAATATAACATGATCATATCCACCCCAAAAACGAAGTGTATGACATTCGCAAGAAATCAACTGAGATGCGAAGTCTCCGTACGCCAGGAGGAGATTGAACAGGTGGACCTATTCAGATATCTCGGAAGCGAAGTAACCAGCTCTAATGACCTCCCCAGAGAAGTAAGGTCACAGGTGGATAGGGCTGCAGCGGTTGCATATGGAGAAACAGGGACATGAGGACTGACAGCAAGGTACGCATCTACAAGACCTGTGTGTGACCAATCTTCACATATGGCATTGAATCGAGGGCAGACACTGTCAAGACAAAGAGCATGCTCAGGACAACCGAGATGAAAACGCTCCGCGCTATAGCTGGCAAGACCCTACATGATCGAGTTAGGAATACAGCAATCCGAGAAATCTGCGAGGTCGAAGATGTGGTCAGATGGGGACGTCAAAGACGGCGATACTGGCATGAACACGTAGAAAGGATGAGCTCAAATAGAATACCACACATAGCTCTCCATGGAACGCCAAACGGACAACGCCGACCAGGAAGACCCCCGAAACGGTGGAGAGAAAGCTGGAGTTCAGCATCTCAAGAGGACACGCCTGAAATAACAGACTCCTGAGTCTACAAAAAGGGAAGAAGAAGAAGAAGAAGACTAATACTACTAGTTTTCTCTTTAACTTATCAAAGTGTTACTTTATTCTGCATACATATTTAACCTTATGTCAGTTGTTATATAATATTTGTGGTAGCATGTAATAGGCCTTGTTTTGTTGTCTCTGTGTGTTTATATTCATATACTGTAATTGCTGTTTGTTACCCTCAATAATAAAAAAAAATAAAAATAATAATAATAACAACAACGAGAGAATGGACTGCCACTCTCCTCTCCTGACACAACTCTCTAGCTTCTTTCACATTCATACGGTGAGTCATTCACGCACGTCGATACTTCTGACTTTTAACATAGCCAATCTTTAAAATTTGATTGATTTTCCTTGGTCCTCCTTGACTCTGTACTCCATTCACATCGTTAACGTATACTTTCTTTCGATTCCGGAACGGCAGTGTGATTGTCACACTGGTGTAGAATTCACGTGACATTAAAATGGTGATAGATTAGCTACCTATCACATGTCATGAGAATCAAACTAACTAACTAACTAACTAACCATCACGCTGCCTCTCCGAAGGGGTAGGGAGAAAGAATGAACTGCCAGACTTTTGTTTCCTGACATTTCTCTCACTACCTCAACATTATTACATCGTGTCAAGCACGCGCGTCGATTTATCTGACTACTAACGTGGCCGACATTCAATATATGCGATTTATTTGATTGTGCCACGTTTTCCTCGGTCTTCCTCTATTTCTAGTTCCGTTTACATCATTAACATATGATTTTTTTACCATTCTTTCTTTATTCATTCTTTCCATGTGTCCAAACCATCTTAATGATCCTTTCATTATTTTGTTTATAACACCATCATTCGCACCGCATTCACTTATCATATTTTCATTTGACACTCTATCATACATAGATTATCTACACATTTGTCTAAGATATCTCTACTGCATTTATTCTACTTTCATTTGAAAGACTGATTTATCATATAAGTTAAATCCAAGTTAAACCATTAAACAATCATGTTTAGTATTATAAATTAATCATGAAGTTTTATAAAACTAATACTTCAAACATCAATACGATTATTGCCAGGACGGAAAACGTAACGTCAGGTTTTTCACAACATTGCAGTGTTTGCAGTATAATTTCTAAACAAAAAAATCGTTGATATGGCAACACGATGCCGGTGTTATTACCAGCTAACTTGGGAATTGAATTTGTCAAAACATCTAAGATAGGAAGAGGCATATTTGTATATTTTGTTGACGTTTTCGTTTTATTTTTCTTCAATGACACGTACGCATAAACACAAGATTAAGTTGCAACATATTACCCATTTCGTAATAATATTATTTGCGATTTATAGATGACAACGAGCATGAACTAAGAAGTCCTGGTGAATTATATGTATGAGGTATGCATGCGAAATGATCTGATGATGAATGTTAATAAGTCCAAGGTAATGATTTTTGAAAAGGAAGAAACCACGACAGTCTGCAACATTAGCGTGAATGGTGAAAACTTGGAGCAAGTAGTTGAGTTTGTGTATTTAGGTAGTATGTTTACAAGAGATGGGAGAGTGGAGAGGGATATTGAAAGAAGGGTTGGGGCAGGCAACAAAGTGAATGGTGCACTTAAAGTTGTCATCGCAAACAAAAACCTATCCAAAAAAGCTAGAATGGCAGTGCACAATGGTGTTCTTCTACCGACCCTTATGTATGGAAGCGAAGCATGGAACTGGCAAAAGAAGGATGAAAGTAGAATAAATGCAGTAGAAATGAGATCTCTTAGACGAATGTGTGGATACTCTGTGTATGATAGAGTGTCGAATGAAAATATAAGAAGTGAATGCGGTGCGAATGATGGTGTTATGAACAAAATAATGAAAGGATCATTAAGATGGTTTGGACATATGGAAAGAATGAATGAAGAAAGAATGGTAAAAAAATTATATGTTAATGATGTAAATGGAACCAGAAATAGAGGAACACCGAGGAAAACGTGGCACGATCAAATAAATCAAATATTGAATGTCGGCCATGTGAGGAGTCAGAGAAATCGACGCGCGTGCATGACACGATGTATGAATGTTGAGGAAGCGAGAGAAATATGTCAGGAAAGAAAAGTGTGGCAGTCCATTCTTTCTGCCTACCCCTTCGGGGAGACGGCGTGATGGTTAGTTAGTTAGTTAGCGATTTATAGATATAGGTATCGTAATATTTCAAATCAAATCAAATCAGATAATTAACTCAAAAGAAATTACAAACAGGAAAATGTTTAAGGCATCTATTGAGTACAGATAAAATATTATAAAAATACAACATAGTACCAGGAACGCATTAGAGATGGTTCGACATTAGGAATACAAGATACTTTCTTAAGTCAAGAGTATTTGTCCCCTGAACGTTTCTCTCGTTTCCTCAACATTCATACATCGTGTCATGCACGCGCGTCGATTTCTCTGACTCCTCACGTGGCCGAAATTCAATGTTTGATTTATTTGATCGTGCCACGTCTTCCTCTATTTTCACTTCCATTTACATCGTTAATATATAATTTTTTACCATTCTTTCTCTACTCATTCTTTCCATGTGTCCAAACCATCTTAATGATCCTTTCATTATTTTGTTTATTGCATTTAAGGCATCTATTGAGAACAGGTAAAATAATATATATTGTGTATAGTATACTACCAGAAACGCGTGAGTGATGGTTCAACATTAGGAAGACAGGACACTCTCCAGAATTAAGAGTATTTGTCTCCTGAACGTACCTTCATTAATATGAAAGACATCGATCTCCGAGGAGACTGCGTTCAGCAGACTAATTGCTCTTCAGTCTTGTCGGAGAAATCTATCAGGGACAAAAAGACCAACACCATCTAGCACGGCCGAGTTCTCGAAATATACCCTGATTAATTTAAAGAAATGGATCATGAGATTCCCATCTCTTCGAAGCTGTAATGAATTGGTTCCAAGCATTCTCAAGCCGTGGGATAGAGCCATGGATAACTACCACACTCCCTCATGAAGAGATACCTCAGAAATTTTTCTGAACCCTCTCCAACATAATGAAACATCTCGCCTCGTGAGGACTCCATATCACAGAACCACTTTCGAGTCTGCTCCGAACCAATGCGTTGTATAGGACTCTGAGCACATTGGGATCTCTGAAAACTCTTCCGAATGATGAAGCCCAACATCCTCAGTGCAATGCTACAAATCCTCTCGATATGTGCACGAAATGTCAGCCTACTCTCATAGATGATTCCGAGATCCTTCATCGTAGATACGTGTGTTAGTTGCTGGTTGTTCATTGTGTATCTATGATACACAGTTCTCAATGCTCTAATAAAAGATAGTAATAATGATATTAATAACTTGATATGGAAGAATGGTTGGGGCAGGCAACAAAGTGAATGGTGCACTTAAAGTTGTCATCGCAAACAAAAACCTGTCCAAAAAAGCTAGAATGGCAGTGCACAATGGTGTTCTTGTACCGAACCTTATGTATCGAAGCGAATCATGGAACTGCCAAAAGAAGGATGAAAGTAGAATAAATGCAGTAGAAATGAGATCTCTTAGACGAATGTGTGCTACTCTGTGTATGATAGAGTGTCGAATAAAAATATAAAAAGTGAATGCGGTGCGAATGAGGGTTTTATAAACAAAATAATGAAAGATTTGGATTTGGACACATGGAAAGAATGAATGAAGAAAGAATGGCAAAAAAAAGTATATGTTAACGATGTAAATGGAACTAGAAATAGAATTGGAAGACCGAGGAAAACGTGGCACGATCAAATAAATCAAATATTGAATGTCGGCCATGTGAGGAGTCAGAGATATGAATGTTGAGGAAGCGCGAGAAATATGGCAGGAAAGAAATGTGCGGCTGTCCATTTTTTCTGCCTACCTCTTCGGAGAGAAGGTTTAATGGTTAGATTGTTAATATTATTTTTATTAATTTCTGATTTATTTTATCGTATAATGTTGTACTAATGTGGATTTGTCTTCCGATCAGGTGTACCGTGCTACTGGTGAGGATTTCCTCGGCGTGGCCGGGGGCGCCACCAACGAGGCGGCCGCCTTCCTATCCCGCGGGGCCCAGGTCATCGTCCGCATGCGGGGTCTCCCCTACGACTGCACCCCTACTCAAGTCGTAAGTAACGTCTTTCTTATCTAGCCCCGTTGTTAATTAGTTGCGGTGCAAATGACTCCGCTGACATGCGCAGAAATGACCGTGGTGTATGTTTTGTTTCACTCATATGCGCCGTATTTTATTTCACTCATACATACCGCGTAGGTGAGTTGCCTGCGAAATCGCCTATGTCCACATGTTTTGTTTCATGTTTTCGATGGGCTTGCAAAATGTAAAAGTGTCTTTGTCGAACTTATGTATGTTTGGCTTGTAATCATTAGCTAGGTGCATATATACCAGAAGATACCTGCAATTTTTTGTATGGATTTGAAGCCGGGCTTTATCACTCTAAGTAAGTTACTTTTCAATGTGTCACGAACTTCATTTCTATTAAATAATGAATACGAATGAAAATGTCAGTTTTCTAGAAGTTTTATTATATTTTATGGGAATGACATGTTTCGCCCTTCTAAGGCATTATCAAATGTCACGTTTGATAATGCCTTAGAAGGGCGAAACATGTCATTCCCATAAAATATAATATAACTAACTAACTAACTAACTAACCATCACGCCGTCTCCCCGAAGGGGTAGGCAGAAAGAATGGACTGCCACACTTTTCTTTCCTGACATATTTCTCTCGCATTCATACATCGTGTCATACACGCGCGTCGATTTCTCTGACTCCTCACATGGCCGACATTCAATATTTTATTTATTTGATCGTGCCACGTTTTCCTCGGTCTTCCTCTATTTCTGGTTCCATTTACATCATTAACATATAATTTTTTTACCATTCTTTCTTCATTCATTCTTTCAATATGTCCAAACCATCTTAATGATCCTTTCATTATTTTGTTCATGACACCATCATTCGCACCGCATTCACGTCTTATATTTTCATTCCGCACTCTATCATACACAGATAATCCACACATTCTTCTAAGAGATCTCATTTCAACTGCATTTATTCTACAAAATATAATATAACTTCTAGAAAACTGTCGTTTTCGTTCGAATTAATTATTTAATATGGAGTTTTACATCATTGTTCAAGAAACAATATATGTAATTAATTTCTATTGTCAGAATGTCATCTGCAGAAAGATTATGTGATTTATGTACGAACATTTATTTATAATTTGTGTTTTTGTGTTAACAAATTTATTATTATTGTCTATTTACAGCTTACTTATTATTTCTTAATGTTGGATTTCAACACTCTTGAAACTCGTCGAATGATCTTTCTAAGAAAGCATTTTTTTAAACTATTATCCGGAGGTATTTACAATCCAGGAATACTGAGAGAGCTAAATCTATAAAATGTAAGGCAGATGACTGGACTAGTCTGTCGATGCCAGCGAGCCTGGCAAAACCGGTCGCTGTCGAAATAAAGACACAAGTGAAAGTAGTTAAAAAACATCGTTTTATTTAATTATTATTTAAACAAACCATAACTAATTTTAAAAATACATTTAAATTCGATACAATAATTTTAAATTTTAAATTAAGCTCCCATTCCCAATCATATGTAAATTAATCATTTATTAATTTCTATATAAATTATGTTTGTTCAAATGTTTTTTCTAAATTATTGTAGAATTTTATGTATTTTTATATTATCGTTATGTATTATTATTGTTTAATATTATTTATTAGTTCTTACTGATAAAAAATAATTATAAGTACTTATAACAAATAGCCTAGGTTAATTTTTAAATTTAAATTATTGTTTTAAATTATTGGCCATGTGAGGAGTCAGAGAAATCGACGCGCGTGCATGACACGATGTATGAATGTTGAGGAAAGAGAAATATGTCAGGAAAGAAAAGTGTGGCAGTCCATTCTTTCTGCTAACCCTTTCGGGGAGACGGCGTGATGGTTAGTTAGTTAAATTATTGTATCAAATTTTAAATCTTCTTCTCTGGTATCAATCCTGGGATTGGTTTGCAGCAATTTCCTCCATTATTCTCTTCTATTTTTCCCTGTCTTGTGCGGCTCTTTTGAGATCTGCATATGATGAGCAGCGTACGTCCACCAACAGGTCCTCCAGGTACTCTCGGCGTGGGCGTCCCCTAGAGTTTGTCCCCTCGATCATACCCTCCATTATGGCATGCAAGAGACCTTCTTGACGTATTACATGGCCGATCCATCTTGCACGCCTTTCGGACAAGGTCCTGAGCAGGTGCCTTCCTCCTTCGATTCCTTGAAGAACTTCCTCATTCGTGATGTGGTCTCTCCAGGAAATTCCAAAGAGTCTTCTATAGGACCACATCTCAAAAGCCTCTAGTCTCCGCTTATCCCTTTCGGATAGGCACCATGTCTCGCAGCCGTACATCAAGACACTCCATACATAGGTCTTGATGAGGAGTATTCTCAGTTTTAGGTCTATATTATTTGATTGAAATTTTAAATGCGTTTTTTATATTAGTCTTTCTTTGTTTAGTTTTTATTATATTTTTACACCTGAAGATGGAGGTATCTTCCGAAACATGTCGTGTTTTTTAATATTTGTGGATTAAACAAAGTTATTTTTAATTTCGTAAGTATATTACCATGGAATTCCACATGCTTTAATGGGGTATCTTCCGGAACATGTCGTGTTTGATTTAATATATATTTATTATTTTGTGGATTAAACAAAGTTAGTTTGAATTTCCTGAGTAGATTATTATTTGAGTTTACTCATTCAAATAATGTCACCATTGCAGTTGGACTTCTTCTCAACGGGGGCCAACCCCTGCACGGTGCTGGAGGGAGCCGAGGGCGTCCTGTTTGTGAAGAGGGCGGACGGGAGGGCCACAGGCGACGCCTTCGTGCTGTTCCCACGCGAGGAGGACGCGCCCAAGGCGTTGGCCAAGCACCGAGAGCTCATAGGCACCAGGTACATCGAGCTGTTCCGATCCACAACCGCGGAGGTTCAACAGGTTCGTCTCTTTTAACTATAACGCTGGTTTTGTTGTTATTTTAAATGTATTCATAATTAATACAATTGAAAATGTGTGTTTTCTAGAAGTTTTATTATGTTTTATGGGAATGACAAGTTTCGCCTTGCTAAGGCATTATCAAATGAATATCTTATCGAATGAACATTGTCAAATGGATATATAATAGATATACAATAGAACGTCGTATATCCGGACTAATTGGGACCGGAGGTGTTCCGGATAATCAAACAGGCGCTTATTCTTTTAGCAAAATAAGGTGTTAATCGTTTTTTTTTTACTCGGCTCATATATTGATTATGAAATTACAAATTTGACTGCAAAACCAAGTATGTATGTAGTACATGTACATAAAAAAGCCTTACATTACTCTACAGTACTGAAAAAATAATTAGAGAACAAGATTTCCTCGTCTTTTTTTTACACTTCGTCATCTTGGCTTGTCCGGATAATTGACGTTCTATTGTATATCCATTTGATAATGTTCATTATGTATGGAAGCGAAGCATGGAATTGACAAAAGAAGGATGAAAGTAGAATAAATGCAGTAGAAATGAGATCTCTTAGACGAACGTGTGGATACTCTGTGTATGATAGAGTGTCGAATGAAAATATAAGAAGTGAATGCGATGCGAATGATGGTGTCATGAACAAAATAATGAAAGGATCATTAAGATGGTTTGGACATATGGAAAGAATGAATGAAGAAAGAATGGTAAAAAAAAATTATGTTGACTATGTAAATGGAGCTAAAAATAGAGGAAGACCGAGGAAAACGTGGCACGATCAAATAAATCAAATATTGAATGTCGGCCATGTGAGGAGTCAGAGAAATCGACGCGCGTGTATGACACGATGTATGAATGTTGAGGAAGCGAGAGAAATATGTCAGGAAAGAAAAGTGTGGCAGTCCATTCTTTCTGCCTACCCCTTCGGGGAGACGGCGTGATGGTTAGTTAGTTAGTTAGTTTAATTTTCATGCAAGGCGAAACATGTCATTCCTATAAAATATAATAAAAGGTCTAGAAAACAAATGTTTATATTGATTTTTAATTAATAATAAAACTTTTCTTATTACCTGTAACTGTGGGTTAAACAATATTATTTCAAGTAACATTAACCCTTAAAGGAGGGCTAAGATTTTCCCGAATCAACGAGAATTTTAAACATCCGAACGCTCTTGTAAACATTTAAATCACTCTTCACACAAAATACATAAAAATATCAAATAAATTGTATTTTATAGTCAAATGTTATACATTTTTTTATGTTATAAAAATAATCAGACTTTTTTTGTTTCATGTTGAGTTTAAGAAAATAAATAAAAATATGTTACATTGAACATGTTTGTTTATAAATTAAACCAAAACATAGCGCCATTGATAACTAATTATGATATAAGAATCACCCTAAGTAAACACACATACAAAATCAAAGATTCCGACACAGTATGAGAAACCAACACTTAGCCGTTACGCAGCTGTGTATGTGTGATGATTGGCCGTGATCCGTATTGGACAAGCATTACAAGAAAATGAAATTAAATTAAATCTTTGTACAAAAAGGATGAAAGTTTAACTCTAAATCACAGAGAATACATGAGTGTATATAATGCACATTTTTACTTTTGATCCGTAGTTGTAATTTTACGGGATATTACACGTTAAATGCAGAGAATATATGCAAACTGCAGTGGCGGTACTCCCATAGAAGCCCAGAAGCCCGGCTTGCGTAAGAAATTTTGAATCAAAACCTCTTCTGGCTTACAGAGGTTCAGCTCTTGTGGCTATTCCTCTTACATCTGATGGGAACATTGTTGGAAGGTGATTTGGTGGGTTGTAGGTTTATGCGGAGGTATGATTACTGGGCTTCTATGGGAGTATCGCCACTGGCCGCAAGCCGTGATCCGTATGGGACACGCACACAAGAAAAAGAAATAAAATTAAATCTTTGTACAAAAAGGATGAAAGTTTAACTAAATCACAGAGAATACATGAGTGTATATAATACACCTTTTTACTTTTGATCTGTAGTAGTAATTTTATGGGATATTACACGCTAAATACAGAGAATATGTCGCACGCTTAATAGTAAACTGACCGATTATGGTTTAGGTCATAATTGAGTTAACATTAGACAGAGGCTTGTGTTAACGCTATCCATCTATTTTTCACAATGTTAACGCTATCCATTCATACGTACGATAATCGTTCACAATGTTAACGCTATCCATTCGTACGTGTTTTTCGACTGTTTTTGTTAAAACACCGACTCATGTGAGATTGAGCAAAACTAGCTTTTTTGAGTTAATCCAGTGTTCTATTAAGCGTGCGATGTGTGGACTGCTATTGCAGCCGACAGGCCTTTTGGCCCGATTTTCTTCGACTGCTATCGTAGCCAGCCGGAGTATAAGGGTTAAATGCAAGGTTAGAATTAAAAAATTTAACTATCTTTTTAATTAATGTATTTTTTCTTATGTTATTGGGTTATGTTGGGTTTTACGCTACTGCTCCAAGTAACATTTTGTGTTGTGTTCTGTTACGTTTTGATTAGCCTGGTCAAAACCAACCCATGAGATGTTGCATTCTGTAATGATAAAAATATCATTCTCAATTTTCTTATGAATTTACTGTTTGTTTAGCAAACTTGAAGGATGATACTTGGTAAGTTTACAAAAAATAATCATAGATGTCACCGCACTTTTCTCACACCGTAGTTTCAAACTAAAATAAAACAAACAACCGCAGGGGTAGGCAGAGACAATGGACCGCCACACTACTCTATCCTGGCACACCTCCCTGCCTTATTCCACATTCATACAGCTAGTCATACACGGATGTTGATTCTTACGACATCTAACATGACCAACCTTTAAAATTTGATTAATTTAGTCATGCAATGTTTTCCTCGGTCTGCTCCGACTCCGTACTCCATTTACATCATAAACGTATACTTTTTTAACCATTCTCTCTTCATCCATGCGCTTCATATGTCCTAACCAACGCAGTGATCCTTTCATAATTTTGTTAATAATACCTTCTTCTGCTCTACATTCCTTTCTTATATCAGCATTTGAGATTCTGTCGTATATCGTTTTACCACACATACGTCTAAGGGACCTCATCTCTACCTCATTGTCATCTTCTTCTTCTTCTTTTTGTCCTTTCTCACCTCCGTGGTGCATAGGGCCTTAAGGAACCTTCTCCACCCGACTCTATCACATGCCTGATGCCTAACATCATCCCAAGTGAGGCCTGCTGCCTTAACCTCGTCCCGCAGGGCTCTTCTCCAGGTGGCTCTAGGTCTGCCTCGCTTCCTCTTTCCCCCCATAGGGGACTACTCTAGTGCGCCCTGAGCGATGCAGGCTGGGTTCCGTCTCAGAGTGTGACCGATCCACTGCCATTTGCGTCTATCGACTTGTTCTCTAATTGGCTTTTCGCCTGCCATGGTCCAGAGAACGGCATTTGACACTGTTTGAGGCCAATAGATTTTTAATATTGAGCGGTGGCACCTATTTATAAACACCTGGAGTTTACTAATAACGTTCGCAGTAGATTTCCAAGTCTCACATCCGTACAGCAGTACGCTTTTAACGCTACTGCTGAATATTTGGAGCTTGAGCTTTCTCAAAATGATACCGGAACGCCATACAGGGCGAAGCGTAGTCTAAGCACCCTAAACGTGAGTTATTAATGAAAACGGAACTATACAAATTAGCCTAATTACGAGGCCGGTTTGATAAGTCAGTGACTTTTTAAATTTCCCGCGCAGTAACATTAAATGTAACACTGCTCCCGTCAACTACCATCTATGGACTACTGTACAATTTTGAAAAGGCTGCGCCATTTTGTTCGTATTTGACAGCCATTGAAAGCAAACAACCTCGTGACTGTTCCATCAAGACAATGCACGGGTGCACACGTGTGCATTCGCCATGGCAAAAATCCATAAATTGGGCTACGCACTGCTACCTCATCCAGCATATTCTCTAGATTTAGCCCTCTGTGACTATTTCCTGTTTTCAAACCTGAAGAAATGTCTGGGTGGTAAGAGATTTGGGTCGAATGAAGAGGTCATCACCGAAACAAACGTCTATTTTGAGGGCCTTGAGAAAACCTATTTTTTGTAAAGAATAAAAATATTTGGAAAACGCTGGACAAAATTTATCGATCTAAAAGGAGACTATGTTGGGAAATAAAACCCTTTTTTGCCGAAAAATATACGTTTTATGCAAAAAGGCACTGATTCACGACTAATTCACGCATGTCCAATAGGTTCTGAATCGCTCGCTGGATCCTAAGACGTATGAGCCCCCGGCGCCCCTCATGGGGGCCCTGCCCCCCGCCCTGCCGCTCCTGCCGCAGCACGTGATCACCTCGGGCACGCTCAAGGACTGCGTTCGTCTGCGGGGGCTTCCGTACGAGGCCCAGGTCGAGCACATCCTTAAGTTTCTCGATGATTTCGCCAGCAACATCGTGTACCAGGGCGTCCACATGGTCTACAACGCTCAGGTAACCAATTGATATGTTTTGTCTTTGGTCTGGTGTAGAATTCTCGTGATAATAAAATGGCAATAGATTAGCTACCTATCACATGTCACGGGAATCAATATGATAGCTATACCCTTTGCACCGATTTGGCTCACCCTGTAATGATGTAAAGAGCGATTCATCAAAATAATAATTTGTTTCTCCATATAGTGTCCCACAAGCAGCCAGTCACAGTTGTCGTTTTACTAGACTTGTGTTTATTTTTTATTTCTTTGTATTTTCAGGGTCAGCCAAGCGGTGAGGCCTTCATCCAGATGGACAGCGAGGCCAGCGCTTTCCTCTCGGCTCAACAGAAGCACAATAGATACATGACCTTCGGGAAGAAGCAGAGATATATAGAGGTTGGTTTAAATCAAATTTTATTGGAAAAAACCCAATTGGTCCTTCTTCAGCCTATTGTGGCCGTCCACTCCTGGACGTAGGCCAAAATAATGATGAAAGTTGAGCGATATTTTTCATATTGTTAAATAAAGTGCTTTAGATAGAATTATATTTAATCTTTGTCTGCAGGTGTTCCAGTGTTCCGGCGAGGATATGAACCTCGTCCTGACAGGCGGGATGGCATCACCATCGGCAGGCGGGAAGGCCCTCTCTCCCGGTAGGTCCCCGGGCACGTCCCCGCCCCCCCCAACTCTGCAGTCCCTTCCCCCTCTCCCTAGTCTCCCACCACCCACGATCCCCCTTCTTCCCCCGCCTTCGTTACCCTCCCTCAGCCCTCAGCTGCAAGCCCAGTTCATGGGGCACCACGCCATGCTGGCGAGACAGGGAGCGGTAGAAAGAGACTTGCAGTTCTTGCAGTATCTGCAATCGCCGTATTTGCAGCTTCAGCAATATTCGCAGCTGTTGTCTCCTCAGTTGCAGCAGTATGCTCAGCAATTTACTCAGCAACCGCAAGCCGCGAACGCATATCAGCTTCCGATGAAGCAAATGATGCCTCAGTCCTCTCCGTATCTGACGCAGAACCCTTACGTTGTCCTCGCGCCGCGGTATCTTCCACCGCCTTCGCTCAGGCAGCCGCAGATGCTTCCGGCGTCGACGAGCCAACCCCCGCCCTTCTTATCGCAGGCGGCGCTCGTCGCGGCCGCGAACCAGCTGGCCGTCAAGCGGTCGTACGAGACGGCGTTTGCCAACGCGGCCGCCGCGGCCAACGAGAGCCACGCGGCCAAGAAGCCCTTCCCGGGCTATCCGCCGAGCGGGGTGCCGACCGGAGCCATACCGGGCCTGGCGCATCTGCCGCCCTCTGCATATCAGCAATACTTCTCCGGCATCTAAAGCGGAACAGCGGAACTATTGTTTTCCTCGTCTCTCAAGAGTTTCAACTATTTTTGCAACATATCTTTTAGACTAAAACCATCACGTCAAATCTACATATATCGACCGAAGCAAAGAATGGGGTTTTAGTGCCCCGACCCTTAAGTATGTAAGAGGAGCTTTGATTTAGCAGAAGAAGGATAATGCCATAGAAATGAGGTAACTTAGAATAATGTGCAGTGAAAATAATGTATGATAGAATATCCGACGAAGAAGTTAGAAAGAAATGTAAGGCGGATAAAATAAAATTAAGAAAGGGTCATTTAGATGATTTGGACATATGGAACGAATGGATGAGTGAATGGAAAATTAAGTCAGGAAGGCCAAGGAAGATATGGCATCATCAAATTAATCAGATGCTGAAAGGCGGCCATGTTCAAATTTGGAATCGATAGTTGAAATTGACGAGCGTGCGTGTCACGTAGTGTGAATGTAGAAGAGGCGCGAGAATGCCAGGATAGAACAACGTGGCAATCCATCATCTCTGCCTACCCCTCCGGAGAAACAGCGTAATGATTAGTTAGTTATCTTTTAGACTCTAGCTAACCATCACGCCGTCTCTCCGGTAGGTCGAAAGAATGGACTGTCACACTGTTCTTTTTAAACATATCTCGCTTCCACAACATTCATACATTGTGTCATGCACACACGTCAATTTCTTTGACTCCTCACGTGGCCGACTTTAAATATTTGATTGATTTGATCATGCCACATTTTCCTCGGTCTTCTATATCTTGTTTCATATATATCGTTAACTTAACGTTTTTGGCATTTAATATTTTTTAATTAATTTACTGGGGGGATTTTTTAAACTATAATAAATAAAATTATAATATCAACTCGATTGTGCGTTTGTTATAATCGGTACATTTTTTTGCGTCGTTTATTTTCTGAATCTAATTGACGAGTGTGCGTGTTACGATGTGTGAATGTGAAGGAAATTCGAAAGTTGTGTCAGGACAGAGTAGCTTGGCTGTCTCTTCTCTCTGCTTATGCCTCCGGAGAAACGGCGTGATGGTTAGTTAATTTTGATTATTTTCTGATTTAAAATATAGTACTTAAATATTTGACAAATCAATAATTTTATATTATATTATAAGAAACTATGGATTAATATTTCGAAAAGCCAATTGGTTTTTACGCAAATTGAGAAAGAAAAATGTTTTTTTAAGATAATCAAATGAATTTATTGAAATCTCATTTTTAATAATAATGAAATAAAAAAATTCTTATTTAGAACAGAGGTTCCCATACGTTTTTGTTCCGTAGACCCTTTGTTGACTTCGTCTATTTTGTACAGACCCCCTGCTTTCGTAATATTGATTTTTTTTTACAAATTCAACTATAATTATAAAATTAGTTTTTGAAGCTGATACAGAGCTAAATCAGGCCAATAGAAAAAAGAAAAAAATAATGTAATTCGTTATCGACCGTGAAAATCGGACCAGCTGTCACTAAAAAGCAAAAATAAAAAGGTAGACAACGAATTCTGGCTTTATTTTCATGGATTTTTTTTAGATTGGAACAGCTGTCACGACTTCAATTTAATTGAATCATTTCATAGACCCTAAATTTTTTTTCTAATCGTCGTAGACTCCTTGCAAATCGAATTCGACCCCTGTGGGTCGATATAGACCACTTTTGGGAACCACTGATTTAGAAATACTTCCATCTTTGTTTTTATGTCGACGGCAACCGGTTTCGCCATTTTCACTGGCAACGAATAGACTGATCATCATGTTACCAGTCTGTCGATGCCAACGAGCCCGGGGAAACCGATCACCGTCGAAATAAAGTCAAAAGTGAAAATAGATCTTAATAAGTAATGTTTTATTTAATTATTATTTAAAAAATATATTGTAAATTTTTTTTATGGGATTTTTATGATGGTCGCCAGTGTTTACAATTTGACTATTCAAAGTAACTCCGTTATGGTCATCATGAAATATATAAAATCAATAATTTATTTCGAGCATAGAAGCGGTGATTCTGTATATACAGGGTGTCCCAGATCTCGACGTCAACCCGGAAACAGATGATAGGGCAAGTCATCCTGGTTCCAGCATGACGGAAGCCCGTCGAATTAAAAATAAAAAAATTCTTGTATACAACAGGTGTGAATCTATCCGTCTCACACTTTAGTAAAATTGGCGTCACTATCTGTCTTGCTCACACTTCGAAAAATGACTTAGTCTCTCAGAATTTTTTTTTCAAAACTGGATTTTATTACAAAAAAAATTGTCCACACCTAATTTAAGAAATAATCAAGCAAGTGTCATACCATTTTGGAATCCTCATTAAATGCGCCAACTTTTAAAGTTACTTGCCAAAATAGCCTAGTACATTTTATTTTCAGTACAGTCAGTTAAAATTGGGCGTAGTTTTAATTTTGAATACTTGGTTGGGCAAAAAGTAACATTTTCTTCCAAGTTGGAGTAGTTAGCTATAAATTTTAGGCAATAATTTATAGAAGCATTATTAAGGATTACATAATAAAAATAAAAATTATAAAAAGTAAAGATTTGTAGAAACGGGAGTTAAAAGACTGTCACAGGGTGTTGGTTTTCTAGATTTTTTTTTAAAAGCTTTTTAAATTTCAAAAATACAAAACATAGATTTTTTTTACATTTTTTTCATAACCAACATGACTTGCTCTATCTTCTGTTTCCGGGTTGACGTCGAGATCTGGGACACTCTGTATAGTAAAACTGATTCCATTGTATTTAAAATTATAAAAAAATTAAATTGTATTAAATTCGATTTGTCTCGATCTAACCCGTATATACGCGCTGTCACGGTAATTGTAGAGACACTTCTCTCTTATTGCATATTTTTGTTTAAATTGCAACTTTTTCATAATCGAAACGTGTCGTTTCAATTATGAAATCCTAGTTTAGCTTCGTGATACATTCATTCCATTTTGCACAAATTAAAAGTATGTTAATCTAACAAAAAACTTATTATAATAAGACTCGTTTGATAATTTTTATATCAATTATTATTATTATTGTTAAAAATACGTAGTTTAAAAAAAATATGAATTGTTTTTTTTATTTTATTTTGTAAGAGAACCTTCCATTTTTTAATGCGTTATTTTTTTATGTAGTTTGTAAATATGTTCTTTTAGGCTTTCCGCGCACTAAGCGGCCAGAAATATTGAGCAGCCAGTTATAGCAACCAATGAGTCAATCGACGCGCAAAGGCCAGTTGTGACCTTTCTGTCGAGTGATATGGACATTTAAGATCTTATAATTGTTTACCTTTTGTCTCGCAAGAAACGTAAAGCAAAGAAAAGACATTGGATTCATCCCTTTTTTCTATTGGGTTGATGCAAAAGTTATGACCGTTTTTTTACATATACAATTAAAACAATTTTTTTAGATTTATATTATTTACTTAATCAATTATATATTTTCCATCAGTTCTTATAACCTTCTCCCATCTTTCTATCAACTTATTAATACCATTAGTGTAAAATTCCGTGGATTTTGATGCGAAAAATGTAGCAAGGGATGTTTTTACCTGCTCTATTATATCAATTTTTTTATCATTTAAAATTTTTTGCAGTGATCGGAATAAATGAAAATCGGAAGGAGCAAGATCTGGAGAATACGGTGGATGATTGATAACATCCCAATTAAACTCATTTAGCTTGTGTTGGGTCATCATAGCCACATGTGGTCGCCCGTTGTCGTGATGAAACACTACCCCTTTTCTGTTTACCAATTCTGGTCTATCCTTTTGAAGGACGATGTTCAATTTGGATAATTGCTGACAATATCGTTCTGCTGTAATTGTCTGATTGCGTTTCAAGAGTTCAAAATACACAATACCCTTACAATCCCACCAAACACAAAGCATTATCAATTAGTGAAAAATCACCAGATTGGAATTTTGTAAACCATCTTCGTACCTGTCGAACTTTGATGACATCCGCTCCATACACTTCGCAAATGTTTTTGGTTGCCACACTCGCGGTATCGTCTTTACGGAATTCATAAAGTAAACAATGACGTAAATGCACTTTATTACCGACATTTTGAAAAAAATACAAGGGCTCTTCACTGTACTCTGGCCTGGCCAAAACTGAATAGAAAGTAGAGGGAAAGCATCCTTTATACAATGGAATCATTTAAAAGAAGATACCATTCATCATTTCTGAAGAAATTTCATTTTACCTAGGATCATGAAAAACGGTCATAACTTTTGCATCAACCCAATAGAACGGCACTCAAAATACGTCTGGCCGCTATGACAAGTGCGCGAAGACTGACGGCAGCCACATACAACCGCCGAGTATTGTTCGCGCTAGTTCTGGCTGCTAGCAACCAGCTCTCAGACGCGTTCTAATGGTTGCTGCAATCGTGGTTGCCTAGTGCGCGGGCTCCCATACACTGCCATATGTCGGACTGGCTGCTTAGTGCGCTGTAAGCCTTAGATGAGTTAAGATTTATTTTTTTTGTTGGTAGCATTGTGTTTTCGTTCTCCCGTCACGGTATTACTGAATAATTTTACTCGTATAAGTCGTAAGTTCTCAAGTAATGCATACTCAAAGACAGCTAAAACGGTATACTTAAAATAACGTGCCTTAGAGATGTGATCTATAATCGATAAATTATATTAAAATTAGCGTCTATCGTAAGCCTGAGAAAGGTTACGACAACGGTTGTGTGTTTTGTCGATATGGTTGTGGTCGAAAACAGCTGATTTTTAGCTTAAAATGACGGTTAGATAAATATAACGCATATTAAAATTGCATTTGCGAAATTCGTGATAAGATATATGCGATGACAAAGCATTTATGATTTGTTTTTTTAGATTTTCAAATACAGTAGAGTCTCGATTATCCGGCCTAAACCGGCCGCGGCAAGGTCGGATAACACGGAATATGATAAAAACGACATTGAAAATGTGTTACTGTGTAATGTGTAACTGAAAGTAACAAACTAAAACATCAAAATGCACTAACGGCAAAGTAATTAGAGCTACGTAAGCACTGAGGACTGTCGACTGGCGCACGAATATAATGTGAACAGTCAGGTAAAGGAAAGAGGCATTGCCCCGGTAGGTCGGATAACTCTGAAGGTCGGATAACCGAGACTCTACTACTCGTATATCTGTTTTCTGTAAGTTTTATTATATTTTATATTATGTGTTTCGTGAAGGCATTCTTCTTCTTCTTCTTTTTGTCCTGTCACACCTCCGTGGTGCATAGGGCCTCAAGGAATCTTCTCCACCCGACTCTATCGCATGCCTGATGCTTAACATCGTCCCAAGTGAGACCTGCTGCCTTAACCTCGCCCTGCAGGGTTCTTCTCCAGGTGGCTCTAGGTCTGCCTCGCTTTCTCTTTCCCCCCATAGGGGACCAGTCTAGTGCGCCCTGAGCGATGCAGGCTGGGTTCCGTCTCAGAGTGTGACCGATCCACTGCCACTTGCGCCTAGCGACTTGTTCTCTAATTGGCTTTTCGCCTGCCATGGTCCAGAGAACGGCATTTGACACTGTTTGGGGCCAATAGATTTTGAATATTGAGCGAAGGCACCTATTTATAAACACCTGGAGTTTACCAATAACGTCTGCGGTAGACTTCCAAGTCTCACATCCGTACAGCAGTACGCTTTTAACGTTACTGCTGAATACTTGGAGCTTGAGCTTTCTCGAAATGATACCGGAGCGCCATACAGGGCGAAGCATAGCGAAAGCTCCCCTTGCCTTGTCAAGTCTGCTGGCTACATCCTCCTCCGTACCTCCTGAGCCTGCTATCATACTACCGAGGTAGCAGAAGCTGGTCGTGGTCACAAGGGGGACACCGTGGAGCAAGATTGGGGTGGAGTCATTTGTGGACACTCGTAGGTCTACTGTCTTGGACATGTTAATCTTGAGACCTACTTTTGCCATGAGACCTACTTTTTCGTGAAGGCATTATTAATTCATTTTAATAACATTATTTAATTCATTTATAAAAGGTTGTTTGAACCCAATTCTATTTTCAGTCGTATTTCTCATGATTGAGGGTCGTGTTCATCCTGTATTTTGACGTTTAGAAAATATAATAAAACTTATAGTAAACAGATTATTTTAATGCGGTTGATGTAATGATTTCATCGATGTGTAGATTCAATCAAAGTGTAACATAGAACTAGATCGTTGTATGATTGAAAGGGCGAATCAATGCCGAAGAAATATATAAACATTATTATATGGCAATATGACTGTAAATACATATTTTTTTACTTATGACTTACTTTATAATTTACAATACATTAGTTACTTAATCGTTTAAGGATATTAAAAAACTATTCTTAGCATAGTTTTGATAATTATATTTTTTTATATGTAATTACTCGAGATATGATATTTTTTGACGTGAGGAATATTTAACGTTGATGGCAGGTCTCAAATATGTCGAAACACAAAAAAATATATATACTTGACGAATATTATTATTATGATTACATTTTCTATGAATTTTGTTGTAAGTGTTATATGCACATAATTTTTTTCCGGAACTCCACGGATAATTTAGAGTTTACTGTATTTAAAAAATTGATTATATGGAAATTGATCGTTATTATTTCCGTAACTTGTTCATCTAACTTCCTATAGCCGTACAACTCTTGAAGAGTTTTAGTCCACTCGATGATGTTATTCCAAGCTCCTTGATCCTGCGCCATTTGCTCCCAGCTTCCACTTCGTCCAGGTTAGCCGGATTAGCTGGAACATTATCCATTAGACGCTGTTTAGGTCTTCCTAGAAGACTTTTTCCGGTCGGTCTTGACGCGTACAGGGTCTTGATTGCTCTGGTCTCTTCGGCTCGGCATACATGCCCAATCCATGCTAGGCGATCGGCTTTCACGGTGCTCATTACAAGGAGCTGCTGGGTCATCGTACAGATCTCTTAGTTGCTTTTATACATCCAAGTTGCCGCTGCAACACCAAGTCTGGGTCCCGGGTTCATTCTTAGAATCCTATTCTCAAACCATTGTCTCTCTTTAAGAGTCATCTTCTTCTTCAGCTTATCGCCGTCCACTCTTGGACGAAAGCCGCCTCCATGTGACTCCATGTCGATCTCTCCTGCGCAGTCTGCATCCATAGCACCCCAGTGTATCGTTCCAGGTCACCTCATTTGTGGTCTTCCTACTCTTCTTCTCGTGTCTCTCGGTCTCCAATTCAGCAGTATTTTGGTCCATCTTTCGTCTGTAGCTCTAGCGACATGGCCTTCCCATTTCCATTTTAAAGTCGTCACCCGGTGGATCACTTCTGTGACTCTTGTTTTATCCCTCACCGTTTCGTTCCTGACTCTATCTCTAAGGGACAGGCCTAGCATGGCTCTCTCTATCGCTCGCTGCATGACTCTTAGTCTCTCTGCACTGTGCTTTGTCAGAGTGGCAGTTTCAAGACCATATGTACTTACTGGCAGAGCACAAGCTTCATATACTTAAGATTCATAGTGTATTTAAATGCACCGAACGTGGAGTTGATAAAATGGCACTTCATGCACTCGTTATCACAAATATAATTATTGTTATTAGAATTTTATATATGTCCGTCAAGTGCACATTCCACGGTATCGTCTGCGACTAGGTTTCAGAGGAGCAGTTTCCATCTTCAGCGTGTTTGAATTAACAATCAAACATATCTCTGAAACTTCAACGATACAGACGTTTCCAAGATGCAAATTATCGCATACATTTAACTTCTTTCATAACTCCATCGATTTGAAAACTAACTCTATAAGACCTGATTGAAAAATTCAGTGTTTTTTAATAAATTATAGAATTTTCTCGTTAATAAAATGCCACAATAAGCTATAATTTTAAAAGATTAGGTACTTAATAATTTGTGCCCTTATCAATATGCGAAATGTTTTTTTTTTATTATTATAATGAAAGAAAGACGTTAAATATTAGAGTTGTATTTTGACAAATGTTGATAAATTTTTTTTTAATGTTAGTTAATTAATTATATATATTTTTTTAAATCAATAAGTGCCTTATTACATAACGATAAAAGTTAATTTAATATTGTTGTGAAATTAATATTATTATTCAGAATATTTTTTTTTTTTTTAATTCTCTCGCGTGATCTATGTATCGTTTCCGGATAAAATTTTCAGCTCGTAATTGGCTTTTTTTTACTTAGTTTTTTTTGCTTTGAATTCATAAATATGCATTTGATTTTGTTATAGAATATATTTTAAAACATATCTTTAAACTTTTTTTTTTATATATCTCTTCTTCTTCTTCTTTTTGTCCTGTCACACCTCCGTGGTGCATAGGGCCTCAAGGAACCTTCTCCACCCGACTTTATCGCATGCCTGATGCCTAACATCATCCCAAGTGAGGCCTGCTGCCTTAACCTCGTCCTGCAGGGTTCTTCGCCAGGTGGCTCTAGGTCTGCCTCGCTTTCTCTTTCCCCCCATAGGGGACCAGTCTAGTGCGCCCTGAGCGATGCAGGCTGGGTTCCGTCTCAGAGTGTGACCGATCCACTGCCATTTGCGTCTAGCGACTTGTTCTCTAATTGGCTTTTCGCCAGCCATGGTCCAGAGAACGGCATTTGACACTGTTCGGGGTCAATGGATTTTGAATATTGAGCGAAGGCACCTATTTATAAACACCTGGAGTTTACCAATAACGTCCGCGGTAGATTTCCAAGTCTCACATCCGTACAGCAGTACGCTTTTAACGCTACTGCTGAATACTTGAAGCTTGAGCTTTCTCGAAATGATACCGGAGCGCCATACAGGGCGTAGCATAGCAAAAGCTCCCCTTGCCTTGTTGAGTCTGCTGGCTACATTTTCCTCCGTACCTCCCGAGCCTGCTATCATACTACCAAAGTAGCAGAAGCTGGTCGTGGTCACAAGGTGGACACTGTGTAGCAATATTGGGGTGGAGTCATTTTTATATATATAATAGTTTTAATATTATTAAGGTCCACTTATACATATTTTAATCATATCATCAAGAAATCATGTCTTTCTTTTGATGTTTGATAATTAAAAAAAAACGATAGTAATAAGTATGTTTTATATATGTTATATATTAAATATTCGTAGAGACATTGATTTTTGCCTACTTTGTTGGCTATTCTTAAGTTTATTAATATTTAAGTATTTCTCTATCATTCCTTGATCGAAGGAAGTGATCATTATAATTGAAACTGGTAAATGATTCTCTATTTAATTGGCAAAAGCGCAATTTTACCCATGTGAAAATTGCAATTATTCACATGTCTGTATTGCAAGTATTCACATATGTAAATTGCAAGTGTTCACATAAGGATTAATTGTATCTCAATAGAGACAAAGATTTCAATTGTTTTTCTGGGAACAGAATATGGTGGTCGAGGTGCTTACAGGACTTATGACCTGTCATTGGTTTGGTTAAGCGATCGCTTTATGTAATACAACATTCCCCATTCCGCCCTTCCTTACGACCACCACGTCTGTCAAATTTTTGGAAGATGTATATATGCTACAATGTTGAGGAACACTTCACATTTTTTAGTTCAATCTATACTAATGGATGGATGGATGGCTCTTAATGGATGGCGCTAGTGTAGATTGAACTAAAAAATATGAAGTATTCCTCAACATTGTAGCATATATACATCTTCCAAAAAATTGACAGACGTGGTGGTCTTAAGAAGGGAGGAATGGGGAATGTTGTATTACATAAAGCGATCGCTCCATATACCTCCATAGACCACCATATTCTGTTCCCAGAAAAACAATTTACATCTTCGTCTCTATTGAGATAGGTACAATTAATTCTTATAAAAATAAATAAAAAAAATTATCCGCAATGGGTAAAATCGAGTATTTGTATACATTCAAATTGAAATATTCACATGTTTAAATTGCCTGTTTTCACATGTGAAAAGCTCAGTTTTTACCATGTGAAAAATCCAATTACTCACATGTGAAAATCGCAATTATTCATGTGTCAAAACTTAACATATTTTATCCCGTTTAAAAAATAGTTATGTATTGATGATGGAGACTATGAATGTTTTGAAACATCGTTTTCAAAACTTGTTGTGGTATTTGAAAAATATTTCATCGTTCTGGTTTTGTTTGCTGCGAAAATTGCTGATCTACGTCAAAAATAACAGTTATGAAAAATATGGCGATTGCGTCGAATCGAGCTGAAAGTCTGCTTTCGAAAAGTTCCGCCTGACCCTCACATTCCCAATCTCCATTCTTTCAACATTCCCAACTCTGCACCGTTTTTTTCACACTGTAATTACTTTGTCTAATATGTACATTCCACTCTGAATCGAATTTAATATTTTTAGTGATAGTTTTGTGGTACAAAGAAACACGCCGTCGCCGTGAATGTGGATGTTCCCACGAACAAATAAAAATTGCAGCTTACAATTGCATGTTTGCAAAATTGCATAATTTCGGTATTTTTGCAATTTCTTGCAATTTCTTGCATTTTGCAATTTTTTTGCATTTTTTGCAATTTCTTGCATTTTTTGCAATTTCTTGCATTTTTTGCAATTTCTTACATTTTTTGCAATTTCTTGCATATTTTGCAATTTCTTGCATTTTGCGATTTCTTGCATTATTTTGCAATTTATTGCATTATTTTGCAATTTCTTGTATTATTACAATTTCTTGCATTATTTTGCAATTTCTTGCATTTTTTGCAATTTCTTGCATTTTTTGCAATTTATTGCATTTTTTGCAATTTCTTGCATTTTTTGCAATTTATTGCATTATTACAATTTCTTGCATTATTTTGCAATTTCTTGCATTATTTGCAATTTCTTGCATTTTTTTACAATTTCTTGTCTTATTTTGCAATTTCTTGCATTTTTTACTCGCATTTCTGCCAAAAAATGCAATTATCGAGACATTTCACATTCACCGTGTTAGCGTATTGTTCTTTAAAATTATTTTTTTTCACGGTGATCGAAGGAAGTTAGAATTAGAGTGTTTTTTTTTTGTTTTTTTATTTTTCATTATGTGTAATCCTTTAGTGCATTAAAAAAAACTGTTTCATTATTTGCATTCCATAATTATAAATAACATAGACATACACACATATATAATACTTTAGGATTTATGGCTGTTTTTATTTTTATCATTTTTTTTTGGGATGGTTCGGTCATCGGTTTTGCGAGCCTTTCTGTACCTGTTGTTAACATTGAGACCGCACACGTGACTAATTGAATTTCCACTCTGAAAGGTTCTAAACTGTCACTCTTTTCAAATTTGAATTTTCGCATTTCGAACTTGCTTGCAAACCCGGTCAGCCTATTGCGATGTACCTGAACATCGGGATTTTATTCTTATAAATTTCGAATAATTCTATTTTGTCATATATATCCATTTGAAATCACCTAAGCACAACCTGAATGAAAAAAATCTGTAATTTGTTTTTATTATAACTTAATTTTCATATAACTATAAATATATTTGCATCGTTTATCTTCCAATAGACAATAAACACACGTGTCAATATATTTCTCATTTCATTTCTGTCCAAAGACCATTTGCGTCCTAAAGACAATTAAAAACTCTCATAAAATTGTTTCATTATGTTTTCCAAAGACAATTATTTACATTTTAAAGGCGGGCCACACTGTTTGAAACAAACTCTCCACAGGGGTGACCTTGGTGGAGAGCTGTGGAGCCCGCGGTTGGTGTAGCGTCCACGCTTGGTTTAAAACAAGCTCTCCACACGTGGAATGCGTGTTTAAACGCGCGTCCGTCCACAAAGTTTGTTGAAGGTCAAACGAATTTTGGTTTCAAACAAGTGTCTACATAGTTTTAAACCGCCGGTGGAGACCGATGTGGAGAGCTTGTTTAAAACTGTGTGGCCCGCCTTTTAATAACCAAGTAGATTTCATTTCTTTGACATCGAGACAGGCGCGTATCAGCCAATAGACAATTTTTCATTGTGTCTATTGGAATAGATAAATAGACAATCCGAGCTTGTAAATAGACAATTTGCGTCTATGTAAAATAGATAATATCCCATTTTTTCATGGTATTTGCTTCGTCGATTTAACAAATGGATATATGTTTATGGTTTTGGTTTTAATGTATATTTAAAAAAAAGCTTTGTTCTTTTGGTATTGTGTATAATCATACTTGGGACTTTTTGAGTTTGTCTTGTGGAAAATAAATTAAGTAGGAACTGTCAGTTGTTTCAAGGAAGCAAAAAATATATCAAACATTTTTCCATTTTGGCATATTCAAAAAGTCTCCAAACGCCGACGTAATCTCAATATGTCGAGATGTGGCAATCAAATGATACACATTGGTAAAAAGGTTATGGTCTCCACTTTGAATACACATTCACGCCTGAAAGGTGTTGTGAACCTTTTTATTGTCGTACGATGTATGTTAACTTTGAACACGTAGTTTTTAAGGTTTTACGAATTATTATTTTGTTGGGTATATTTTGATCACTACGGGATGTCGAGTTGAATAAATTCACAGCAATACATGACAACATTTAATTAAAAAAATTGCTCATTAAAAAAAAAGTGCAAATCACATTTTTTTAAATGTATTTTTTTTTTGCTTATATAAACATTGAATAATTAAAAAAAATCATTTAATATATTCCGCATTACTCTTGAGGCTATTACAATTAATTTTAAGATTTTTTTTTATTAATATTATTATTTTTGTATAAAAAATAATTGTAGAATTTTTTTTTGTATTGTTAACATCCAGGCATGACTAAAAATGCTTCGGTCTCACTATGCACAAAGGGAAAATAGTTTAAAAATACAATTTAAATAATTTTTTGACAATTTTGCTATTTTTATTTATTTATTTATTTAAAATAACGCATTTTCAACGTAGATTTAAAAATAATCATCTTATTGAAAAACTATAATCAATTACTAATTATAATAGTTTGCGTTGGAATGAAAATGGCTTCGTAATGTGTAAATGTACTTAAAACTTTTTATTTAAATATAATTTTTAAATAATAATAGCAAAACTGTTTCAAAATTTAAACCACACAACTAAAATGGTAGCCATCCGATAAATATTCCACAAGATTTAACATTATCCCATTTGTTATCTACCATAATGTCGTAAAAAATTGTATTTCGGAAGCCATCTTGTTATATTTTGACATTTGACGAGCGGTGTTGCCACCGCGAAAAATAAACAATTCCCACGATCGCGGCGCCGCCGCTAGAATTGTCCGTAAGTAAGTACCCGTTTGTTTTTTATTTAATGTGAAATTTAACAAATGGTTTCTTGTATGTATTTCGAATGTATAACTGGACATTCGGAAATGGCCTATCGATTTTACGATTTGTACTCTTGCATTAATTTTGTCTGTTGGATTATATAAGGTGGCATGCAAAAATGGATATTTCTCTTTATATATATATTGGGTTGTGGTTCAATTTAAATTGTGAACCTTGCTTTTGATGGTTGGGTTATCGTGTGTTATATATATTTTTTAATTAATCTATTTTTGTCACACTAATCCGAATGCCGAAGAATTGCAACGGGGTCCCGTCCCGCGGTTGAATCCGGCGGGAAAAATAGTTATTTTTTTAGGTTATGTGTTTTGTTTTTTCCCGCCTGTCAAAATGCTGTTGTGAATTCAAACGCGGAACGCGACTCTATCGCTTTTCGATCGGCCGTTGGGATAGTAAGTACCTACATATAAATATATTTTATTTTCTTTTGATAAAATTGGGATTGGGATAAAAAAAATCACTTAATCAAATTTTGTGGTATAAAGAAGCTTTTTTTGATAGTAGATGTTTTTAAAATTATATTTTCTTTTGGATATAAGTAGATTATTTTTGTGTTTTTATTAAAAAATTATCTTGCACAGGGGAATTTCGTTTAAATGGAAATTATTTCATATTAATTACGTACGCAAATAATTATAACCCATTTCGCTTGCTTTGTATTGAAAAATATATATATTATTTTTCTATGCGTTCTTCGATACATAATATTTCGGTTTTCCCAATATTTAAAAAAGCGGATTCAACATTCCAATCGTCCAAGGTAAGGATTATCACATGTATAGCAAAATTTTCATGTAATACATGTAGAATCACTATATTAAGATCCATTTTTGCATGACGCTCAGGGAAAGGATTTATCCATTGATGGTTGATCTAATATACATTTTTCTATGGAATAATTACATCGTCTCCTATATGGCAACACTAAAAAGCATGTTTGAATTTTCTATTTGGAACTTAACCTCAATTTTATATATTATATTGTATCTCAATAGAGACGAAGATGCAAATTGGAAACTGAATATGGTTGATCAAGGTGTTTACAGGACTTATGACCTGTCATTGGTTGGGTTAAGCGCACGCTTTATGTAATTACAACATACCCCATTCCACCTTTTTCTTTATGACCATGTAAGACAAATTTTTGGAAGTTGTATATATGTTACAAATCTATGCCTAACTTCACATGTCAGTTTCAATATGCCATCTATTTTAATTGTATCTCTATGGAGATACAATTAAAATTCATGAATTAATAACCCACCGTGGGTGAAATCCAGGATTCGTATACAAGTATAAGTATACATTCACAAAAAAATATTAATTTTATATATTATAGTTCAAAATACATTGTTTTCTTACATTTAATTCTATTATATATTTTTAAATGGAAGTTTGCGATGTATTTTGTATTTTTTTAAGTTCCTTTTATTTAATTTAAATGTATTATTTAAAAAGTTTTGCCTTGTGGGTTTCGATATATATATTTTTGTCACGGTTGGTTGCTTTCGCTAGACGATGTCTTTTATATTTACTATTTCACCTTAAAAACTGTTTTTAATTATTATTTTTATCAACTTAACCTCAAAAATAACATCTATAGTCTATGGTCGTCTATGGTCTCATTACGATTGTGTTGTTTATGATACTTTAGAATATTTGGCTTTTGCAAAATGCGTTGAATTACCTTGTCCGTCCTTAACCACTAACAAAATCTTTAGATTCAATCATCAACATAGAAAAAATGTTATTTAACATCACATCATTATTATAAAACTAAAAAATATAATATATGGTTTTGTTGTGACGTATTTGTTACACTGGAACTCTCACACTTAACATCTAAAATCATGTGTATCCCATGTGTTACATCTTTATTCCCCACGTAAAAAAACATGCAAAATATTTATTTGCTTGTATGCCATGTTACATATATGTCACGTTTCAAATATGTCACGTTACAAATATGATACGTTGCACATATGTCACGTAAATATATGTCATGTTACATATATATACGTTACACATAAGACATGGTCGGATGTCACGTGACATATATGCCACGTTACATTTATGTCAAGTAACATCTTAGAAACGTTACATATTATAACACGTTACATTTATGTAACTTTACATATATGTCACTTAACACATATGTTACGTTACACGTATAATACGTTACATGTCTGTCACTTTACACTTATGTATTGTTACATATATGTCATATAACTATATGTTGCGTTTCACATATGTCACATTACATTTATGTTGCCTTTCACATATGTCACGTTAAAATAGGGTAGGTTTCACATATTACACAGTAAAATATGGTAGGTTTCACATATGTCACTTCAAATTTATGTTACGTTACATACCAATATTTCACTTGCATACTTGCCACGTTACATTTAGGTATGTCATTTTACGTATATGTCAAATTACACATATGTCACATATATGTAATGTCACGTTACGTAATATTACTGTACATTGTATATGTAAAGTTGCATATATGTAACACCGTTTTCTGGGGTTACCACAGTATATATGATTTAACCTATGAATGTACATCAAAACACTTTTGTTAATAGTTCAGTGCATCTTATACTACGTATTTTCCAACGCTTAGCTGTTATTTAACGTCAAAAGTAACTTATATGATATGTATTTTGAAATGAAATACGTTATTTTGACTTTGATTACTAGCCAAGCGTAGTTTTTAAACTTGTTTTGTATGCACGCTACTGTTAACTGCATCATTACGCTGTACATTCATAGCTTAACGCATAAATGCCTGTTGTATCGTATATGTTACATTGGGCATTTAAACGACTTATCGAACTACAAATGTGTTACAGCAAAACCATATTTTTATCACTCACTTTTACAAATGAACACATAAAAAAAAAAAAATTATTGGTTAAACTCAGGATTTTCTAAGAGTTATGTGTGTTAGTTTTATTATTACATATTTCACATTACGATGGCGTTGAATTAGTTTTGTTTATTATTTTTTTATTGTATATACGTGAGAAATTTTTATTTTTATTTTCGTTTATCTTACTCTCCTTATAAATAATGTTTCTTGTGCTAAGTCGAGGAGTATATGCAGGATTTATCTTTAATATCACTTAGCTATTGTCACAAAAGAGTCACAGTTAAAACAAACCGGTTTCGCTCCCGCCAGAGCTTCGCCAAGGTAACAGAAAATACTAAACATAAAATCAGAGAATAACATATGAAAAAATAAATATAAAATGGAGGGGAGGAAAATGGGTAGGAGAAAGTGCGCAAGAGAACAAATAGAGCACTTAACAATAATTTACCCATAATTAATAATCAAACTTATATTTCCCATAGCCCCATTTTGCCATGTTCCCCACTTTAAATAATTTTAAAATAAATAAAATATGAACTCCCGGGTCCGCCACTAGAATATCAATTAGAATTTTTCCAAAATTATTCCCTAATGATCATGACTCACCGTTCTAACATCCTATTTGTCCTCGTGCACACTTTCTCCTATCCCCTTTCTCACCTCCATTTTATATATATTTTTCATATGTTCTTTGATTGTGTGATTAGTATATTCTGTTACCCCGACGAAGCTCCAGCGGGAGTTAAACCGGTTGGTGTTAATCTATATAAATAAAAGCGAAAGTGTGTTATTGTGAAGACCTTTTACTCGATAAATCCGTAACAGATCCTCGTGAAACTTTCAGAATTTATTAAATGGAACCCGGCGGTGGTTACTTACGGAAACTTGATTTCTGAGCTCTTCTTGGAAGGCATTAACCATTTTTTTCTGATAAACTCAAAATGATGGGCTGTGACTGTATTTAATTTTGTTTAACATCATGCATCCTTTGCTTCTTGGTCGTTGACTAAAGAAAAAGTAATTATTCTCAGTTTTTAGTTTAAATATCTTCAGTATAACATTTTTTATGTGTGTCACTGATTCTTCTCACGTCAAATTGTCGGTTGAAGAGAATTATAAGTGTTTTCTCTAGTTATTTTTCTACAATGCAATTATAATGTGAAATATGTGTGATGTATCACATATGATATTTTGAATATTAATTTAAAAAAGTGTTAATGACGGACAATCGATCGCGCTAAATTGAGTTTATATATGGTTTTTCATTAAGAGCGCTCAAACTTTGAAATGAAATAAAACAACATGTCTAAGTGATATTGCCACATTTTTTTTTTAAATTTAAAGGACATTTAATGACATTATGCATGGAATATAATTTCGGCAAAATGGCCGCTGTGGCTTCGCTGCAGTTGGTGTATCCTGGTGGTCAAAGGGTTTTTCAATAGGGACGCTAGAACTTTGACAGCGTATAGCGGCCATTTTATTAAACCGATAGCTGTCAAATTAGACAAAAATACTTATTTAGTCTTGACATTTCACCCGCTACACGCTTCAACAACGCGTTGAAATTGTTAAAATTTATTATAGAGCGTCGCTTTTGAAAAACCGTATATGTGTTTAGCTGGTACTAGGTTGCGTATCTCATCTTCCTTTCTCTCCTCACTTACACTGGGGATCTAAGATCGGCTTGGTAGCACACAGACCACAATACTGTTTGCATAACATTGGATCCTGGGCTCACCGTTTTTGCTTCAACATTGTTTTTATACTCCACGAAAATAAACATCGAACTAAAATAATGTATTAGGGGTACCCATAAGCAATGCATTTTTTTCCTTCAAAACAATTTTTCTTATATAGGGTGTTTTTTTAGAGGTTTGGTTTTTAAACTAGCAACATTGTTTCTACAGACTGTCAATTTGACAGTTGATAGTTGATTTGTAGTCGGTACGTTTTGCCATTTCACCCAGTTGCTCGATAAAGCTGTCGAAAATTTGACTTCACGATTGCGCTTCATTCGAGCTAGCCGTGGCGCTCATATACCCGAAATCATATTTAAACAATAATGGCATAAAATTATCTATTAAATAAAACCAATATCATAGACATTAACATTATTTTAATGTGTTTTTATTTATTTTGAATTTGTATACATCTAAAAAAAACACCCTTATACACAATGTTACATAAAGGATGTTTTTTTAGCGGTATATAAAATCAAAATGAAAATAAAACACATTAAAATAATGTAAATGTCTATGATATTGGCCTTGTTTAATAGATAATTGTATCCATATATCCAGTCCTGGATATCCGTATGGCGTATCCAGGACTGTCTGTCTTTGTGGAGTTTCTTTTGATCATCATTATCAGCCTTTATTCGTCCAGTTTTGGACATAGGCCACCCTTTCCGACTTCCACAACTCTCTATCTCTCGCCACTCTGTGCCATTGACCTATTGCCACTCTCTTGATGTCATCATACCATCTTGCTCGTGGTCTGCCTGGATTTCTGCGGCCGGTTCTCAGTTGTCGCTCCAGGGTTTCTTTTCTGTTAAATCCCACCCACGTCAACATGGGTCTACCACGTTCTCTGAGTAGCTGGTTTTCATCACCCTTCGTGTAACGTGGTCAGCTAGGCGCCCCAAAACTTGGCCCTACCATCTCATATAGTTTCGTCTGAGATTGGCCACACTCTGAAACTGTCGTGGATGTATCTGTTTTTGATGTGGTCGAGCAATGTTACTTTGCCTAGATGGGCGTTGGGATTGTCCTCAGCGTCAGCATCTCTGTCTCAATGTCTCAATGCCATATGTTTCATATATCTTTCTAAATTCAATTCGAATTTAGAAGGTCTATCAATGGACTCGAGTGGTTTTGATTCTTATTTCAATATCTTAATTCCTACGACTTTAATACATATCAAATGTGAAGTCTTTTGTACACATCTGATACAATCGCATCCCTAGGGTAAAGCAGATTTCTGTTTTATATGTTTCATAACTTCTCCTTTTAAACCTTTGGTCTGTTCCTATAGTTGGGCTGGCTTCTGTTGGGGGGTTGGCTTTCAGGAGGGATATCCCTCCATATCTTTACGGTAGCCAACAAGAGGGATCCATCCTCTGCACGTGCGCATTCCAGTATCTTCTGTATTGTCTGCCCATCTGACAATATCTCCAACCTTTCAGACTTCGTGGATAGCCGTGTTCTTAACCCCTAATCTCAAGGAGTCTCCCCTGCTATTGTCCTCAGCGTCCACATCTCTGCCACCCACGCTTTAACTTTCGTTCTTGTAGTATCCGCTCTGGTCTTAAAACCACATGTTTAATACACAGTTAGTTAGAAAGTTTCAATCCTGGGATTGGTTTGCAGCAATTTCTTATATTCTTCTCTTCCATTCTTCCCTGTCTTGTGCGGCTCTTTTGAAATCTGCATATGATGAGCAGCGCACGTCCACCAACAGGTCCTCCGGGTACTCTCGGCGTGGGCGTCCCCTAGAGTTTGTCCCCTCGGTCATACCCTCCATTATGGCATGCAAGAGACCTTCTTGACGTATTACATGGCCGATCCATCTTGCACGCCTTTCGGACAAGGTCCTGAGCGGGTGCCTTCCTCCTTCGATTCTTTGAAGAACCTCCTCATTCGTGATGTGGTCTCTCCAGGAAATTCCTAATAGTCTTCTTAACACATATATCTTTCTAAATTGAATTCGAATTTAAAAGGTTTATCAATTGAATTGGTTATATAGGGCAAAACAGATCTGTTTTATCTGTTTCACTTTATTTATTTTTCCATAGACTTGTATAGACGGACCATTTTTTTTATATAACATTTTTTTAAATATCAAATACGTAAACAATAAAAGACATCGTTTTTTTCGAGTAATTAACCATCAAAGATTATTTTTTTTAAATATTATTTCAACATCGACGAATACATCCTTTCGAAATGTGTTCATTTATAATTATTATTATTATTAAATCAAAGATTTTAATTATTATTTAAAATTAGAATAGACATAAAAAAACAATCTGTGGAAAAGCAGGGATTACTTAAAAAACAAGATTTTTTAAATTATTTGAATCTAGAATACAAAAGACAATTATTTAATAAAAAATAAAAAAATCATTTGTAATATTTAAGATTATTTAATTTTATTTATCAATTTAATATCCCTTGCTTTACTGCCGATTTCGAGACAATATTAATTAGTTTTTTTTTATTAATGGCAGCTTTTTAAAATACATATTAATAAAAAAATCGTGTATTTTTAAACACATTTTTTTTTTCGTTAGGTTTTAAGTTTTTTTTTTATATATATACAAAGCTATTCTTTGTTTCTTAATATGATTTAAATAGTATAAAATATATTTTAATATATGTGTTACAAAAATATTTCACGTTTTCTTTTATGTTTTTTTTTAAATCCCCTTTTTTGTTTATTCTTTTTTTTTCAAATTCGCCAACCCTATTTTGAATTCAGATACTTACATAGTTGGAATTCGTTTCTTTAAAAATCTATGTTCTTGTGCCGACCCTTGAAACTAGAACAAATGCAGTAGAAAAGAGATCTCTTAGACGAATGGGTGGATACTCTGTGTATTATAGAGTGTCGAATGAAAATATAAGAAGTGAATGCGGTGGGAATGATGGTGTTATGAACAAAATAATGAAAGGATCATTAAGATGGTTTGGACATATGGACAGAATGAATGGTAAAAAAAGTATATGTTAACGATGTAAATGGAACCATAAATAGAGGAAGACCGAGGAAAACGTGGCACGATAAAATAAATCAAACATTGAATGTCGGCCATGTGAGGAGTCAGAGAAATCGACGCGCGTGCATCACACGATGTATGAATGTTGAGGAAGCGAGAGTAATATGTCGGGAAAGAAAAGTCTGGCAGTCCATTCTTTCTGCCTACCCCTTCGAGGAGACGGCGTGATGGTTAGTTTGTTTAGTTGAATGCAGTGCAATTGAAAGTGTTGTGAACAAAATAATAAAAGGATCATAAAGATGGTTTGAATACTAATCAAGACAGAACGGTGAAGAAAGTATATGTAAATGACATAAATGATACGAAAACGTATAATGTGGGCCACGAAAGTAGTCGAAGAAATCGACGTGCGTGTATGATACTGTGTAAGAATGTAGAGGAATCGAGAGAAGTATGTCAGAATACAACAATGAAATTGTACATTCGTTCTGCCCAGTTCGAGTTCCTTCGCGGATTTTTTAAATATTTTTTTGTCAGGTTTATAGCATTGTTCGTAATACTAACAACTCACATGGTAAATATTCAGTTTTGCTAGTTCAGCTGTGGAAGATGCAATGCTTTGGTTAGACTTGGTGGCGATGTTTCTTCCCTCCTTCACTTCGGTCACATTACTCTAAGAAAAAACACTACAAATACAAAATTTTAACACGCTTAGATTTCAAGCGACTACGGAAACGATCAATAAAATTGTCATTTTTACGCGATTGACGACTTCGATTGATGTGCGATTGATGCCCCATCAATCGATTGACAGTATTTTTAAAACTACTGCAAAACGCTGTCTGCAGAATACTTTTTTAACGCAATTGACGATTTTGATCAATCGCGATTGACAGTTAATCAATTGATTCATATCAATTGATTGACAATTTTTTTTAGGCTACTGCAAAACGCTGTCTGCTGAATATTTTTTTAGCGCAATTGACGATTTTGATCAATCGCGATTGACAGATCATCAATCGAGTCATAAATCAATTGATTGACAATTATAATGCAAAACACGGTCTGTAGTGTATTTTTATATACGTGATTGACGATTTTAATCAATCGCGATTGAATGATCATCAATTGAGTCGTAATTTTATCAATCGATTGACGATATTTTTTAGCCTACTGCAAAACGCGGTCTGTAGAATATATTTTTAACGCAATTGACGATTTTGATCAATCGCGTTTGAATGATCATCAATCGAGTCGTAATTTTATCAATCGATTGACAATATTTTTAAGGCTAATGCAAAACGCGGTCTGCAATGTATTTTTTTTATACGTGATTGACGGTTTTAATCAATCGCGATTGACGGATCATTAATCAATTAATATTTTTTTCGTTACTTTAAACACGGCTGCATTAATTTTTATGAACGGTGTGTCATATTAACGCGATTGAATTTTACAATTCAATCGCGATTGACGGACCATCAATCGCTGTGCAAGACAATTTTATTGAACGTCTCCGGGACGCTTAATGCGTGTCCAATGTTTTCAATGCATTTGTTTATATGTAAAATTTTGATGGCCTCGAAAGGAAAAGAGCGGTAACCCCAATTATTGAAGTTAATGTATTTAATAAAATCTTACATTTAATTTAATTTTTGTGAGATTAATCAAATGGTATATACAATGTCATCCTATCATAAATGTCTTAATGTATTCATTTATTTTAATCCATTTAGAGCAGTCTTCCTTCTAGAGAGAATCTGTTTTTTTTTTCATTTGTTTTACTTAAATTATTTGCCATGAATTATAAACTGAGACGAACGTAAATTTTCTATAAGTTTCATTATATATTTTTGGGTGGAATGTTTCGCCTTGCTACAGTTATATCAAATGCAATTACAAATACATCAGATAAAAATAATGTAAGAAAACTTCTAGAAAACGTACGTTTTCATCAATGTTGATTTTCACACAACTCTTCAAGAAACAGTATACAAATGATATTTATATAGTATTGAATTAAACGTCTGTCTTATAGAAGTTTATATTTAATTTTATGGAAGTGACATGTTTGATCTCGCTATGAAAATATAAAATGAATTTACTAATACATTTGATAATGCCCTAGCACGGAGAATGATCTCACTCCCATGTAATATAATTAAACCTATAGAAAACACGCGTCTTCATTAATATTATATTCTTATTATAGATTAATTGTTTCTAGAACAATGATGTAAAACTCCACATTAAATAATAAATTCCAATGTAAACGTGCGTTTTCTAGAAGTTTTATTATATTTTATAGAAGTGAAATGTTTCGCTTTGAAAGGGCAATATAATTTGCATTTAATAATAAATTTTATAATACCATAGCAAGCACTAACACGTTCCTTCCATGTAATATAATAGAACTTCTAGAAAACGTACGCTTTCATCAATATTAATTATTCAATATGGAGTTTTACACCTTTATAGAAACAATACACACACCAACAATGTGTTCCATATTTTAAAATATGTAAATAATTTACTGTTCTTTTTAATATCATTATAAATTAAAATTTATTATTTCTTTAAAAATAATTTTATATTCATAATTTCATCATTAACTGCAAATGTGAAAATGCATATTTTTTCACGTATATATTTATTTGGAATTTGGTATAAGCAATTAATGTTATTATTAATTTGTGTCTGTACGTCAAATGGATGGTATTAATAATTCGCTAACTCGATTTTTTTCACACTATTTTGTAATAAGCGTCAATTTGTGAGTTATCGCTTTTCCCCCTCGAGGCCGTCAAGACAATAGAAAGTTGTTAAATTGATAGGTAAGTCATTTTGTGGGATGGTTTGTTTGTTTATTATTATTATTATTTGTTTTTTTTTCTTTCCTTTTTACTATCTGCGTTAGAAATAAATACATTAAAAAAATTGTAGCTTTTTTATGGTTAGGTTATCTCAGAATACATTGCATAATTTATAAAGCACAGTATTCACGAATTAATTATAAAAAAGTGTTGTAAAAGTAAGATAGTTGATCAGTATGATAGCATGTCAGTTAGATAGCCTGGCAGTAAAATATTATATTATTAGTGTAGCAGTCAAGTAATAGGTTAGTATTTAAATATAAAATAATTGATATAATGGTAGTAGGATATTAGGATACCTCGTCAGTGGGATATTATATCAGCAACTTTGTTAATAATCATATACCGTGGTAGTTTCAGAGAGATATCAGCAATAGTGTAATAAAATTAATAAGATAGTCTGATACTATTTTCGGGATTAGGATAGCATGTCAGTAAGATAGTCTACCAATGAGATATATTAGCAATACAATAGTCTGATATGATAGTGGGGAAACTTGCCAGTAATGTCGGATAATGTAAGATAATCTTATACTCTGATTGGTATTAGGATAGCATGTCAGTAAGAAGTATATTAATGAGATATTATATCAGCAATAAGAGAGTCTAATATTACAGTAGGGAAACTTACCAGGGGTAATATAATCTTATATTATGATTGGTATTAGGATAGCATGTCAGTAAGATAAAGCAGGGAGACAGTAGTTGGAAACTTACCAGGAAGATATTAATGTCACCAACAGAGACTTATATTATAATTGGTATTAGGATAACATGTCAGTAAGATACACGTAAAACAGGCAGGTAGTAGTTGGAAACTTACCAGGAACATATTAATGTCGGCAACAGAGTCTTATATTATGATCGGTATTAGATAGCATGTCAGTAAGATAAGACAGGCAGTAGTTGGAAACTTACCAGAAAGATATTAATGTCGGCAACAGAGACTTATATTATGATTGGTATTAGGATGCAAGTCAGTAAGATGAGACAGCCAGGCAGTAGTTCGAAACTTATCAGGAAGATATTAATGTCGGCAACAGAGTCTTATATTATGATTGGTATTAAGATAGCATGTCAGTAAGATACATGTAAGACAGGCAGGTTGTAGTTGGAAACTTACGACGAAGATATTAATGTCGGAAACAGAGTCTTGTATTATGATCGGTATTAGGATAGCATGTCAGTAAGATAAGGAAACTTACCAGGAATATATTAATGTCGGCAACAGAGTCTTATATTATGATTGGTATTAGGGAAAGCATGTCAGTAAGATAAGACAGGCAGGCAGTAGTTGGAAACTTGCCAGAAAGATATTAATGTGTGCAATAGAGACTTATAGTATGATGGGTTTTAGGATAGCATGTCAGTAAGATAAGATAGGCAGGCAGTAGTTGGAAACTTGCCAGAAAGATATTAATGTGTGCAATAGAGACTTATAGTATGATGGGTATTAGGATAGCATGTCAGTAAGATGAGACAGGCAGGCAGTAGCGCGTGGCAGCGAGGGGCTCATGTCTAACCCTGGCGGGCCATTACATATGGGGTTGGTTTGTCCGCATTCATGTGCAGCACAGACTATTATTAATACACGACTTGCCCTTAATACCATCACGTAACCAAGGGTGGGTTGGTCTAGAGGTGGTGTTTACTGGTTGTGGTGCCGTGGGCGTTCTGTGTTGGGCCAGAGGTAAGTTTGTCCTTTCTCTTATTAATAACAATACGAGCGCCATTCGATCCATAAACCATCAACATTAAAAAAATAATTAATACAAATAAAAACGTCTGTTTTATACGAGTTTTAATATATTTTATGCAAATGACTTGTCGCCTTTCTAGGGCATTATCAAATGTAGCGAAAATCAAGCGCGTTCTTGTTTATATACCCTAGTTAAAGTAGCAAAATACTATAATTACAATTTTGATAGTACTTGATAGTTGCTCAATAAATGTGTAGAAAATTGGACTTCACGATTGCGCTTCATTCGAGCTAGCCGTGGCGCTCATATGCCCGAAATCATATTGACAATAATGGCATAAAATTAAATAAAGCTAATATCATAGACATTAACATTATTTAATTATTAATAAATAATTAATTAAGGTATATGATAACAGTATTCTGTTCCTTTTACTCGAGTATATAAACAACAACGCGTTTGATTCTCGCTACATTTGATATTGCCTTTGCAAATACGAAACATGTCATTTCCATAAACTATGATTTAATAAAATTAGTATAAAACAGACGTATTCATTCGTTTTAATTGTTTAATATAGAGTCTTAAGAGACACAATAAAAACATTTAATAAATGCGTCACTTGACTTCAGGTCTTCAGGTCTTATACGGATCGAATGGCGTCGATACTAAACGGTTCTTTAAAATGTTGTTGCAAGGATTTTAACGCAATGTCGCCACTTTCTAAGCTACAAAATCACGCTTAATTTTATAATGTATTGCAATATTAAATATATGTATCATAGAGATATGAAAAAATCGTTTAATTGTGCAATTACTGTCATGAGAACTACTCATACGAATAAAATATTGAAAAACAAAATAAATAAATAAAGTGGCGTTGTGCATTACACGTAGTGTACCACAGAAAAACATCGCCATTATTTACGACACTAAAAGCTTAAATAAATAATCTGAAAAATGGCGTTGTTTATTTCACAAAGTGTACCACTGAAAAACATCGCCATTTTTTCACAACACTTATAGCTTGAAAAACAAAATAAATCAGAAAAATTGTGTTGTTTATTTTACGTAGTGTACCACAGAAAAACATCGCCATTTTTGCGTGACATGAGTAAAAGCTTGCTTGTTGTTATTTCAACATAAAAAGCGTATTTTATTTACGTATAATGGCGTAACTTGATACAATATGGCGCCACTTGACATAAAATGGCGTCTCTTTCGGGCGTTCTTTTTTTAAATTGTGTTTTAATCTTTGCAACAACAATATGCATACTTTTCAACCGTGGAAATGTCACTTTTAACAATATTATTTGTCAGTATTTATTTTGGGTGTACTATTTACAAGCATACAAGCTAGGGATATGTATGTATACACTTAATTCTGTTTTAATACTGTGGATATAATACATATCTAAACAATCTACCGACGTTTCGGAGTTGGTTGCATCTTCATATTCAGATGAATCGATTTATCGATATGAAACTACAATTACCCTGAATCCGTTGCCGAAATGAAGATGGAGACTGCAATGATCTTGAGGGAGACATCGTTCAGTCCATTATTTGATATTCGTCAATAATTGCTCCATCAGTCAATTAGTTTTTCATCAATCCACCAGTTTGGCATTAGTCTCAGTTTTCTATCAGTCCATCTGTTTTATATCGGACCATCATGGTCTATCAGTCTTCTCAGTGATCCATTAGTTCATCAGTTTGGCGTTAGTTTTAGTTCTATTTTGTTACATCAAATTTAGCATTAGTCTCATTTTTCTATTAGTCTGCTAGTTATAAATATATTATAGCATTAATCTCACTTTTCTATCAGTCCATCAGTGATTCATTAGTTCACCAGTTTATTAATAGTCCATCAGTTTGGCGTTAGTTATATATTCAATCAAATTAAATCAAATCAAATCAGTTTGGCGTTAGTTATACAATATTATAGCATTAGTCTCAGTTTTCTATCTGTCCATCAGTGATTCATTAGTTAATCAGTTAAATTATAGTCCATCAGTTTGGCGTTAGTTACACAATATTATAGCATAAGTCTCAGTTTTAAATCAGTCCATCAGTGATTCATTAGTCCATCAATTTGGCGTATATATATTATAGCATTATTCTCAGTTTTCTATCAGTCCATCAGTGATACATTAGTCTATCAGTTTGGCGTTAGTTATACAATATTATAGCATTAATCACAGTTTTCTATCAGTTCACCAGTTTGGCGTTAGTTATATATTATAGCATTATTCTCAGTTTTATATTAGTCCATCAGTTTGGCGTTAGTTATGCAGTATCATAGCATTAATCTCAGTTTTCTATTAGTCCATCAGTGATCCATTAGTCCATTAGATGGGCGTTAGTTATTCAATATGTCTCAGTCTCAATATGTTATGCATTAGTCTCAGTTTTCTATCAGTCCATCAGTGATTCATTAGTTAATCAGTTTATTAATAGTCCATCAGTTTGGCGTTAGTTATATATTATAGCATTAATCTCACATTTCTATCAGTCCATTAGTTTGGCGTTAGTTATACAATATTATAGCATTAGTCTCAGTTTTTTTTCAGTCCATCAGTGATTCATTAGTTAATCAGTTTATTAATAGACCGTCAGTTTGGCGTAAGTTATATATTATAGCATTGGTCTCAGTTTTCTATTAGTCCATCAGTTTGGCGTTAGTTATACAATATTATAGCATTAGTCTCTGTTATATATCAGTCCATTAGTGATTCATTAGTCCATCAATTTGGCATTAGTTATATATTATAGCATTATAGTCCATCAGTTTAGCGTTAGTTTTACAATACCATAGCATAAGTCTCAGTTTTAGATCAGTCCATCAGTGATTTATTAGTCCATCAATTTGGCGTTAGTTATAGGTATATTATAGCATTAATCTTACTTTTCTATCATTCCATCAGTTTGGCGTTAGTTATATATTATAGCAATAATCTCAGTTTTCTATCATTCTATCAGTTTGGCGTTAGTTATATATTATAGCATTAATCTCAGTTTTCTATCAGTCCATCAGTTTGGCGTTAGTTATACAATATTATAGCACTAGTCTCAATTTTCTAACAGTCCAGTTTATTTTTTTAAACGGAATTAAGTGTACATATTATATATACAGGATGTGGTTTTTTTGTTGTTTAAAAATAACTTAGTTTCCAAAGAATTCATCAAATTTTTAAGTGCTTTGCTTTTGTAAAAAAATTCTTCATAGGAACATAATTATGGCTGATAAAACGTAAAGGAATTATTTTTTTGTATGTAGGGTTATTTTTACATAGATAGTAGGCATGTTTTTCATACAATTTCAATAAAGCTTAAACACTAATGGAAGCATTTTATTTTTGTTATTTAAATAAAACAATTAAATTAAAAATATATTTTAATTTCTTATAATTCCAGGATTATTTTTGTTCTCATATTTGTAATTTATTATGCAAATCATTTATATTTAATATGAATTATTATTTATGTATTTGACTTGTTCTAATAGTGACATAAACTCAAATAGTTCCAGGTCATAGCGGTCTTCTACCGGGTGGAGTGTACCCCCCACCAGGGTCTGCGTTCGCCGGGGGCGTGAGGGCATTCTACCCCCCGCCCATGGCACCCTTATTCTACTGGGGTTATCCGAGTCCTCCTGTTTCACCGACACATATGTATCAACCCACTCCGGCTCATATGGTATGATATTTATTTATTTCATTTCATTTTTTAATTTATTTTAATAAAAAGCACAAACATTACAGACATATACTTCCAGATCGTTTGCAATTACATTATAAGAGAAGCCATTAAGATGGTTTGGACATATGAAAAGAATGAATGAAGAAAGAATGGTAAAAAAATTATATGTTAACGATGTAAATGGAACCAGAAATAGAGGAAGACCTAGGAAAACGTGGCACGATCAAATAAATCAAATATTGAATGTCGGCCATGTGAGGAGTCAGAGAAATAGACGCGCGTGCATGACACGATGTACGAATGTTGAGGAAGCGAGAGAAATATGTCAGGAAAGAAAAGTGTGGCAGTCCATTCTTTCTGCCTACCCCTTCGGCGAGATGGCGTGATGGTTAGTTAGTTAGTTAGTCACTAGCTTTAAAACTAGACTTACGAGGAAACGGCAAAAGTAGGTCTCAAAATTAACATGTCCAAGACCCAATCTTGCTCCACGTTGTTCCCCTTGTGACCACGACCAGCTTTTGCTACCTCGGTAGTATGATAGCAGGCTCGGGAGGTACAGAGTAAATGTAGCCAGCAGACTCAGCAAGACAAGGGGAGCTTTTGCTATGCTTCGCCCTGTATGGCGTTCCGGTATCATTTCGAGAAAGCTCAAGCTCCAAATATTCAGCAGTAGCGTTAAAAGCGTACTGCTGTACGGATGTGAGACTTGGAAATCTACCGCGGACATTATTATAAAACTCTTATATTTGGATTTGACACTATCATATACAGATTTACCACACATTCGTCTTAGAGATCTCGTTTTTACTACATTTATTATACTTTCATTCTTGTTTCGCCAGTTCCATGCTTCACTTCCATTCATAGGGTCGGCACAAGAACACCATTGTGCACTGCCGTCTTAGCTTTTTTAGATAGGCTTTTATTTATAACAACAACAAACCCTCACGCCTTTTCTCTGCAGGGGTAGGCAGAGAGAATGGACCGCCACACTACTCTATCCTGACACACCTCTCTAGCTTCCTCCACATTTATACAGCGAGTCATACACGCACGTCGACTCTTCCGGCTTCTAACATGACCAACCTTATGTTTAAAGTAGGAACAATCGACGAGCGTGCAAGTCACGATGTGTGAATGTAGAAGATGCGCGAGAATTATGCCAGGATAGAACAATGTGGCGATCCATCGTCTCTGCCTACCCCTCCGGAGAAACGGCAAAATGGTTAGTTAGTTAGTTAGTTTTGTACTCGGACAGATTTTAAAACATCACAGAGAAATGGAACAGGATTAAAGATTGAATTTTAATAAATTTTCTATTGTTTCAGGTGCCTGATGTGATGCCGATGGCAGGAAGTCCTCTCGGGGTACAGTTCGAGCCCTTACCTGCGCCAATTCCACCCCCGCAGCCCCCTCCACATCCCCTATCATCACACGGCCAACCCCCTATGCCTAGCCGATATCTCGAGCTATTCATGGTCAACTGAAATAATAAAAATAATATTTACTTTGCAAAAGGTAGATATATTTAAGAATGAAACTACTGCTTGATGTGTTGGAAGTATTCCAGTTTCCTACTCTTTATGGTCATGTTTATTTATTTTTTCTTTCTTCATTCTCTGCAGTACTTATGTCTATAATATTATATTTTTGTCATTGATTTGTTAATAAAACGAATTAATTAATCATTTAACCGTTTGTGTGCTGGGCCTTTCTTCGTCTTCTTCTTCGTCAAGTGCCCTGTCGGGTCCCCCCAACGTTGGCGATCCCTGTCCTGCGCCGCTCGGAACAGCTCCTCCACACTTCGGATGCCGGTCCACGCAGCCAGGACATTTGTCTCCTTCCGGGCCCTCGGCGTCCCTCAATTTTCCCCTCCAATATCAGTTGGAGAAGGTGGTACTTTTCCCCACGCAGTATATGACCCAGATGTGAGATCTTTCGAACCTCGATAGTTGATAACAGTTCCCTGTCAACTCTAGCTCGCCTCCGGACTTTGGTATTGGTAACCATGTCTGTCCAGGGAACTCTGAGCATTCGGCGATGGAGCCACATTTCAAACGCTTCCAGTCTGTTCATTGAGTTATATCCTTTTTTCATAATAAGTGTTAAAAAACAGGGAAAAAAATTAAATATTGGGATACTAAATAAAAAAATCAAAACTAGTAGACGCAGCGCACCATCCGAATACCAGAGATATACTGCGCGTCAGTGGCAGTGCACAATGGCAGTGCACAATGGTGTTCTTCTACCGACCCTTATGTATGGAAGCGAAGCGTGGAGCTGGCAAAAGAAGGATGAAAGTAGAATAAATGCAGTTGAAATGAGATCTCTTAGAAGAACGTGTGGATACTCTGTGTATGATAGAGTGCCGAATGAAAATATAAGAAGTGAATGCGGTGCGAATGATGGTGTCATGAACAAAATAATGAAAGGATCATTAAGATGGTTTGGACATATGGAAAGAATGAAGAAAGAATGGTAAAAAAATTATATGTTAATGATGTAAATGGAACCAGAAATAGAGGAAGACCGATCAAATAAATCAAATATTGAATGTCGGCCATGTGAGGAGTCAGAGAAATCGACACGCGTGCATGACACGATGTATGAATGTTGAGGAAGCCAGAGAAATATGTCAGGAAAGAAAAGTGTGGCAGTCCATTCTTTCTGCCTACCCCTTCGGGGAGACGGCGTGATGGTTAGTTAGTTAGTTAGTACTGCGCGTCATCTTCTTCTTCTTTTTGTCCTGTCACACCTCCGTGGTGCATAGGGCCTCAAGGAATCTTCTCCACCCGACTCTATCGCATGCCTGATGCTTAACATCGTCCCAAGTGAGACCTGCTGCCTTAACCTCGTCCTGCAGGGTTCTTCTCCAGGTGGCTCTAGGTCTGCCTCGCTTTCTCTTTCCCCCCATAGGGGACCAGTCTAGTGCGCCCTTAGCGATGCAGGCTGGGTTCCGTCTCAGAGTGTGACCGATCCACTGCCACTTGCGCCTAGCGACTTGTTTTCTAATTGGCTTTTCGCCTGCCATGGTCCAGAGAACGGCATTTGACACTGTTTGGGGCCAATAGATTTTGAATATTGAGTCAATTTTGAATACGCGTCATATCATCGATATATCGACGACACGCAATTTATGATAGATATTCGTTCATCGAAATATCGACGATACGCATTCAAACGGTTAATATAATCAAATGTTTTTACTGTAATTTCTTGTTGGAAGTTAATTTTAAATAATCTTCTCTTCTTCTGATGTCACACCTCCGTGGTGCATAGGGCCTCAAGGAACCTTCTACACCCAACTCTATCGCATGCCTGATGCCTAACATCATCAAAAGTGACTGCCGCTTTAACCTCGCCCTGCAGGGCTCTTCTCCGGGTGGCTCTATGTCTGCCTCACAGGGGACCAGTCTAGTGCACCCTGAGCGATGCAGGTTGGGTTCCGTCTCAGAGTGTGACCGATCCACTTGTTCTCAATTGGCTTTGCGCCTGCCATGGTCCAGAGAACGGCATTTGACACTGTTTGGGGTCAAAAGATCTTGAATATTGAGCGAATACACCTATTTATAAACACCTGGAGTTTTCCAATAACGTCCGCGATAGATTTCCAAGTCTCACATCCGTAGAGCAGTACACTTTTAACACTACTGCTGAATATTTGGAGCTTGAACTTTCTCGAAATGATACTGGAACACCATACGGAGCGAAGCATAGCGAAAGCTCCAAGTATCTAAATCAAATTGTTGCATACTCCTGGTATTTTATAAGGATGTTTTTTCACTAACTGACAATCTTCCATGCTGATATCTTCATAAATTCTATGACCAGACATGAAAAATGCGTGTCTTAATTATTTGACGTTATTTTTTTTATGTGAAATCATTTTTAATTATTTTTAAGTCACCGTATAGAGGGAGGGATATTGAAAGGATGGTGAGTAGAAGGAAAGAAAGAATCAAATCAAATCAGTTTATTAACTCAAAAGACATTACAAACAGCAAAATGTTTAAGGCATCTATTGAGTATAGGTAAAATGTTGAATGTCGGCCATGTGAGGAGTCAGAGAAATCGACGTGCGTGCATGACACAATGTATGAATGTTGAGGAAACGAGAGAAATATATCCGGAAAGAAAAGTGTGGCAGTCCATTATATCTGCCTACCCCTCCGGGGAGACGGCGTGATGGTTAGTTAGTTAGTTATGATATAAAATGTGTCAAAAGTAATATTTAATAAAAATAATAGATAGCTGTTTTTTTCAGCTTGACGGCAAAACGCGCTAACTCAAAAATATATATTTTTGAGTTTTGTGGTTAAAAATGTATTTTTATTTCCTTGTTGATAATTTAATGAATATTTTGTTCTATTCAGAGTCTCATAGATTTATTTTAAATTTATTTATTACTATTAATTTGTTAGATATTATTTTAAGAGTTTACCAAGAATTATTAAATTAAAATTTAATATATATGTTCATAATATATATTTAATAATATTTATTTATCTAGTATAAAATATAAAATTATACAAAAAGAACAATTTCTTATTGTACTATTTAACCCTGTCCTGGGATGATGATGTCCAGCCATCTCTCCATCTCTTCGGCAACCTTGGGTTTTCATCTTTAACAATTTTTGCAATTATTGTATTCTCCATGCGGTCCACGCAGTCTCTCTTCTTCTGCTTCTTCCCCATCTCACTATGTCCTCAACACCACAGACAGACCTTATCGTTTCATTTCTGATCCGATCTGAGGGTTTTGCCTGCGATGGAGTGTAGGTTTCGCATTTCTGCTACTCCAAGAAGGTTCTTAGTTCTATTGGTATCGGCTCTGACCTCTATTTGAATGCCTCTATGTGAACGCATGCCTTGTATATCTTGACTTTACTTTCGGTTAGCATGTGTTTGTTCCTCCATATGGTGTCGCGCAAGCAGCCAGCCACGGCTGTCGCTTTGTTGGTTTGTGCTCGCGTCTCGTCATATAGGTCACTGTAGCTACCGATCTCTATTATATTGATTCAATAAATATTTAACGGTTGCACCAATTTTAAACTTTTTAATTATTTCGAGTTTTTGTTCAATTGAAAGTACGACTTGTTTGCGTTTATCCATTATACCATAGACACTTTTTAGAGCCACAAACGTATGTTGGCGGTGTGAACTAAACGCCCAATGTCATTGTGACAGATTTGAGTTTTTGTTTGCATTATAAGTCCCAGATAATCCGCTTCCCGCAATAACTAAGATATTTATATAATATTTTTTTACCACGCACTATTTATAGTTTTATTCATAGTAAATTTATTTATTTAAATTATTTAATATACGAGTATGTGTTATTTTAAAATATAGATATATAAGAGATACAGCAGCAAATATCACCTTGTCTTCCCTGATTAACTATTGTTTGTATAGTTTATTTTATAAAGTTTAATTAATATTTTTATATTTTTGCGTTATTTAAGATGTTATAGATTTATTATCATTTGAATTTGTCAAAAAAAAAATGCAATAAATTGACTTGTTTAATTTATATTTAAAAATTATTGTATGTCTTTTGCAATTTAATTATTGTCTGACATTGAGAGTAGAACCTGTTGTGCGCAGCTTATTTAAGGGTCTCAGGGTCATGGGTTGATTCTTCTTCATAGTGATGAGATGTGAGGAACCCGGGTTTATAGTGGCGGAAATTCACCATTCGTCCACTCTCTATTTGCTACGACACTGATGGTAATTTCATGAGGTCACATTGTCTGGGATTCGTGAGGTCTCATCATCATAATCAGCTGTCCCTCGTGTCCGAGGAAGACTGTCCTTCACGGCTGTAGGTCCGCATGTGACTTAACAGCCTGATCCTGGACCCATACTGGGGCATCGGTCTCTCCTTTCTCCTCTTCCATTTGGCATTGTCTCTGTGGTCTGATTCTAAGTCCTGCGTGTCTTTATGTGGTGTTATTCTCCACCTAGCTCTATCTTCTGCAGTCTTTTTCCAGCAATCACAAACGATAATAGTCCTTGAAGCGTTCCTCTAACCTCTCCGTGTGAACGTTTCCATTGGGTGAGGTCCAAGAGACCACTCGTGGACGCTAGAAACTTGGACTTAGCAGTAGTGTTGCTATCATTGCAACACAGATTATCACAACATTATAAAGAGGTATACTTCCTGATAGAGCACACTCCTTTGCAGCTCTATTACCCATCAAAACCCTTTACATAAAATAGAAACTTCCTTCTTCTTCCTCAGCCTATTGCCACTCCACTCCTGGACAAAGGCCTCCTCCATTCGCTTCCATGTCACTCTGTCTTGTGCAGACTGCATCCAGGTTATTCCGACATGTCTGTTCAGATCATCCTTTCACCGTAGTTGCGGTCGCCCTGCACTTCTCTTTGCCGTCCACGGTCTCCAAGTCAGCAGTCTTCTTGTCCATTTTTCATCTGAGCTTCTGGCTACGTGACCTGCCCGTTGCCATTTTAGAGTCGCCACCCGCTGGATGATGTCAGTGACCTTTGTTTTTCTCTCACCGTATCGTTTCTGACTCTGTCTCTTAGGCTTTTATTCCTAACATGGCTCTTTTAGGTCACGCGTAGTTTCTCGGCGCTTTGTTTGGACAATGTTACAGTTTCAAGACCATAAGTACCAACTGGCAGAACGCAGGAACGAGTCATTGTTTCATTTGCAGCAAAGAATCAGTAACGTCTAAGTTATAAAGATAATTATAATCTCTTTTGTAAGAATCAAAGATAAACATTACATATTTAATCTAGTTTTTTTACTAATTTATTTATATTATTGTGTGATGCTAGAATTATCGCTGTTGCATATTTTTATTTAAAATAGTTATAATATATAGTATTTAAATAATTCACCATTGTATAGCGTAAGTTTTATGACTATAGTCACGGCTGCAAAGCGAAAAATACACTATTTTTAATTACCATTCGCTGGTAACATTTTGAAAATCAGATTTAAAAATAGATTAATTTATTTTGTCTTCAAATTAAGAACACATTGCTTGTTTTATTAATAAATAACTGGGTATTCATCTCGGATTAAAATTGGGATTCCTTCATTCGTCACAGTTGATAATTTTGCAAAACGCTGTTTTCTGTTTTCACCGTTTTGCTGATTTTCTGCTTTGATTTAAACCACTGGTCTTAAGAGATCTCCTTTGGCTTTTAAATGCTTTAAGATTTTTATTTAAAAATAATTAAATTTAGTTTTCCATAAATATCCTAATTAAAACATCTTGTTCTATAAAGGAATAATGTCCCTCCATCAAAGTTAGGGTCACAGTTCTATGATGCAGGGTATAACGTCTTCGAAATATCAAAAGAATATGTTATTTGTGATCTTGGAAAAATATGTATAAACTCATATTTCTCTATCGACGTTTCAGAGATCATTGCAGTATCCATCTTCAGGGTGGTTATAAATGTGTGGTGGCTAATGCTGCCGCGCTTACGATAAACGCATCAACTAAGGTTTTTGTCGAAATTAAGTTATTACATTATCTGGTATCAGGAAAACGAGATCTACAACTTTCTCACATCATGATTTCTTCATTTTCTCGGTTTTTCAGTTTTCATAAACGCATTAACTAAGCTTAATGCTTACTAAACATAAATCTTTTTAAGATTAACATATATAATCAAAATCTTCATAGATGGCGCATTGAAACTGACATGTGAATTCTGCCGTTGTACTTTAACATATATACAACTTCCAAAAATTTGTCAGACACGGTCATTAGAAAGGTGGAAGGGGGAATGTTGTAATTACATAAAGTGTGCACTTAACCCAACCAATGACAGGTCATAAGTCCTGTAAACACCTTGATCAACCATATTCAGTTTCCAATTTGCATCTTCGTCTCTATTGAGATACAATTAAATCATGAATTAACTAAGACTTGGAGTGCAGTTTTACTTATCAAGAATGCTCTGGCTGTAGTTAGTACAGACTTGTTTTCTAGCATTCAATAGCTTCTTAGTCATGAATGCACTATGTTTGAGTTAGTGCGTTTATTGCTAGCAATCTCTATGGTTATTATTGGTGGCATGCTTAGATTAGTAGCATCACTTGAGATAATGCGCTTATTATAAGGAAAAAAATAGCATGTTCTAATTCTACTTAACATAAATGCATTATGTGATGTAGTTGATGCACTTATCATATGTATTGTTGAAGAATTGAGGTATAAGCTTACTATATGAATTAAATTGATTTACTAAGCATAAATGCATCAAGTAGGATAGTTGATGCGTTTATGACTAGTTATTATGGCCTAAAAGTATTAGAGGCTGCCAGCGATATTTTTAGTATTCTTAACCCATTTTTCTTTGTTTTGGTACAACTTTCATGTTGGTATCTTATCTAGTTCCTGAGATACAAGCAAAATAAAAATAAATAGTTTAAACGCGTTTTTCTCGAAAAGCGTCAAATCCTAGTTAATGCGTTTATCTTAATTGCGGCAGAATGTATGGTTAAATCTTTCTACACTGTGCCGTGTCGCCGGCATTTGAGAGCGAATGAAACATCCATGCTTTGTTCACCAAGCTCATTATCATATCATCATCATAGGCTATCCCTCGTGTCCGAGGAAGACTATTCTTCACAGTTATGGGTCCGTATGTGACTGAAGAGCCTAATCCTTTACCCACACCATTCTGGGACATTTGGGGCAGGGGAATGCGCTGATATTGGAGTCGTCACCGTCTTCCGATGATCTCTCCTTTCACCTTTTCCTCTCTGCGGCGTCATCGGCTTAGTCTGTCCATCCACCGAGCTAGTTAGTGCACGCATGTCACTCTGGTGTCAGACCACAATGCAACTTATAGATGACGCGCAGCCATAATTACAATTGAATAATGTTTTTCAGAAGTAGCACACATCCAAGTAACCTCAACCTTACAGAACGGACAATCTATTTTACTCCCTGTGACAAATGTGTATTGAAAAAAATATATATTGTAGGAAAAATTTTTGTACTAGACAGTTTTTTGTCTGTCCTGTAAAGTTGATGTTACTTGGATGTGTGCTACTTCTGAAAAACAAGATTCAATTACTCTGTAGATGAAGACTGCAACGATCTCCGAAACGTCGGTCAAGAATGACGAGTAACACGGCTTTTTCCAAGATCCCAAATAACATGTTTCTACCATCTGTGAAGTTCCACGTAATAATATCAAAAGAAAAAAACTAAAAGATAATAAAAATGTGTTTTTATTCATAATTAAAGATTTCCACACTGTTAATACCTAAATTAATTTATATATATATTTTTAAATAGTGAAATCTTATTCATTTGTTTTATTTTAAATATTAGAATATAAAAAACAAACATCTCTTAATGCGGCATTCACTCTTGTCCGGTGAGTTTCCTAGTTTAAAGATTTTGCCATTACTTAAACTAAATAATTATTATATGTTATAAGAATGGCTAAGTTATTTACTATATAAAATTGATATTATTTAGGTTGTGTTTGATAGAAAAATACTTAATATTTATCCCCTGAGTCTTGTCAGATATCCTACTTGAGTAGTTGTTAACTTTTGCTTGAGAAATTCAAAACTCTTTAATTAATTCAGGAAAAGTCACAATCATAGATCACAAAGTTATACTGTTTGATTGCAAAGATAACAACATTATAATCTTACAATATGCATATTTTGAGGTCAGAGATATAATTAAATTACTAGAAATGAAGTTTACAATTAAAAAATAAACAAATGAAATCAAATGTCCATCAGATTAAGACAAGCGGTATACTAGTTAAGACATGAATATGTATGAAGTAAGGTTATAATGTTTAATCACAGTTCTAATTTGTGATTGCAAAGTTATAAATTGTGATTGCAACATTATAAATAGTGATTGCATGTCTATAAAATGTGATTGCAACGTTATAAATTGTGATTGCAAGGTTATAAATAGTGAGTGCAAGTCTATAATATAAGATTAAAAGTTATAAATTGTGATTGCAAAGTTATAAATGGTGATTGCAACATTTTAAATAGTGATTGCAAATCTATATAAAATATGATTGCAAAGTTATATATTGTGTGTGCAATAATATAAATTGTGATTGCAATATTATAAATTGTGATTGCAATATTATAAATTGTGATTGCAAAGTTATAAATTGTGATTGCAAAGTTATAATGTGTACTACAAGTCATAATGTCACATAACACACCACTTACAAGTTATTTTTGTTAAATAACCAAGACCGGGGTGAATATATATTTGAATTGAATCTTTCACTATTCATATTATTTAATATAAAAAAATAAACACACAATTATAAAAGATATTATTTAAATTTGTAAGTAGTAAATATTTTAATTTATAAATACTTAATTTAAATACTACCAATTTATAAAAAATTTGCAAAAATTATTAAAATTGTTTTTTCGATATATTAAATATTTTTATGTCTTGCTCAATTAATTAGAAACTATTTTTTGCATAGTTAAATTAATTTAAAAATATATATAATTAAATTTTAGCTATTTATTATAAATTAATTATTAAATAAACGTGTGTGCAATGTATGATAGAAGATATATTTTTTAAATTTTGTACTTTTTCACGTGATTTTCTTTTGTTCACATAATTTTATTTATTAATTTCTCATATTTTTAAGTATTTTTTTAATTGTATTTCGTTTTGATAATTTTTTATAAATGCTTATTGAAAAAAAAAACATAACCTCACTTTGTTTTTGTAGTAAAAAAATAGGTTCTAATTTAGATGCAATCTGATTTAAAATGTCATATTTTGGAATAATTTATATAGTGAATTAATTAACTTACCCATACTATTTCAAAATAGTATACATTTTTCAATTTAAATATTTTTTGAACCCAATACCTTTTGATATTATTGATTCAAATTAATAAATATGTACGAGTATGTACATATAATTGAGGGCTGATAAAAGTTGCCAAGTATCAATGACGAGTTTTTGATCCTAATTGGTGTTAAACATAAAAGCCAAATAACTATGCAAAGGTGCAAAGCGATGGAATAATATAGTGTAGTTCCAACTTCGCCCTATAGATGTCACCCATGTATATGTCACATTTTATAATAATCAGTTTTTTTTTGTTTTTCTTTGTTTTATGTCATTGTTTCTTTGTTTTTCTCCACTTAACACCTTTGTTATAAACAGTTTTCAATTATAAACAGACAAAAATATATAACAGTGTACAATTAAAAAGAAAACAGTTGTTTATTTAATTTTAAAAAGCACTTGAAATGAAATTGTCTTATATATATAATATGTGTGAATCTTGTATTAATGTCACGCCTATCAGATAACCTCTGATACTTCAAGTAAGACGCATAATAATTAAATTTAAAACAGCTATTCTGATTGACATGCCAAAGAGAAACACAGATGATTATGTAATTTAATTAACTAACTAACTAACTAACCATCACGCCGTCTCTCTGAAAGAATAAGCAGAAAGAATGGACTGCCACACTTGAACCGATGCGGCACTCCATCCTTCTCTTTTCCGCCCCCGCGAGAGACGCGGTGTGATGGGTTGCGAACCTCATCGCCACCAATAGGCATCTCCCACGCACACTTCGATTGCCAATGTCCACGAAATCTAAAACAAATAATATAAAATACAATGATATAAAAATAATTTAACACAATGTTCTTTTAGATGTTGCACATGTTGTCAGCTGGACGATCTGGACTTTTGTTTTTATTTAATTTATAGCTAATCTATCGCCATTTTTTTTGTTACGTGAATTCTACCAGACCAATGACAGCGTGACTTTTTTAACACTGTCATCGCTGGGAGTCAAATCCAGGACCTTTGTTCTTCCACGAAAGCTGTGTTATATTTATTTAAATCAATGTGTTAACAGAGGAATAGTGAAAATTCAATCCCGTATTTATTATATTTATAGAGATATTAAAGTTATTAGAAGCAATATGTAATAGTTACATAATGTAAGTAACTTACTTAAACAACCGTTGTCTTCCACTGCTAGACATAGGCCTCCCTCATACTTTTCCACGTATTCCGGTCTTGTGTCTTTCGCATCCAATCGCCAGCAATTCTTCTAATGTCATAGGACCATCGTGTGGGGGGGTCTCCCTCTGTTTCTTTTATCTTCGCGGGGTCTCCACTCCACCACCCTTCTGGTCCATCTATCGTCTACCAATCTGGCAACATGTCCTGCAAATCTTTGCCACCCTTTCAACGACATCTCTTGATCGTATTTAAATATTTCTTATATAAAATAAGGAAAGGAAGATTAAATTTGATTTATACTGATATATTTCACTCGCGATTTCTCGCTCCAATCACTGGACTGAAGCTAACAGCTTTCATACAGCTTCTATTGTCATCTACAAGTGTATTAAAACTAAAATTACTGCGCTAATCATTCTTCGCTTTGACATGTCTTCTGGAATATTGTTTCATGTATGCCTATGTTATTTTTACATTTGCCTTCACTTTGTGTTATGAATTCACATTTGTTTATTTTTGAAATGCACTTTGTTATATTTAAATTTGTTTTTTTATGTATTAAACAATGAATTATATATTATAGAATATTTATTGTTTCATGAACTTATTTAATATGAATGAAAACATCTATTTTCTAGAAGTTTTATTATAGTTTATGGGAATGACATGTTTTTCCTTTTTAAGGCATAATCAAGATTTGATGCTCTAGAAAGGTAAAATAATTTCTTTTCTTTCTGTGTCTTGTCAGGTCTCCCTAACGTTGACTATCACCCTTGAGTAGGCCTCATGGTGATGACCTGAGGAGAAATAGTCAGAGTGGTATCCCCTTGCTTTCTCTGGAGGATGTTCTGTCGGGGTTACCTTCCCTTAGCTGGGTGTATCCAGTTTTATGGTGCTGGAAGCTCGCCATTTGTCCTCTCTCTATCTGCTATGGCACTAAGTAATATGTGCCACATTGCCCGGGGTTCGCGGGGTCTTTAAAAAGACCTCTCGTGGACGCTAGAGAGTTGGACTTGATAGTAGTGTTGCTGTTGTAAATGCAACATGGCGCCTTATGACATTTTGTAGAGGTATATTTTCCAGCAAAACATACCCCATTGTAGCCCTTCATAACTTGTTCATTCGCACTGCATTCTCTTGATAAGATTTATACACCGATGAAGGATGTCAACCATCTGAAACATATTAATAAAATATCGTAACAAAGTGTATTTCAACATTTTAAATAGATTTTTCTCACTTTTTGTCACAAAATAATGCCTTTTTGATTAAGTTTATATATAATATAGATATTATATAGTTTTCTGTGTTGTTTTTTTGAATAGTCTATAACATATTTAAATGCTTATTATATATAAAATATAATGCCTACTTTATTGGGGCTCTATAATGTATAATGTTTAATATTTGTTAGAGAAATACATTGTTTTTTTAAATGAAATATGTTTTATTTGTTTTCCCTACGAAGTAAAATACTTAAGTGGCGAAGTGGTTTCTCCATGGTTATGTAAGTTATTTAACCAGTGCTTGGAGGAGGGATATACGCCGCTAGACTGGAGGAGAGCAGTAATTATGCCCCTGTACAAAGGAAAAGGATCGCGTATGGAATGTGGAAACCACAGAGCTATTAGTCTTTTGAGTGTCATTGGTTAAAGTCTATGGCAGAATTTTAATAGAAAGAGTAAGAAAATTGACGAGTGACAAAGTTTGGGATGTGCAAGGTGCCTTTATGAATGGCAGAGGATGTATGGATCAAATTTTTGGACTTCGTGCATTGACAGAGAAGTTTCTGGCCAAATACCGCAAACTTTTCTGTGCGTTTGTCGACTTGCAAAAAGCATATGATTACGTTAATAGAGAAAAGTTGTGGAAAATATTGTCTGAAGTGTGATGTCTGGACATCATCATCCCAGGACAGCCCACCGTCACAAACATAGTCACGTCATAAAACTACGAGGAAAGAAAAGAAGAATGTGGTTCGTGGATTTTTCAATCTATGGTCCAATTTTCAGAAGGCAGTCAATAATTAATTCTTCAGTAACTAACTTCCTAACCATCACGCCGTCTCCCCGAAGGGGTAGGCAGAAAGAATGGACTGCCACACTTTTCTTTCCTGACATATTTCTCTCGCTTCCTTAACATTCATACATCATGCACGCGCGTCGATTTTTCTGACTCCTCACGTGGCCGACATCCAACAACAACATCAACCAAGGTAGGTAGAGAGAATAGACCGCCACACTACTCTATCCTGACATACCTCTCTAGATTCCTTCACATTCATACATCGAGTCATAAACGCGCGTCGATTCTTCCGACTTCTAACATGATCATCCTTTAAAATTTGTCATGCAATGTTTTCCTCGGTCTGCCTCGACTGTACTCCATTTACATCATTAATGTATAGTTTCTTGACCATTTTTTCTCCATCCATGCGCTCCATATGTTGTTGATTGTAAGACCTGACAATGCTAACATCGGTTAGCGAAACAGCTGTCGCGACAAAATCGGCGATCTCACTTGTACGGTATTTATTTTCATCCTTCTTTTGCCAGCTTCAAGCCCTACTTCTATTTGCATATTTTAATGAAATAAATCGCTTTTGTGACGAAGGAGAATTCGAAGAAGAAAAAAAATCAGCAGAAACGAACTTAGTTCGTAATTATGAAATTTAAAAGTTTTCACAATTAGGTTTTGCAAACAAATTATAACCGATGGACGCTACAATCTAACTTTCTTAGGAAACCAGAAGTTTTACGGTTTCTCGATGGTATCGGTAATTACGAAATATTTCCGCTTTGTTGTAGTTGCTCTCCACAAAACGTGTTATTTTTTCATATTAACTCTAGACTTCTTCATGATTCAATTGTATCTCAATAGAGACGAAGATGCAAATTGGAATCTGAATATGGTTGATTAAGGTGTTTACAGGACTTATGACCTGTCATTGGTTGGGTTAAGCGCACGCTTTATGTAATTACAACATTCCCCATTCCACCTTTCTTATGACCATGTCTGACAAATTTTTGGAAGTTGTATATATGTTAAAGTCCAACACCAGAATTCACATGTCAGTTTCAATGCGCCATCTATGAAGATTTGATTATATATGTTAATCTCTAAGATTACTCTATATAATCTACACACTAACGCCATCTAGACTTCTTCTTCTTAACTAACTAACTAACCATCACGCCGTCTCTCCAGAGGGGTAGGCAGAATGAATGGACCGCCACACTGTTCTGTCCTGAATTATCTACATTTATACATCTTGTCATGCACGCACGTAAAATATTATAAAAAATATAACATAGTACCAGGAACGCATTAGAGATCGCTCGACAGTAGGAAGACAAGATCCTAAGAAGCGAGAGAAGTATGTCAGGACAGAACAGTGTGGCGGTCCATTCTTTCTGCCTACCCCTCCGGAGAGAAGGCGTGATTGTTAGTTAGTAAGTTAGTTAGTTTTTCAGGAATCTAGTTATACATATAATAACTCTTGTAGGATTTCGTGAGAGATTCGTTTGTGGATTTTACTTATTTAATAAAGGTTTCATCGGACCATTGAATTCTCACGTTCTTGCTACCTTACACGGGTGAGTTTAATCTCTAAAGCCACCCTTACCCGTTCGGGGTGGATTTGAATACCGCAATCCCCTCGCTTCGGAGAAAACGGCGCATCGTAAAGGGCACTCGCACAGAACTATTGAGCCAAATAATAAATATATATATATTTTTTTGTATACAAATATGGCAGTGAAGTTATTAAAACATATTAACGTATATACAAGTTCCAAAAAATTGTATAAAAAAAAAAACTGATACAAGTTAAAAGCATAAAAATTGGAGTTTCACTCCAGGCGTTATCTAGCAATGTGATAATTGCGTAAAAGCCTTTCACATTGCATTAATAAAGATTTTATGCTTAATGCTAACAAATTATCTTAATCGATGGCGCTAGTGTAGATGTACCTACCAACAGTGAAGTTATTAAAAAATATTAACATATATACAAGTTCCAAAAAATTGTCAGACGTGGTGTCGTAAGAAGGGCGGAATGGGGAATGTTGTTAAACATAAAGTGATCGCTTAACTCAACCAATGACAGGTCATAAGTCCTGTAAACGCCTCGACCACCATATTCTGTTTCCAAATAATTTACATCTTAGTCTCTATTGAGATACAATTAATCCTTAATAAATATATACATTATTCCAATAAAATATTCCGGAGCAGACTCGAAAGTGGTTCTGTAATATGGAGTACTCACAAGGCGAGATTTTTCGTTATGCTGGAGAGGGTTCAGAAAAAAATTCTGAGATATCTCTACATGAGGGAGTATGGTAGTTATCCGTGGCTCTATCCCACGGCATTTCTTTTAGGAATGCTCGGAACCAATTATTAAAGCTTCGAAGAGATGGGCATCTTATTGCCCATTTCTTTAAATTAATCAGGGGATATTTCGAGAACTTGACGACCTTCGTGGTAGAGTGGTAAGAGCTCTGATTTCCATACTGAAGGTCCAGGGTTCGATTCCCGGCGATGGCAGTGTGATTGTCACACTGTCTTTGGTCTGGTGTAGAATTCACGTGACAATAAAATGGCGATAGATTGGCTACCTATCACATGTCACGAGAATCAATATAATTGCTAAAAAAAAAATTGTATACAGTAATTGGGTTCAAACGACCTGTTGTAAAATAATAAAAAACTTGAGGGTGTTGGTATTTTTGTCCCTGATAGATTTCTCTAACAGCGACAGCGCAGATTGTTTTACCTACCGGCCACCAGAACCAATCTGCCTCTGGTGACACCGGTGGGAAGAGCAATTAGTTTGCTGAACGCGATCTCCTCGGAGATCGACGTCTTTCATATTAGTGAAGGTACGTTCAGGAGACAAATACTCTTGACTTTAGAAAGTATATTGTCTTCCTAATGTCGAACCATCTCTAATGCGTTCCTGGTATTATGTTGTATTTTTATATGTATTATTTTTATTATAAATATTATTTTTTATTTTATTATTTTTATATATATTGTTCGATTATATTATTTTCGACCGTTCATTAAATGCAAGCCTAGCCTGATGTGTACGGCTGTAAACCATATCAAGACCACATAATTCTGCTGCATTAGTTTGGGTATATAAACAGCTACAAGATTGATTCTAGCAACAATTAATAATGGTTTTCTTCTTCTTCTGGTGCCGGGTCAGGTCTCCCAAGCGTTGGCGATCACTGCAGCGAAAGCATCTCTGTCTTACGCCACTTGTAACAGGTTCTCATCTCTGCTTATTCCTGTCCTCTCTCTCTAATATTCCGCAGCCAGGACAACCGCCTTCTACCAACTCCCCAACGTCCCTCCACTTTACCCATTAATATCAGATGAAGCAGGGGGTATTTTTCTCCCCTTAGCACATGACCCAAATATGAGACCTTTCTAACTTTCACACTGGACAACAGCTCTCTATTGGCTCTGGCTCTCTGCAGTACGTCTGCATTACTGACCCTATCGGTCCACGGTATACGGAGCATTCTGCGGTATATCCACATCTCAAACGCCTCCAACCGGTTCATTACATTTCTTCCAGAGTCAAGTTTCCCAGCCATATAGTAGAAGAGACCACACGTGACTTCCATAAAATAATCTTCTATAAAAGAGACGATTTTATTCGTATAAATCAAATTTATTAGTCCTTGTGAGTTCTGTCAAGCACACTGCAGTTTGCCGCTATACATTATTGAAAATGTGGGATTATTCGGAGTGGGTACTTCGCTCCAAAGAATAGCAGGGTAATTTTTCGCATTTATAGAATGTTCATATTTATGTATAAAAATATTTTTTTAAGAATTAAAAATTTCCTGATGCAATCGAAATTTGGTTTTCATGATTTTATATTTATTTTTGATTTAATAAATTGAAAAATGCACAATTTCTCCACACAAAAAGTTTTAAAATGAAATCTTGGTATCAGGATAGCAGAATGGCCAAGAAGATATGTGGGTAGTTAGAAACATGAAATTCCAAATGCTACTTGTCTTGCTCACTTTCATATGCATGAAAGAAACGAAAGTATATTAGGTATTTTTGATGTTATGTTTTAACGTCCGATACCTCCTAGCACGCTATGAACTCCTGGTGGTTAATATTTTCAAAACAAGATTTTGTATGGAGAATTTGAGATTTCTGAATCGAAATAAAAAATATTTCAACTTCCATTCCGAAATTTGGTTTTCATGATTTTATATTTATTTTTGATTTAATAAATTGAAAAATGCACAATTTCTCCACACAAAAAGTTTTAAAATGAAATCTTGGTATCAGGATAGCAGAATGGCCAAGAAGATATGTGGGTAGTTAGAAACATGAAATTCCAAATGCTACTTGTCTTGCTCACTTTCATATGCATGAAAGAAACGAAAGTATATTAGGTATTTTTGATGTTATGTTTTAACGTCCGATACCTCCTAGCACGCTATGAACTCCTGGTGGTTAATATTTTCAAAACAACATTTTGTATGGAAAATTTGAGATTTCTGAATCGAAATAAAAAATATTTCAACAAACTTCCATTCCGAAATTTGGTTTTGATGATTTTATATTTATTTTTAATTTAATAAATTGAAAAATGCACAATTTCTCCATACAAAAAGTTTTAAAATGAAATCTTGGTATCAGGATAGCAGAATGGCCATTGGTAAAAACATGAAATCACAAATGCTATTGTACTTTGTCTTGCTCATACGCATGAAAGAAACGAAATGTAAGTCACAAACGTAAGCTGGCGGTGCGCGGTGGTGCAAATGTGAACTAAACGCCAAATGTCAATATGACAGATTGGAGTTTTTGTTTGCATCATCGCCGTGATTTTTAGTTTTCTTTATTTATTTGAGATTAACAATGCCCAAAGTTATAAAAATCAGTATAAGAGAGACTGTTCTAAAAAGTTAAAGCCTTTTTGTGAAGAAGAACAGTGAATATTTGCGCCATTAATTCCATTTGAAAAAGTCAACGCGCGTATTGGTTAAATGACTGATTTATGATTAGTGAAGTATACTTCACTGATCGATCAAACTTATTCAAAATTATGTTGTTTGTTATTAAATTGTTTTAACATGTTTTATATTAAATGCTGTTAAGTAAAATATTTCTTGAAATAAAAGAATTCAAGTGTTTGTGGTTGTATATTTTGAGTGCCTCTATGAAAATGTTCGATTAAAATAATTGTATACTAACCCTAGATGTAATTTGTATATATAACAATCTTCCATAGATTAATCCCTTAACCCACTACTACTATTACACAACTACCCTTACTTGAGACTGGCCCAGAACACCCACAAGCGGTGAAAAGCCATAAAAAAAGAAGAAGATTTGATCTCAATAAAAATATTCCGTATTACCATTTTGATTTTCCTTAAAATTCGGGAAAACATTTCGATCTGGCAACCCTAAATTGCCTTCGTTTTGCGCCATCATAAGCTTGTCAATATTTTTGATGTTATGTTTTAACGTCCGATACCTCCTAGCACGCTATGAACTCCTAGTGCTTAATATTTTCAAAACATAATTTTGTATGGAGAATTTGGGAGTTCTGAATTCAACAAAATTTGGTGTTATGAACAAAATAATGAAAGGATCATTTAGATGGTTTGGACACATGGAAATGAATGAAGAAAGAATGGTTGAAAAAATTATATGTGAACAATGTAAATGGAACTAGAAATAGAGAAAGACCGAGGAAAACGTGCCACGATAAATAAATCAAATATTGAATGTCGGCCACGTGATGAGACAGAGAAATCGACGCGCTTTCATGACACAATGTTGAGGAAGCGAGAGAAATATGTCAGGTGAAAGAAAAAAGTGTAGCAGTCCATTCTTTCTGCCTACCTCTTCTGGGAGACGGCGTGTTGGTTAGTTAGTTAGTTTTTTTAATTTCTCGGTCGATAAAGCTGCAGTTATCTCCGGATATCTAAGGGACACTGTCTGGGACAATCAGCATATTATGCTAGTGGAAATCAAAGTTAGAATTTATAAAACATGCATTAGGCTCATAATGGCATACGGAATCGAAGCAAGAGCAGACACTGTCAGAACCAAATATCTCTTAAGAGTAGCAGAAATGAAAACATTGCGACCTATTGTGGGGAGAACCCTTAGAGATAGGATACCCAATAAAGAAATTCGCAAATCCTGCAAAATTGAAGACATCGTGAGATGGAGTAGGCAGAGAAGACGATTCTGGAGTGACCACATCGAGAGATTGGATCCAGAAATAATTCCTATTCTCGTGATGCACGAGACTCCAGAGGGCCGTCGACCACCAAAGAGATGGAGAGAAGGCTGGTCGTCTTCATCACAGGAAGAAAGTTGATATCCTGCATAAACAGATCGCAAGATCTACAATCAGAAGAAGAAGAATAAGAAAATTTCTCGGTCCGTTGCCATCCCTGACTTATATGAAAATTTCATATAACTTTTTTTATATAACTTTTTTGTTTCTACAAACATTTATTCGAAATAAAATAAGTTACTTTAGTGTTGTATGAATCTTTAGATATGATAGCCATCTGATATCGGGAACACCGAGGTTCTCAGCCGGGCCTGGAGTTTGCAGACTGCGCCTGCGCGCAAATTTTCCGGTAGCAGGGATTCTCAAACATTCAAATAAACATTGTTCGAATTATGAACTAACAGAACGTTAGTTCCAATTTCAAATTCAGATTAAAATTTTATTTTAAATCATAATATTAATAGTGAATGGTGAACTTAAAGTTGTCATCTAAAAAAGCTTAAATGGCAGTGCACAATGGTGTTCTTGTACCGACCCTTTTGCATGAAAGTGAAGCATGGAACTGGCAAAAGTAGGATGAAGGAGAATAAATAATTTTTATTACTGTTAAAATATCACAAATTTCTTTTTATTCACCGAGAGTGTCGCGACAGCTGTTTCGCCAACCGTATAAAACCAGAGAACAACATATAAAGAAAGAAATATATAATGGAGGGGAGAAAGAAGGGTAGGAGAAAATGTGCGCTAGGACGAATAGATTGTTAAAACGGTGAATCATGATCATTATTGAAAAATTATGTAGAATTTCGAATTAAGATTTTAGTGGCGGACAGGGGAGTTAATAAACATTACGTAAGGGAATTAACATTCAGAAAGCCCTTATCAATAATCTACCCTTCTTCTTCTTCTTCTTCTCCTTATAGACCTTTGGCCTGTTCCTGAAATCAGGCCGGCCTCTCTTGGAAGGTTGACTCCCAACTATCTCTCCATCTCTTCGGCGGTCTTCCGGGGGGACGGTAGCCGGCAGGAATCTGATGCGCCACAGCGTGTGGGATTCTGGTGGGATCCATCCTCTGCACGTGCGCATTCCAGTATTGTACCTTGTATTCCAGTATTGTATCACCTGTACTCAATAGATGCCTTAAACATTTATGCTGTTTGTAATGTCTTTTGAGTAAATAAACTGATTTGATTTGATTTCAGTATTTTCTGCGTTGTTTGCCCCATTTCACGACATCCTCTACCTTGCAGATCTCGCGGATAGCCGTGTTCCTCACCCTATCTCGAATAGTCCTTCCTGCTATCATCCTCAGCGTCCTCATCTCTGCCACCCGTACTTTAGCCTTCGTTCTTGTGGTATCCGCTCTGGTCTCAATGCTACATGTCAGTATAGGCCTTACGCAGGTTTTGTATATTCTGACCTTACTGTCAGTTCTCATATATTTGTTTTTCCATATTATATCCTTGAGACAACCTGATACCGGCGAAGCAGTGGCGGTACGTCTATACAAGCCGAGAAACCGGGCTTGCCTTAAAAAATAAAATAATATTTTGAATTTCGCGCGAGGGTATTAAAACGATTTAATTCATTGAGTTGGAAATGACTCCGCTGATAGCGCAGAAATGACCAATGTGTATGTTTTGTTTCACTCATACGAGCCGTATTTTATTTCACTCATACATGCCGTAGGTGAGATGCCCGCGAAATCGCCTACGTCCACATGTTTTGTTTCATATTTTCGATGGGCATTATACTGGGCTTGTAAAATGTAAAAGGGTCTTTGTCGCACTTACTTATTTTTAGCTGTAATCATATAGCTAAGTGCATTTATACCAGAAGATATCTACAATTTTTTGTATGGATTTGAAGCCGGGCTTTATCACTCTGAAGTATGTTACTATTTGATGTGTCACGAACTTCATTACTATTGTCAGAATGTTATCTGTCGTTTACACATTTTAGCCATGTTCCCTATTGAAAATAATTTTAAATATTCCCATAAAAAGCGAGAGAAGTATACAATAAGGCGATCCATTCTTTCTGCCTACACTTCTTGGGAAACGGCGTGATGGTATTGTTGTCGTCGTTGTACAAAACACACATGATGCCTTCAAATGTAATTCACTAACTATGTAAATAACTCCCTGAGAAGTAGGCAGAGATGATGGACTGCCACACTCTTCAATCTGGCATAACTCTTTCGAAACCTCTACTTTCATACACCACGATAAGCACGCTGCTGACTTCGAAGACGCGGTTTTTAAGAACTGATTGATTTGGTTATGCCGTGTTTTCTTCATCCTTCATCGGCATCTTTTTCGATTCACACTACTGGTATAAATACATTTTTAACCATTCTTCCCTCATCCATTCGTTCCATATGTCCAATTATTTAGGTTCAATTTATCTGCCTTACATTTTTTGTCGTTTGGTAACACAGAAATCAATAATTAATTGATTGCATGAAATAATAAAATCATACAATTAATTATTTTTTTAACAAGACGTTTTTGGAGAGACCACGTGGACCGCATGAAGAATATAAGAATTGCAAAAATTGTTAAAGATGAAAACCCAAGCAGCAAGAGATTACCAGAAAGACCGCCGAAGAGATGGAGAGATGGCTGGACATCATCATTCCAGGACAGCCCGTCGTCACAAACACGTCATACGACCTAAATTAAGAGGAAGAAGTAGAAGAAGAAGAAGAATTAATTGTTTATATGAAGAACTAAATTGAAGAATGACATATGGCGATGAAGCAAGGACAGACACAGTCAAGAACACACAAGTATTGAGGACAACCGAAATGAAGACTCTGAGGACGACAGCAGGCAAAACACTAAGAGATCGCGTAAGAAACATCATAATAAGAAAGATGTATGAGGTTGAGGATATTATATGATGGAGTAGACAGAGAAGAAGGGACTGGTAGAAGTTCATTCACAAATTGAATATCTCGTATCGATGTATGAGTGCGGTGATAGTTTTTGCAATTTGATTGATTGCTGAGTCAAACGAGCCGCGCGGCATCAGTACGTTCCGAGACATGGAGGGAACCGCACATATTTGGCATTCTTTGGCATCTCGTATACTCGGTGATTCGAAAAATACTCGTTTTGGACGAGTATTTTTGAAATATTATTTTAATTATTGATTAATCGCATATTGACTGAGTCAGCTCTGTACAGTTAACAAAATCCAAAAATATATTTTATAATATACTAGAGATAAAAACCTGCAAGGATCAAATATTGTAATAATAAAAACCAATAAAGAAAAAAAAAAACATTATTATTATTATTCTCACCCTTAGTCGCTTTTCCAAGAAAATAATAATAAGCAAATTATAATTTTAATGAAATTAATTTTGATAACTTTACATTTAAGCCGATAGCATTTTTGTTAATAAAAAAATAATAAAAATAACATGTTTATTTATTTCAATATTTGAATATAAGATCGAATTTTTTTTTGGTTTTCCAATCATAAAAAAAAATAATAGCGCCTAGATTTTTTGTAAACGCACTGTCATTCATCCTATTGCAAATGATCTCCCTGTCGTGAACGGACTCTACAGTCTTGTCCAAAGAACGGACACCACCAGACTCCCATATATTGCACTACATAATCAGCTTCACGGGACGCGTCCTCGTGGAAGACCTCCTAAAAGATGGAAGGACAGCTGCAATAAGAAATAGTAGCTCAAATACAAATTTTTGACGGTGGCTTCATTTGCACTAAAAAAATGGTTTCTAACTGCCATATTGTTCATAACACTTTCATTTGGATTGCATTCACTTCTTATATTTGCATTTAACACTCTATCATGTGTAGATTTACCATACATAACTAACCCATCACGCCATTTCCCCGGAGGGGTAGGCAGAGAGGATGGATCGCCACAATGCTCTGTCCTGGCATACCTCTCAGGCTTCCTCTACATTCATAGATCGTACCATGCACGCACGGTGATTATTCCGACTTCGAATGTGGCCGCCTTTTATTAATTGATTTATTTGGTCACGCCGTGTTTTTGTCGGTCGTCCTCGGCTTCTCTTTCCACTCACGCTGCTTGTGAACAACTTTTTAACCATTCTACTCTCATCCATTCGTTCCATATGTCCAAACCAGTAATCTGCCTTACATATCTTTCTTATTTCATCGTTCGGTTTTCTATCATACAACGTTTTCCCGCACATTCTTCTTAGCGATCTCATTTCTACGGCGTTTATCCTGCTTTCATCTTTCTTTTGCCAGCTCTCCTTTGAGATTTCTTTGAAATTTCCGATTTTCCTCATCATTTAACATACATTCTTACATGATATCTAATTTCTACTCCTTTTCTTTATTGTTTCTTGAACAATGATGTAAAACTCCATTTTAAATAATTAATACGAATGAAAACGTCTGTTTACTAGAAGTTTTATTATATTTTATGGGAATGACATGTTTCGCCCTTCTAAGGCATTATCAAATGACATTTGATAATGCTTTAGAAGGGCGAAACATGTCATTCCCATAAAATATAATAAAACTTCTAGAAAACAGACGTTTTCATACATATTAGTAATTTCTACTCCGTTTATTCTACTTTTATCCTTGTTTTTACACTTACATTATTCACTTCTATAAATTAGAATGGGCACAAGAATACCATTGTGCATTGCCATCTTAGCTTTTTAGGAAAGGCTTTTGTTTGCGATGATATAATTACAAAAAGTACACCATGCACTTTTTTGCCTGCCCCAACCATTAATATTCCTCTGACTTAATGTATATAACGACCTTCGTGGCAGAGTGAAAAGAGCTCTGACTTCGATACCGAAGGTCTCGGGTTCGATTCCCGGCGATGGCAGTGTGATTGTCACACTGTCTTTGGTCTGGTATAGAATTCTCGTGACAATAAAATGGCGATAGATTGGGCTACCTATCACATGTCATAAGAATCAATATGATTGCTAAAATAAATTGTTTACAGTAATTGGGTTCAATCAACATGCTGTATACAAGGGAAAAAATCATATTTGTAAACATACTTCCTAAATAAACGAACGCATCCACTTGTTACATATTTTCGAGACCGTTCACGGGAATGTTACAGAATGCTTCCTTCTTTTTCAAAAATCATTATCTTAGATACATTCATCAACATGGCATGATCAAATTAATCAATTACTAAAAGGCGGCCACATTCGAAGTCGGAATAATCGACGTGCGTGCATGGTACGATGTATGAATGTAGAGGAAATCCCGAGAGGTATGCCAAGACAGATCATTGTGGCGATCCATCCTCTCTGCCTACCCCTCCGGGGAAATGGCGTGATGGTTAGTTAGTTAGTTAGTTTTTTCTGTGATAAAAAGACAGCGCTTTACCGCTTGTTCCAAATTTAAAACTGAATTTTTATTTTTATATGGAGCAAAGTAATGTTTGAGGATTTCTGTTTCTACCCTCTTTCGGCTAGGATTCGTTCGAATCAGTCCGCTTCGGGTCGCGTTCGCGTAGGGTCGTCTGTGGCCTATTCCACGTGGATACCTGTTGAGTTACACGTGTTCCGTACAGGTGTGAGATCGTCCAAAATACCTTCTTTCAGTGCATGCAAAAATCATTGAAAAATATTCTGTGACACAACTGCAAACGATAACAATTTAAAATATTAGTTTTTAATTAAAACACTGTTTTTTTCCACTTTTTGATTAATTTTTCTCGACATGTTTCAAAGGCTTTACACTTTCATCATCAGGATAACGATATAAACTCGTGGTGCATCGTATAAATATTTCTATCGTTTAGAATCCTTTGAAACTTGTTCAAACGAAAAGAAGACATTATGCGATTCAGTGTTAAAGCCTTAAGTTTATCTAATATTAATAATTTATATTAAAAAATAAATAAATAATTTATTGTTTCTTGAACAATGATGTTAAACTCTAATTTAAATATAATAATTAAAAAATTAACTAACTTACCATCACGCCGTCACCCTGGAGGGGTAGGCAGAAAGAATGGAACGCCACACTGTTCTGTCCTGACATACTTCTCTCGCTTCCTCTACATTCATACATCTTGTCATGCACGCACCTTGATTTCTCTGACTCCTCACGTGACCGACATTCAATATTTAATTGATTAGATCGTGCCATGTTTTCCTCGGCCTTCCTCTATTTCTAGCTCCGTTCACGCCGTTTACATATACCTTCTTTACCATTCTGTCTTCACTCATTCTTTCCATGTGTCCAAACCATCTTAATGACCCTTTCCTTATTTTGTTCATAACACTTTCATTCGCACCACATTCACTTCTTATACTTGCATTTGTCACTCTATCATATACAGATTTGTCACACATTCGTCTAAGAGATCTCATTTCTACTGCATTTATTCTACTTTCATCCTTCTTTTGCCAGTTCCATGCTTCACTTCCATACATAAGGGTCGGCCTAAGAACACCATTGTGCACTGCTATCTTAGCTTTCTTTAAATAATTATTGCCAATGAAAACGTTTGTTTTATTATAGCTTATGGAAAAGACATGTTTTGCTTGTTTAAGGCATTATCAAATGTCATTTGATAATGCATTAGACAGGCGAAACGTGTCATTTACATAAAATATAATAAAACTTATTAAAAGTTGTCATCGCAAACAAAAACCTATCCAAAAAAGCTAGAATGGCAGTGCACAATGGTGTTCTTCTACCGACCCTTATGTATGGAAGCGAAGCATGGAACTGGCAAAAGAAGGATGAAAGTAGAATAAATGCAGTATAAATGAGATCTCTTAGACAAATGTGTAGATACTCTGTGTATGATAGAGTATCTAATGAAAATATAAGAAGTGAATGCGGTGCGAATGATGGTGTCATGAACAAAATAATGAAAGGATCATTAAGATGGTTTGGACATATGGAAAGAATGAATGAAAAAATAATGGTAAAAAAAATATATGTTAATGATGTAAATGGAACCAGAAATAGAGGAAGACCGAGGCAAACGTGGCACGATCAAATAAATCAAATATTGAATGTCGGCCATGTGAGGAGTCAGAGAAATCGACGCGCGTGCATGACACGATGTATGAATGTTGAGGATGCGAGAGAAATATGTCATTAAAGAAAAGTGAAGGAAATATGTCATTAAATTTCTGCCTACCCCTTCGGGGAGACGGCGTGATGGTTAGTTAGTTAGTTAGTTTAAAAAAATGTATGTAGGTATGGAAGCGAATCATGGAACTGGCAGAAGAAGGATGAGAACAGAATAAATGCGGTAGAGATGAGGTCCCTAAGACATACGTGTAGTACCCCTTCGGAGAGATGGGGTGATGGTTAGTTAGTTAGTTAGTTAGTTAGTAAGCTTTTATTAGGTTACGTTATAATATATTTTTTATACAACAACAATAACAAAACCATCACGCCGTTTCCCGCAGGAGTAGGCAGAGAGAATGGACCGCCACACTACTCTATCCAGACACACCTCTCTAGCTGCCTCAACATTCATACAACGAGTCATACACGCACGTCGATTCTTCTGACTTCTAACATGACCAACCTTTAAAATTTGATTAATTTGGTTATGCCATGTTTTTCTCGGTCTGCCTCGACTCCGTACTTCATTTACATCATTAACGTATACGTTTTTTAACCATTCTTTCTCCATCCATGCGCTCCATATGTCCGAACCAACGCAGCAATCCTTTCAAAATTTTGTTCAAAATTCCGCTCTACATTCCTTTCTTATATCAGCATTTGAGATTCTGTCGTATATCGTTCTACCACACATATGTCTTAGGGACCTCATCTCTACCGCATTTATTCTGTTTTCACCCTTCTTCTGTCAATTCCATGCTTCGCTTCCATACATTTAGGTTGGGACCAGAACTCCATTGTGAACGGCCGTTTTCGCTTTCATTAATAGATTCTTGTTTCCAATAACTATTCTTAAAGCTCCATTCACTTTGTTACCCGCACCAACCCTTCTTTCGACGTCACTATCCGTTCGGCCATCTGCTGTTAACATGCTATCTAAATACACAAATTCCCTCACCTGTTCCAAGTTCTCTTCGTTCACACTTATATTATAAACTGTCATTGCTCAATATTATTTAATGTATCAGAAATGTTTTTATTTAGATAGTTTCTTCTTCGTCTCTATTGAGATACAATTGATTCTTGAATTGATAGCCCGCAATGGGTGAAATCCAGCTGTTCGTCTACAAGTATTTGTATACATTCAAAATGTTGTAAAAAACAAAAACTGGTCAAATTATAGCATATAGATTGGATTGACATCTCCAGGCGGTTTCTAGCAATGCGGTAAATGGCGGTAGCCTTTCACATTGCCTTAAAAAGATCTTATGCTTAATGCTTAAAATACAATCTTCATAGATGGCGTTAGTGTGTAGATTGAATATCCATGTAAAGGGTGGTGTTGGAGATTACCATATACAAAACTTCCAAAAATTTGTCAGACATAGTGGTCAGAAGAAAAAAATAAGGTGGAATGGGGAATGTTGTATTACATAAAGCGTGCGCTTAACCCAACCAATGACAGGTCATAAGTCCTGTTAACACCTTGATCAACCATATTCTGTTTCCAATTTGCATCTTCGTCTCTATTGAGATACAATTGATTCTTAAATTGATATTTGTTAAAAGCATTCATTATTATTTATTAAAATACGTACGCCACGACTGCCCCTCTTAACTGTCTAAAAGCCCCTCATTAACCCCTGGAAACATTACCGCGCCCATGGGAAGGTCTAGCGCCCATTGAGGGGAGGTATAGCCCCCGTTGAGAACCTATGCTCTACACTGTTATTTCATGACATCCCATTTTTTTCAATATGCATACATCGTGTCATGCACGCACGTCTATTTCTCCCACTCCTCAATTGGCCATGTTTTGAAATTTGATTGATTTGATCATACCACGTTTTTTTTGGTCATCCTCTTTTTATCGATCTGTTTATGCAGGATATCAACCTTCTTCCTGTGATGAAGACGACTAGCCTTCTCTCCATCTCTTTGGTGGTCATCCTGGTGATCCTCTGGAGTCTCGTGCATCACGATCTTAGGATTATTTGCTGGATCCATTCAATGTGGTACCTCCAGAATCGTCTTCTCTGCCTAGTCCATCTCACTATGTCTTCAATTTTGCAGGATTTGCGAATTTCTTTTCTCTCAATTCTGGAGAGTATCCTGTCTTCCTAATGTCGAACCATCTCTCATGCGTTTCTGGTAGTATACTATATACAATATATTATTTAACCTGTTCTCAATAGATGCCTTTAAAATTAATTTTGTAATGTCTATTGATGAAATAAACTGATTTGATTTGATTTTCGTTCGTATTGATTATTTAATATGGAGTTTTACATCATTGTTCAAGAAACAAAAAAAATGTTTACAACCGTATACTTTGTTTAAAACTAAATTAATGTCAATTTTCAGTAATTATTAAAAGATGTGATTTTATTTTAAATTGACGTGATGAAGACAGATCGTCCATAAAGCCCATCCATCATTATCCCACCAAGAAGTTTTGAGGACTATCCGCGCTAATTGATAAAAGGTAAGATATTTGACGCTCCACTTAACAGATTGGACCCTTTTTGAAAATTAATGAAAATTAGTTTATGGTGACATAATTCATCAGAGGAAGCCTATGGCATTTTATATATTGATATAATTATCAATTAAGACAAGATTATGAAAGCGCTGAAAGGGTTGGATGCAGGTGCCAAAATGAGCGGAGTGTCAGTGAGCTGTCTATTGTATGCGGACGACGCTATGCTACTTGCAGACAATGAACAGTGCATAATGGTGTTCGTGTGTCGACCTTTACATATGGAAATGAAGCATGGAACTAGCAAAATAAGGATAAGAGTAGAATAACTGCAGTAGAAACGAGATCCCCAAGACAAATGTGTGATAAATCTGTATGTGATAGAATGTCAAATGCAAATATAAGAAGTGTTATTAACAAACTAATAAAAGGGTCTTTAAGATGGTTTGGACACATGGAAAGAATGAGTGAAGACAGGATGGTGAAGAAGGTATATGTAAACGACGTGGACGGAGCTGGAAATAGAGGAAGGCCGAGATAATCTTGGCACGATCAAAGCAATCAAATATTAAATATCGGACACGTGAAGAGTAGGAGAAATCGGCGTGCTTGCATGACAAGATGTATGAATGTAAAGGAAGCGAGAGAATTATGTCAGGACAGCACAGTGTGACGGTCCATTCTGTTAGTATGTTAAATATGGACATTATTATGAAAGAACTGAAAGGGTTGGATGCAGGTGCCAAAATGAGAAGAGTGTAAGTGAGCTGTCTATTGTATGCGGACGACGCTGTGCTATTTGCAGTACATAATGGTGTTCATGTGCCGACCTTTGCATATGGAAATTAAGCATGTAATTGGCAAAAGAAAGATGAGAGTAGAATAACTGCAGTAGAAACGAGATCTCCAAGACGAATGTGTGGTAAATCTGTATTTGATAGAGTGTCGAGTGAATGCGGACCCAAATATGAGACCTTTCTAATTTTCAAATTCGACAACAGTTCTCTATTGGGTGAAACTTGGACTCTGAAAGTGAATGTAATGAATCGGTTGGAGGCGTTTGAGTTGTGGATATACCGCAGAATGCTCCGTATACCGTGGACCGAAAGGGTCAGTAATGCAGGCGTACTACAGAGAGCCAGAGCCAATAGAGAGCTCTTAACGATTGTAAAGGTTAGAAATATCTTATATTTGGGTCATGTGCTAAGGGGAGAGAGATACCACTTCCTTCGGCTGATAATCATGGAAAAATATTGGACAAAAATGAGAAAAGATGAAAAACTTTTTTAAGTATCGCAGGATAGAGATGCTTTGAACGTTGGGGAAACCTGATATGGCACCAACAAGTAAGATTCTATCTAGATATATCTTCTGGAGTCTTTTTCCACCGTTCACTATCAATGTAAGTCCGTTGGAGGTTTGTTTTTGTAAAGTCTTTGAATCGTTTTTTTTACCTCCATATGAACGTTTTCTTTGGGTCAGCTGAGAGTACAGTATTTTTTGGAAGTATTATAACATATGGCGTTGAAGCAAAGGCAGACGAAATCAGGACGTAACAAGTTTTAAGGACTTCCAAGATAAAGACACTGAGGATGATAGCAGGCAAGACATTAAGAGATCGCTTGAATAATACCAGAATAAGATAGATATATGAACCTGATGATATTATAAGATGGAATAGACAGCAAATAAGGTATTGGTACGGTATTGTCCAAAGAATAGACACCACCAGACTCTTCTATATTGCACTACATAATCAGCCTCATGGGACTCGTGGAAAACCTCCTAAAATATGGAAGGATAACTAGAAATCCACCTCACATGAAAAGCAACCCACTTGGAGAACAGATCAAATCATCATCATCATTATCATCAGCTGTCCCTCGTGTCCGAGGATGACTGTCCTTCACGGTTGTGGGTCTGCATGTGACTGAAGAGCCCGATCCTGGACCCACATATTCTGGGGCATCTGGGGCAGGGGAAGGCGCTTGTAATGGAGCCGTCACCGTCTCCCAGTGGTCTTTCCATTCTCCTCCTCCTCATCTCTGCGACGTCGTCTCTGCGCTGTGCTTCAAAGTCTTGTGTGCCTTTATGTACTGCTGTTCTCCACCTAGGTCTGTCCTCTGCAGTCTTTTTTCCAGCAATCACAGTCGATGCCAGTATTTTGTAGGTTTCCTTTAAGGGAGTCCTTAAAGCAAGTCCTTATCAGATCAAATAGGTAGCAAAGAAGAAAAAGGGAATAAGAATTTGTTTTGAAATATAACACCATTGTTCAAGTTATAATAAATGAAATATGGAGTTTAAGATAACAGTTGAACCAACAAAATACCTTGTGCTTGTTTGCGAATTTATGCCGTGGATATATTTTAAAATCTTCATTGTATTTCGCTGGCATTTAAGTCAAAATTTTATTATATTACTCGATGTAAAGGGTAGCCCTGTCGAATAATTTAACTTATCCGATAGATTCGAAGCAAGCTTGAATGGCATAGCTGGTATGCCGGAATACAGGATATATACATACAATTTGAATAATTTCTTCAATATTATTTTTAAGTTCTTGCTGGTTAAGTGCCTAATTACAGATAATTTAAAAAACGGTGGATACGTGTAACATAAATTAAATAAACACAAAAGTCCGGATCGTCCATGTCAACATGTGCAACATCGAAAAAAACATTGTGTTATTACATTATGTGCTAAATTAAAAAAAAAAGGTGGATACGTGGAACATAAAATAAAAAGACAATATGTGCACCATCTAAAAAGAACATTTTGTGTTAAATTATTTTTATTTTGTTATTTTATTTTATTTCATTGTGTTTTATATTATTTGTTTTAGATTTATTTTGTGGGTGTTGGACAATTGAAGTGTGCGCGGGAGATGCCTATTGATGGCGATGAGGTACGCAACCCATCACACCGCGTCTCCCGCGGAGCGAAAAGAGAAGGATGAAGTGCCGCATCAGTAAAAGTGTGACAGTTCATTCTTTCTGCCTACCCTTTCGGGGAGACGGCGTAATGGTTAGTTAGTTAGTTAGTTACATTGTCAAAAAAAGTGCCGAAAAACTACGAGTGACCCTAAGAGCCTTGGAAAGAGCCATGTTAGGAATAAGCCTAAGAGACAGAGTTAGATACGTTGAGAGAAAAAAACAAAGGTCACTGACATCATCCACCGGGTGGCGACTCTAAAATGGCAACGGGCAGGTCACGTAGCCAGAAGGTCAGATGAAAAGTGGACAAAAATACTGCTGACTTGGAGACCGTGAACGGCAAATAGAAGTGCAGGGCGACCGCAACTACGGTGGAAGGATGATCTGAATAGACATGTAGGAAAAACTTGGATGCAGTCTGCACAGGACAGAGAGACATAGAAACGAATGGAGGTGGCCTTTGTCCAGGAGTGGACGGGAATAGGCTGAGGAAGAAAAAGAAGAAGAAGAATCATTTAAACATTTCTACTCTACTGAGTTACCATCGTGTTATTTTGTACAGTGGAGTTTCCCCTGTTCAAATTTGGCCTTCTTCGATATCGACTACGAGTACGGCATCTTTTGAGATTATTATGATCAAAGTATCGGCGTAGGTTCTGTAGAATATCTCGGCGGCTTAAGGGCTCTTAGTAAGACATATTTCAGCTTCAGAGGGATTGTACACTACCGTACATAAACAAATTAAGAGAATCAACAACAAAAAAACTTTGTATTTATTGTGAATGTATACTTATACGTGTAAACGAATCCTGGATTTCACCCATGGTGGGTGATTAATTCATGAAATTTTAATTGTATCTCAATAGAGACGAAGATGCAAACTGGAAACTGAATATGGTTGATCAAAGTGTTTACAGGACTTATGACCTGTCATTGGTTGGGTTAAGCGCACGTTTTATGTAATTACAACATTCCCCATTCCACATTTTTTCTTTATGACCATGTAAGACAAATTTTTGGAGGTTGTATATATGCTACAAATCTATACTTATCTTCACATGTCAGTTTCAATTGGCCATCTGCCAATGACAGGTCATAAGTCCTGTAATCACCTTGATCAACCATATTCAGTTTCCAGTTTGCATCTTCGTCTCTATTGAGATTAAATTAAAAAAAAAAAACTTTATTAATGTATTATTTAACTAACTATCACGCCGTATATCCGAAGGGGTAGGCACAAAGAATGGACTGCCACACTTTTCTTTCCTGACATATTTCTCTCGCTTCCTCAACATTCATACATCGTGTCATGTACGCGCGTCGATAACTCTGACTCCTCACATGGTCGACATTCAATTTTTGAATTATTTGATCGTGCCACGTTTTCCTCGGTGTTCCTCTATTTCTGGTTCCATTTACATCATTGACATATAATTTTTTTATCATTCTTTCTTCATTTATTCTTTCCATATGTCCAAACCATCTTAATGATCCTTTCATTATTTTGTTCATAACACCATAATACACACCCCATTCACTTCTTATATTTTCATTCGACACTCTATCATACACAGAGTATCTACACATTCGTCTAAGAGATCTTATTTCTATTATTTATTTATTTCAAAATAATGAAAGGGTCGTTAAGATGGTTTTGACACGTGGAAAGAGTGAGTGAAAACAGAATGGTAAATAAGGTATATGTGAACGACGTGAATGGAGCTAGAATTAGAGGAAGGCCGAGGAAAATGTCACGATCAAATTAATCGAATATTAAATGTCGGTCACGTGAGGAGTCTAAGAAATCGATGTGCGTGCATGACACGATATATGTTGATGAAGCGAGAGATGTATGTCAGGACAGAACAGTGTATTACCTGATCATCATTGTAACACCTGATGATGTCAACATAGGTTGACGAAACAGCTATCGCGTAAAATAAAAATAAAAATACAATTGTGATACATAAAACAAAGTTTTTTAATCATTGTAACACCTGACGAAACAGCTGTCGCGTAGGATGAAGGATGAAAGTAGAATAAATGTAGTAGAAATGAGATCTCTTAGACGAATGTGTTGATACTCGGTGTCGAATGAAAATATAACAAGTGAAAGTGGTGCGAATGATGGTGTTATGAACAAAATAATGAAAGGATCATTAAGATGATTTGGACACATGGAAGAAAAAATGGTGATCAAAGTATATATTTACGATTTAAATGGAACTAGAAATAGAGGAAGACCGAGGAAAACGTGGCACGATCAAATCAATCAAATATTTAATGTCGGTCACGTGAAGAGACAAAATGTATGAATGTTGAGGAATCGAGAGATGTATGTCAGGATAGAACAGTGTGGCGATCCATTATTTCTGTCTACCTCTCTAGAGAGACGGTGTGATGGTTAGTTAGTTTTAATTTATATATATTTTGTTATATTTAAGGGCGTTATTTACGACGGCAGTGTACCCGCAAGCAACACGTAGCAATATGCGCCCCAAGCGATATCGTGGTCTTTAACCAACTAATCAGGAAACCGTACCCCATGCCCGCGACACAAATCAAATTATGATGTAGCTGCCTCCCTTATTCGCTTACCTCCGACGGGGGGAAACGTACCCCTAATGGGAAATATCCCATTTTTCTAGACCGGCGGTAACAATGTTATCGGCAAACACCCCCTGTGCCACCCCATGCTATATAAATAAATATAATGTTTTTGATTATCTAAACACGTTGTATCCCGGAGCCGCGTAAACACGTGATTGTTTAACCAAGTGTTGTTATCCCGGTCCCGTGTTTTCATGTGGTTGGCCAGTCGTCTAAAAAGGTGCATTTTATTGACGTTAAGTGACTTCTATTATACTCGTAACTTTTTTTTAGTTCTATGAATATCAACTACTCGAAATATTATAAAACTGTCATCTAATTTGCTAAAATGAGGTATGCATGCGAAATAATCTGATGATGAATGTTAATAAGTCCAAGATAATGATTTTTGAAATGGAAGAAACCATGACACTCTGCAACATTAGCGTGAATGGTGAAAATTTGGAGCAAGTAGTTGAGTTCGTGTATTTAGGTAGTATGTTTACAAGAGATGGGCGAGGGGAGAGGGATATTGAAAGAAGGGTTGGGGCAGGCAACAAAGTGAATGGTGCACTTAAAGTTGTCATCGCAAACAAAAACTTATCCAAAAAAGCTAGAATGGCAGTGCACAATGGTGTTCTTATACCGACCCTTATGTATGGAAGCGAAGCATGGAACTGACTAAAGAAGGATGAAAGTAGAATAAATGCAGTAGAAATGAGATCTCTTAGACGAATGTTTTTATACTCTGTGTATGATATAGTGTCGAATGAAAATACAAGAAGTGAATGCGGTGCGAATGATGGTGTCATGAACAAAATAATGAAAGGATCATTATGATGGTTTGGACATATGGAAAGAATGAATGAAGGAAGAATGGTAAAAAAATTATATGTTAACGATGTAAATGGAACCAGAAATAGAGGAAGACCGAGGAAAACGTGGCACGATCAAATAAATCAAATATTGAATGTCGGCCATGTGAGAAATCGACGCGCGTGCATGACACGATGTATGAATGTTGAGGAAGCGAGAGAAATATGTCAGGAAAGAAAAGTGTGGCTGTCCATTCTTTCTGCCTACCCCTTCGGGGAGACGGCGTGATGGTTAGTTGGTTAGTTAGTTATCATCAAGCCAGTGGTGACATATGGTTCTGAGTCGTGGACAATGACTCTAAAAGAACAACAAAGAATCTACTGCTTTGAGAATAGAATACTTAGAATGATCCTGGAACCTAGACCAGGTGTTGCAGCGGGAACTTGGAGTCATGGGACCAACCAAGAGATCCGTACGATGACCCAGCAGCCCCTTATAACGAGCACCGTGAGAGCCAGTCAACCCTAAAAAAGATAAGCTGACGACCTGATTCCAGTTGAGAGAAGAAGATGGATGAATGTCGTACGAGATAGAGAAAAATGGAGAACGAAGAGGCCTTCATCCAGCAGTGACAGACAGCAGACAGCTAAAGAAGATTCATTATAAAGTATATAGTTTTAATTTTAAGTATAATACATATTTCTGACGCGCTCGTTAAAGTTTTGCGAGTTTTGCTGGTGCCAAGATATTTATAATATATCGATTAATAATTAAACTTAAATACATCTCAAACTCTGAGATAAATGAGTCAGATTTGGATTTAAGTTGGACTAACTCGTATTAATCTCCTCTGGAAGTTAATAAGGCGAAATTAATTATTGAGATATGAACAGATTTACGAGGCAGAGCGTATCTCTTGGGAAAACCGAAATATCTTCACCAATTGATACGTCACTTAACGAATTCAAATTATTTCTTTTTTGAATTTTACATTTCAGCAGCATTTATTATTTTAAGTACAAGGCTAAAAAAAATCTGAATTTATAAGCCACCCACATCATCATCAGCCATTAGTCGTCCAGTGAACTGGGTAACTAAAGAAATCCATGGGTATGGAAAATATTTAAACCATCTACGTTTTGCCGACGACATCGTACTCGTGAGCAACACTCCGGAGGAACTAGCTGAAATGCTTAAAGAGCTAAACGATGTATCCAAATCTGTAGGTTTGAATATGAACCTGACAAAGACCAAGGTGATGGGCACGGAAAGGCTGGAAATCAACGTGGACGGCAACAGAATTGAGAATGTCCAAATATACATACCTGGGACACAATATTCGATTGCGCCGA